>OY748289.1:704826-801864 GCA_963556515.1 Nudaria mundana | reverse complement strand
ACGGCGAGTGTTCTGAAGAGCTCTTCAATCTGATCCCCACCCTCTTCCTTCCAATGCCGAACAACGCGTGCTGGGCAGAGATGCCACTCCCACACAGTGGAGTAGCATGTTCGCGAGAACCGAGCGTTTTAAACGTTCGTTTTTCTCTGCGAACGATAGTGGCCTGGAACGCCCCTGCCTTTGCACGTGTTTCCTCCACTACTATAATCCTGGGTTCTTTAAGCAGAGCGTAAGAGGCACATCAGTAGGTCGTCAAGTTGAGGCTACTCTCTATAGTATTGTGTGCTGTGAGAGTGGCGCACAATCGCTAGACGTCGTCACGACTTACCACCAGGCGGGCGGCGCCTGTTTGGCGAACTCAATATAAAAAAAATAATAATAATAATAATTTGTATTCGTCGCTATAGAGAGCGTGTAGACAGATACTGGCAGAATCGTATCTTCCAAGTGACCAAAGGAAGTGTGTACCGAGAGTGGGAGGGAACTGGACCAACGTTTGAGCGACAGACAACTGCCAGATGCTCGCGCCATGGATCAATTTTGGCGTGACATATGGTCGGTGCCCGTCGAACATTCGGAGGGTGATTGGATCCGCGTTGTCGAGCGTGAATGCGATAACTTCGAGCCCATGGAGTCTATTACAATAGACTCTGAAGACGTTAGTTGCGCAATACGTACGGCACAGAACTGGAAAAGTCCTGGGCCGGACGGATTGCACAACTTTTGGATCAAGTGGGTTCGAAGCTCGCATGAACGCTTGGCAACACAGTATCAAGAAGCCCTCGAGTCTGGTTCCTTACCCGCTTTTATGACTACTGGCATCACCTTCCTCCTCCATTAATCAGGTAGTACCACGGAACCTAAAAACTATAGACCTATCACTTGCTTACCTACCATCTACAAGCTCCTTACATCTATTCTGAGAATTAAAATAAATTCACATATAATGTCAAATAACATCTTAGATAGTGCTCGGAATGGATGTAGGGCTGGGTCACGTGGTACTCAGGAGCTACTCCTTATTGACATGGCCATTAGCCAACAGGTTAAGCGGAGTAGGGGCACCCTCTCTACTGCCTGGATTGACTACAAGAAGGCCTATGATTCGGTGCCTCATTCATGGCTGGGGAGGATTTTAGAGTTGTATAAAATTAATCCGACTCTTAAATCCTTCTTAGTCTCATGTATGGGGCAATTGGCCACAGTCCTTCGTCAACCAGGTAGTGGTAAGTGCGCTTCTGGTCCGCATGGCTTGATAAGGATTGAGCGTGGTATATTCCAGGGCGACAGGTTGAGTCTATTGTGGTTCTGTTTAGCACTGAATCCACTTAGCACATTGCTGAAGGATTCAGGGCTAGGCTATCGGTTTCGTAGAGGGGGTGAGATTATTTCTCACCTGATGTATATGGATGACCTCAAACTGTTCACACTGAAGCACCAAGATTTAGTGACATTACTAAAAACTACGGAAGTTTTTAGTAATGCCATTAAGATGGAGTTCGGTGTTGATAAGTGTGCGGTTATGCATGTACAGCGGGGGAAGGTTGTAAATTCACCGAATTTACAACTTTCTGAGATAATAACTCTCAGATCTCTCTCCGAGACCGAAACATACAGATACCTAGGTATGTCAGAGTCATTGGGTATAGCGGTAGAGGACATTAAGAAATCGGTGAAAGAACGTTTTTTTGGCCGCCTGACAAAAGTTCTTAACAGTTTTTTGTCCGCCGGTAACAAAATGCGGGCTTTCAACGGTTGGGTAATGAATGCCTTTATTGTTGTACTCCTTTGGCATACTTAGGTGGACTCAAACGGAACTAGACGCCCTGGATAGGCGAGTCCGTCAACAACTGACATTGCATCGAATGTTACACCCACGATCTTCTGTCATGAGACTATACATTCCACGGAAGTTGGGGGGTCGAGGATTTTTAAATGCCAAGAACCTCCATAACCGTGAAGTGTGCAGTCTGAGGAATTACTTCCTACAGAATGGGTGTGGCATTCATTGCGATGTTGTGATGGTTGACAAGGGCCTGCCACCTCTTTCCTTGGCTAACGAGAACTGGCGTAAACCAAAGGTGTTTAGTACTGAAGACCGTAAGGACGTATGGAAGAGCAAGGAGCTACACGGGCGGCTCTACCGAGTCTTAACAGGACCCGATGTAGACCTGCCTGCATCGGTGAACTGGCTACGTTTCGGTGACCTCTTTGGGGAAACTGAAGGTTTTGCCTGTGCAATTGCAGATGAAGTTATTAAATATTGGATAGAAACAGGCGTTACTTGGCGAAAATCCATGACAAAACAATGGTAAGTAAAATGTAATGGCTGTTCTCTCTGAGACAGTCTTGATAATGCCTCGTTTAGAGGCGAAACAATTGTCGACGTTTTGTTGTCCTTTTAATTCTGCGAAAAATTAATGCTATTATATAAATTTAAAAGGTTTTTTCTTAAAAACATTTTACTTACCATTGTTTTGAAGTTATTAAGACGAACAACTATCGGAAATACATCATGAAGGACGGTACGGTCGACATTTGTCGAGCATGCCACCGTCCTGGGGAATCACTTATAGCCACATTATTTCCGGTTGTTCGTATCTTGCTAACAGCGAGTACTTGCATAGGCACAATCAAGTAGCCAGGATCATCCATCAGCAACTTGCTCTTCAATACGGCCTTATTGAGTTCGAGGTACCATATTATAAGTACACACCAATGCCAATTCTCGAGAATGGTCGTGCGTTGCTCTACTGGGACCGATCAATCATCACGGACAGGACTATTGTTGCCAATAGGCCTGATATCGTGTTGCTTGATCGGACCCAGCGTCGGGCAGTGCTCGTCGATGTCGCCGTTCCGCATGACGAGAATCTCGTGAAGGCAGAGAAGGACAAACTTAGCAAGTACCTTGATCTGTCCTTCGAGATAACCGCCATGTGGGACGTAGACTCGACGATCATTGTGCCGATGGTCATTTCGGCTAACGGATTAATAGCGAAGAGTCTCGACCAACATCTTAAGAGACTCTCGTTAGATTGTTGGATCAAGAGTCAGATTCAGAAGGCTGTTATCCTCGACACGTGCCGTATTGTTAGGAGGTTTCTCAGTCTGTAGCCTCCACCGCCGGTAGTAGGGTTCTACTCCGCTACTGGTGGGTCACTCATTTTTATATTTTTAAATGTATTTGTGTTTATTATAAATCTATTTAAAAATGTATAAAATAAGAATGTTAATGAATAAAGGAAATAATAATAATATTCTGGCATAAAAGTAACAAATTATTAACAGAATAACTTGATATCGTGTTCGTTTTGTACGAAGTCATCATTCACCGAGCCTTTTCCCAACTCAGTTGGGGTCGGCTTTCCAGTCTAACTGCGATTCGGCTGAACTTCAATATTTTCCGTGAAGCGACTGCCATCTGACCTCCACAACCCATGGGCGATATCGAATTTCTGTAGTTAGACCGGTCGGATTTTTGATTTAGGGCTCCAACTCCCCCTAACGACTGCCATAGATGTTAGTATGACAACCGGGATCGACGGCTTAACGTTTTGTACGAAGTAAATAATAAAAATAAATAAATAGTTAAGAAACACCTTCGGGAACTGGGGTCACCGACACAGTTCAGCGCATAGCAAGCTAAACTGTCAGTAGTTAGGTTATGTTATTCAGTAGCAGGACAGATAACCGCTGAAGTAAACATATTATTGGTATTGGTAATGAATGATACTCGTAGTTCAAACAGCACCAAAACTACTACTTCACTTAACTAAATAAGTACGAGTAGTTGTGTCAGAGGCTCAGTGGTTATGTCCTCAAAAGTTTTGAAGTAAACCAGATCTATGTGATCTATGTCTAATCTGAATGTTATTCCTAAAAGATAAACAATATTATGATTTTCCACCAAAAAAACCGTGGATGAGAAGTAATGTCGAACCTTGAGGCGTTATCAAAGGCCGTAAGCCGAAACTGTTCAGGTCTACAAGTAATGAAATCAGTGAACTGAAAATACAAATTAGTTGCTTCTTAATGTATTTCTATAGGCTCCAGCAAGTGCCAACAATGCAGAGCATAAACTATACAATAATAACATGAAGAGCTTTAAACATGCAAACGGTGAAAATTATTTAGCAGATATTTTGTACGTGTAATAAATACCCACAGAGCAAATTTTTCAAACTTCTTTTACATACAAAATAAAATAGAAAAAAATATAAGTCTCTGTTTCAACTTGCAGACTGGGGAGAATTTCTTTCTTCTGTACCTCTACATCTCTACATCTACGGGTTCTGTCAGATCATGTTTGAAGCCGTATTTATCAACCGATTTGCATGAAACTACACACACACTCCTTGCTTACAATGAATAACATTTGAGTGATATTTTTTGGATTGGATGACAAATGAAAGAGTAATATAGAAAATTGAAGAAGAAATTTTCTAAACAAAGCCGCTCCCGAAGTCTATGGTTCACAGAACCACTAGTAGGTATTGTGTGTCACAAAATATTTCATTCGAAATGGCAAATTGCATAGGCATATTTCGAATGCTCATTATACCTATATAAAATTTTACGTACAAGTCGGGAAATTCTGAAGAACTCATGTATATGAGTATAACGTTATTTTGAATATTAAGGAAAATGAATTCCAGGAATAACTAGATGAAAAGTAAGATCCTTAATTCCCTGTATTCAAAGATAATCTATTTCCAGAGTAGCCCATCTGATGGTAGGTACCTTACTATGATATAATGCTTTTAACAAAATAAGTAGGCATTACTGGCCTGTGGAGTGGTGTGAAAAACGGGAAGGTTACGGGCAGGACTAAAAGAAGAAAAATAAAGTGAGAATTTCAAACGAAAGTGAATATATTTCCTTAACAAGAGAGTTTTGTAGATGCCTTAACAGCTAGGCTACCGATATCCGGCCTTCCAATTCATCTATATGACATTTTCTTGTCAAACGTTAGAAAACCAGATATTCTTTTATAATACGAACTAAGTGGGCTTCAGAATACTGAATTTCTTCATAAATTAACCAGTAATTTATTTAAGTAGCAACCTTTTACTTTATTCAATACAGTAATATTTCTTGTACTTGTTCATCAAAGCAAAAATCTGAAACCCGAACGCTATTCATATCATGCTCTTTTATGTTTTTTACAGATTCCTTCCTTTGAGAAAGGTTTTCCTTTAATATTACTGCCAGCGATTCATATTTAGCGGTTCAATATTTATAATATATTTATTGGTTGTGTATTCCTGTTGTCGCAGAGTATTTCTCTCATAGTGCTTATTTGAAATCATTTGTGTAATACATCAGAGAAACAAATACTTTCTGATACTCGCAATTCCACCCACGTGGAATAGTTTCTTAGTATAGTAAGTAAGTAAGTAGTAAATAGTACTCCATTTAACATTAATTACATTCCCCCTCTTGGAGGGAGACCTATTCCCAGCAGTTGGCATCAAATGAGTTGAGATGATGATGATGATGATGACACAGATTTTAGTAAGAAAACTTCCATTGACTTATTGCACAAAAACACATAATACTTTTCCTCTATTATAATTTTATTTTCGATGACCGGTTTCACCTCACGGCATCATCAGAGATTTATACAAAATATAGTTTTAATTCACATAAAAATATCGTACTACATATTCATACGGACATAAAAACACTAGTCACTAGACTGTATGAATATGTAGTACGATATTTTTATGTGAATTAAAACTATATTTTGTATAAATCTCTGATGATATAAAATTATAACAGTGGAAAAGTATATGTGTTTGTGAGCAATATGTGTAGCAGATTCCACTAAGTGCCGTGAATCGACAGTATAAATAGTAAAAATGTTACATTGACTTGTTAAAATTAGCTCTTGGAAGGACATAAAGGACAAAAACATGATTTAAAAGTGGTTATGCGTTAAGTTTATTCTGAACTGTGCCACTTTCTCAGTTCATTATAATTATATAAACAAATAATTAATCATCATAGATTTTATTTAGTGCTTTTATACCTATAGAGGATTGTTACAATTTACACTAACGTTAATTTCCACTAACCCGAAGACCTGATGATTAAGAGGTTAAGGCAATTCCATAGTTCTCTACGATACGTGAGAAATTAGGTCCGGCTTTTTTGGGATTAAGGTTCACGGGGCGCCAGACAGATGAGTATTTATTGTTGTAACAATTACTTATAGGTAGAACCTTTAAATCAAGACAATTTATAACCGACGATCTTACAGACTTAGAATAATAATCAATCCGATACGGTGTGTAGTTGTGTGGGTAGTCTGGCCCCGTCTTATCATATGGGGCTAGGCGTTCAACACAAAATGTTGCCAATTCATAAAACAATTCCAACGACAAAAAGTCGGTGGTCACTGTGTTGGTGAGATGGTTAGTTTTTATTATGTACATTAGTGTTGTTATATATATATATATATATATATATATATGTATATATATTATCCCATTTAGCAGGTAACATAATAGACTGATTCATAATGAAGGATCTTTAAAGGCAAGATGCATTCAAGTGCTTCATTTATATGCGCATCTTTTGAATAATAAACATGTCACGTCGCCCTTATTGACAAGATGTTACGCCTTACTCATAGTGTTGTTTACAATGTCTGGTCAGTCCTTTATTGGTACAGTTCACAAATTATCAGTTACTGCTAGAGTAATAAGTTACAACATTACACACAACGCAATCACTAATCATATTTCAATCTAAGCAGAACTTGAATAATGTTAACCAAATTGGTTCCTAGTTGATACTCGTAGTCCTAGATAATGCTAGAAAATGCCTACTCATAACTTTCTAAATAAATACACAGTAAACACATTAGGTACTTCTCGCAAACAATCCATGCCAATACACGAAACTACGAGTAGTAAATATTTAAGGATCTTGGAGCTGCCTCTATAAACATACCTGTCACGGACTACCGGCTGTCACAGGCACTCGCAGAGATTTCATGCATCTCATAACCCAAGAAGCGACATCAGTGAGGTTCTCCAAGTTTTTAATTTACTGTAATATTATTTATTTCCCATTAAAATTACGAGTATGTATCCGAAAATACGCTAATCTCGCAGGCAATTAAGTATTTGGGGTCGAGACACTGGGTCCATGGGGTCACACTCAACGCTTGTTGTTTTTATAGACACATCGCTAAACGTCAAACTAAACTTTTAAAATCTCACTGTTAACAATCAGTAATATGATTAACTCACGTAGAAAATAGCTTAGAGATTTGTTTTTAAGTACGGCGATGGAGCCTCGGGGATTTGACTAAGATAAACGACTTGCTCTGTCTAATAATGTGGTGAATGTCAAGCACAGAGAAATATAATGTTTGTATCTTGCGAAAGTTATCATCGTTACAGACGTGTCACGTTGGCAGACACTATTCCCTGATGAGATTCACTGAGCTCGTCACACGAATTGAGCGTCTAGACAAACAGTATTTTTGGAGCCGAAATTGGCTGTTTTTGAAGAATGTTTATTTTTAGTTTCTTTGTTTGGGAATTGTGACGTATAAATCTTTTTCAGCCTCATTTATTTTCTTAAACCAACATTTCGTCAAGTTAATACCTGTGTTATTTTAATTAGTACTGAAATCTTTTTTGGTAATAAAGGATGTACCTAGTAATAGGTAGAACAAATAGGTAGTCAAATAGATAGAACTGTCCCACAAGCAAAAATAAGACCCACACTCACGAGTGTTTGACTAAGCTTGAAAATTTTAGAAGTCCGGTAGAACCGTATGTGTTCAAAAACTTCAACAGTAAGTAAAACAGCAGGTGCGGTAGTGTTTTAGTTTGAATAAAGGCACCTACCCATATTTGAGACGTTACTTTCAAGGCTAAGAACAAAAGGAACAAAACATGTAAGTAAGTTCTTCTGAATAACTTTTTTTTTTAATTCCGCGACTCGAGGCCGCTTCCGCTCTAACGTCCGTCGCCGGGCGTCTCTGGTTACTAGCAGAGGGTATATCCAGTGGCGCCCGGCGGACTTTGACCACCTCTGTGGTCTCTGTGGTCTCTGCGGGGTTTTGGTCGGGACGAGAATCCTGCGTCGTTGGGGTAGAGTTTTATCCCGCGTCAGTGACTGAATCTGGTTGCGTGCTATGGGGCAAAGGGCCTGCAGCACGCAACCCTTCTAGGCTGCTTCTGTAAGGACGGCGGGTGGCGATCCCGCCGTCCTCAGGCCCCGATCATGGAGGTCGATGGTCTTGGGCGTAGTCGCGGAGTCTGGGGCGCCCTCGCCGTCGACTACGGAACTCGGCGGGGAGGGTACGCTCCCTCTCCCTCCCGGCCGCCTCCTTCATGAGCATGACTTGCTCGCAGAAGGCTTCTGAGTTTACTAACATAAAGTATGCAGGCCATAGATTTCCATCTAGTACCATCTTGGCATACTACTTTCACTCCCTCAACTTTTATTAGTGTCTTCATACACTACATACATACGTCGTGTTCTTTTAACCTGGCCTTTATTCAAGGCACCTGCGTTTTAGTCAGCATAAGTCCACCTTGGTTAACCATTACTAGTTGGTCCATTCACACTCGTTCATATATCTATCAGTTACCTATTCTACATCCTCTCTACATGAGAGAACCATTTCAGCATCACTTATTTTATCTTGGTCACTACAATCTTCTGATACACCTCAACATTCTCGTATCACTCTGTTCCTTATTTTATTTACTACATCACGCATATATCCCCCATAGGGGTAGGCAGAGATGCATGTTTACGCACCTACACATTGCCAGTATGGCTTTTGTTCCCACATAATATGGGGCATGCCTATTGCCATTACCGGCTACTATAGAAATCCATAACAACTTTGTAAGTCAAGCCTGAAATTCGAACAGCAAGGACAGCTGATTATATACCACTGTATTTTATAATATTATGAGCTAATTAACATAGTCATCTGATTCAAGCAAACGAGGTAATTCTAACATAACTGCTCGAGCATTTAATTCCAACTAGTTCTATTATCTCGCGTATGAAGTTTCGTACAATGACTTGCTTTGTAATGTAATTAGCGATAAATCGCCCCTCACACTTTCTCTTCATCAAAGTTCGTCATTCCTCTTTGAGAATTTATTCCATATAGCTTAGATAATCATACAATGATTTCAAGACTCACGCATATTTATTATACGCACGCACACACACGCACACACACACACACACTCACATACATTTCTTTAGTAAAAGTGACAAGGTTTCAAGAAGGGGTTTATTTACAATAAGAATTATAATATACAAAATATACATAATTATAGACTAAAAATATTTACGGTACAAAATATCGTTTAAAAAATCCTCGGCGTCATGACGCAGAGGATTTTTTGAAGACTAGAATGCCGGGAAGGTTCCCAGAATGCTGTGTGCTTCAAGCTGTAATCCTCATATTTGAAATCTCAATGAAAACGAATTTTGACAACGCTATAAAATAGTCATGAAATAGTCATAAATAGTCGTACATGTAAAAAAAATAGTCGTTATATAGTTTCGGCGTTACAGCTATAAGTTAATGAGGATTATGGCATGATCGTCAAGCTGTAATCCTCATTTTTGTTCAATTCCTAATTTTTGGGCATAAACTTTAAACCGAAAATCGCAGGCGTTCCGGAGAAAGTTAAAGTTTTCAAATATTCAAGCCATAATCCTCATCAGGTTACCTTTATATCTCTGGAACCTTTGAAGGACTATTTCTGAGATTTAGCATGTCGTTGCGAATATTTCATGACTATTTTTTGGAACCTAAACCAATTCGATAGGCTTTACCGTTTGCTTGCACCAGAGATGAGGATTACAGCTTGACGGTCAAGCCATAATCCTCATTAACTTATAGCTGTAACGCCGAAACTATAATACGACTATTTTTTTTACATGTACGACTATTTATGACTATTTCATGACTATTTTTTAGCGTTGTCAAAATTTGTTTTTATTGAGATTTAAAATATGAGGATTACAGCTTGAAGCACACAGAATGCTGGCTGTGTTGCCACGTTGGATGGCGATACTTAGTGACAAGTAAAATATTTGCATGAATAGTTTTAGAAAATGCCACATTCCGTACTCTGGCGTGTGTGTGGATCCTCCGACTCTAATCTGCTTAGTTATGGAATATTAAGTTCGGGCTCACTCGAGACGCCGCGCCGCCCGCCCGCGCCGCATCGTGGCACTCAGCCAGCGCTTTGTTGACAGATGACGTCATCATTAATACCTAGGTAATAATATTAATAACAGTTATTAGGCAAATAATAAAGATTTTTTGAATAGTACCGGTGTAGAGCAGTGACCAAAAGAATACTACGTTGTGTGTGTGTAATCCCTTACGTTCTAATGCAGACTTATTTTAAGAGTATTTCCCTAGCGACTGCTATTTACATAAAATTCACAATAGATGTAATTTAGAATAACGTTTCTTTGACTCAGCGTATGTGTATCAATTTATTGCTCCATTCATATATAATGTTTTTGCTCGACTCCCAGTGGTAAAGCCCTACACTCGTGTTCTTAAAGACTATTTGTTAGAGAATTCGAATCCTGAAAGGTGTTGATTTTAAATTTCTAGTTTATTTTTCATTAGAATACTGTCTTATATCGATCAAATCTATCGATAAACCTTTAAGACATGGATGAAATCAAACACTTCATATGCGCATAATCTGCATATTTAACACGATGCGTTGCTTTAATTGACAACAATCCATTAGCCCTAAAGCAATAACGATGATGACTAGGTCGAAAACAGAGTGAAAATATTGTATAATTTAATTACTTTGAAAAATTTAAGAAGACTAAAACCTTTTTTCTTTTTAGTCACACTAAATCCTCCAGAGAAAATGTGTACAATTACTCTTGATCGAGAAAGTATTTTGCTTTTATTCCACGTACTCGTATATACAGCAGTTACTATACAGAGATTAATAGCTTTGCAAACAGATCTCAGCGTGAGTAGTACAGCCGTGGTTTCAGACTTATGTGGGCCATTTTTCTAAACCTAACTCAATTTATTATACAAGTTTAAATAACTTACTTAGCTTTGTAAATTTTGGGGTAAGGAAGTTATTATTTTTATAGAATTAAATTGTAAACAAGCTAAACAATTATTACTAACTGGCTGTTGCCCACAGCTCCGCCTGCGTGTTACTTTAGATCTACATAACTTTTTTATTTATGAAAAGAATGAAAACCAAACCGCAAATTCAAATCAAAAATTCAAATCGGTTAAGCCGTTTCTGAGATTAGTGTCCAAACATTCAGACAAACAGATAAAAGTTCTAAAAACCATTGTTTTGGGTTTTATTGCGTTCATAAATCCCTCCTACAACAGTTTCTCTGAAATATCTTCTATAATATTCTCCATTATACCATAAAAATTAATCTTAAGATACGAAAATATGAAATATTATTTATTATCTAGAGGGGCTCGTGGTCTAGTGGTAACCGACAATGTTAACAAATTGCAAAGGTTAAGCAACATCGAGTCAGGCCGGTCTTCCCGGCAGTCATCTATGGCAGTCGTTAGGGGTAGTTGGAGCCCTAAATCAAAAATCCGACCGGGCTAACTACAGAACTTCGTTATCGACTATGGGTTGTGGAGGTCAGATGGCAGTCATTTCACGGAAAATATGGAAGCTCAGCCGAATCGCATAGACAGGAAAGCCGACCCCAACTGCGTTGGGAAAAGGCTCGGTGAATGATGATCTTCGTCGTGTGTGATAGTCCATTGAATTGTATGGCGAGCGATATTGTATCTTAAGTTAAAATATTATAGTATCTTAGCCGTGTGCTTACCCTTAGTGAACTCCACTGCGGGTGACTTAACCTGTTCTGAAGTGCTCTTCAATCTGATCCCACCCTCTTCCTTCCGATCCTGAACAACGCGTGCCGGGTAGAGATGCCACTCCCACACAGTGGTTAGCATGTTCGCGAGAACCCAACGTTTTAAACGTTCGTTTCTCTACCGAACAATAGAGGCCTGGAACTGCCTGCGCACGTGTTTACTCCCACATATAACCCTGGGTTCTTTAAGAGGAGCGTGAAGGGGCACATCAGTAGGTCGTCAAGTTGAGGGCCACTCTCTATAGTATTGTGTGCTGTGAGAGTGGCCCACAATCGCTAGACGTCGTCACGACTTACCACCAGGCGGGCGGTGTCAATTTGGCGAACCCAATATAAAAAAAAAGAAAAAACCTACGACAAACTTATTATTTGCGGTTGGTACAGTTATCGGGTCTAGGGATCGAACCGCAAAATTAAGTTTGTTTTTTATTGTATATACTCTTCCGGGATAAAAAGTACCCAGTGTGGTGCCCAGGATATTAAAGAATAATTATACCAAGTTTCATCGTAATCGAACCGGTAGTTTTTGCGTGATGCCTGAACAGACAGACAGACAAAAAAAAATTTAATCACATTTTTGGGTTCGGTGTCGGTCTAGTAACACCCCATTTATTTTTTTGATATTTTCAATGTACAGAATTTTCACTTCTACAGATTTATTATAAGTATAGATATCATTGGCCCAAAGTAAATTAGCTCACTTAAAATAAAGTTGTGCATTGATAACACCAAACACAATTAGAAGTTGAAATCGTAACCAAGATCTATTAACACAAATTAAAATAAAGGTCTATATCAATATATTTGAAATGTTGTATAAACAGTAATTGTAAAATAATTTATTAAAAATAAATTGCAATGTTAATTGGTTTGTAATCATAAATATACATCCCAATATATTGATTTCTAATAAAGTCTGATAGTTTAGTGGTACTAGTTAAGATGTCAATCATCAATATAAGGTTATATTTGAAAAGTCATCACACACACACATCACATATAAATAGATCTTGAACTTTATTTGGACTAGCCGTTATCCAGTGCCGTTTTCAAACATTGCAACAGCACATTATTTGTCTCTGTTAGGTACTTCACAAAGTGCTCTCGATTTTTATGAAACAAATGCGAGATGCAAATAATAAATATATTCCATAGGGTTACTTGACTTTTTATATCCCTAGACTGGCATAAGAACTCTAATTATTTTATACAGAATTCTGTGATTAATTTATGATAATGCCAGCTCCATATTTACAAAAAAACATTAAATATTAATCAATCAATAAACTTTATTTTATCAACTCCGCAGTTAGAGTCATTTCTTCCAATTTCCATCTGTATGCAGACGACCTACAGCTGTATAGGAACTTTACCCTCAATGAGTATCGGACTGCCATCACTGTCATGAATCATGACCTGAGTGCCATCAGCCTATGGACAAGGTCATACGGCCTCCATATAAATCCCGCTAAATCTCAGGCCATGGTAATTGGCAGTCGGCAGATGTTGGCAGGGCTGGATATGGCATCTCTTCCAGCTATCGTGCTGGATGATATCCCTATCAAATACACCAATGCCGCTAAGAACTTGGTAGTTATTATCGACAACAACTTGTCCTGGGGCTCTCATATTAACGAGGTCAGCAAGAAGGTCCACTTCACCTTTCATACACTTAAATGTCTCCAGAGTTTCTTGCCCCACGATACTAAAATCTCTCTGGCCCAAACACTAATCGTGCCGATCTTGGACTACGCGGACGCTTGCTGCCTGGATGCTACAGAGGAGCTCTTAAACAAACTCGAGCGGTTGCAAAACTTAGGTATCCGATTTATTTTTAACTTACGTAAGTATGATCACGTCTCAAAATTTCGCAAGGAACTCAAGTGGCTCCCAATCCGCCTTCGTAGAAATACTCGGTTATTATGTCTCCTCTTCAATGTCCTACACAATCCCTCATATCCTTCCTACCTGCGGGAGCGGTTCACACTGATGCGTGTGTGGCATAAAGAATAAGAGAAGCTTTAGCCTATTCGTAATTAGATGTCTTGTAGGTGAATAATCTGAATTACCTACCTACTATTCATAGTATTCTATGTCTTACATAACATACAAAGCTTTATACTAGTCAGGAAGCCAAACATACATCACGTCTATATCCCACAAGGGGTAGGCAGAGGTGTACCTCACACCCACACCTGTCTTAGTACCTGATCTATAATGACTAATATATTCACACTAGGTAATATGTAACTATGTTACATAACTCCCTAAGAGTCCAGGTACCTACATTAGTAGGATGACTATACTGTAGATAGAGGAGTACCCTACATCCACACTTTGTAAGTACCTAATCTTGATGATGGTGAACTACCACCAACATAATAATAAATATACTTACACTATGTAACTACGTCACATAAATCCCTAAGCAGATCCCAGGTACACCATCATAATAACTAATATACTCACACTATGTATTATGTAATTATGTTACATAACTCCCTAAGGTTTCACATAGAGGATTATACTGAAAGCTATTCTCTATAGGTAGCTTTGTGATCGTATAATCGTATGTCTAATCATGATGAGTATCGCTCCGATATCATCTGGCAGAAGAATACTATTAGGTACCTATACCCCTAAGCAATGAAACACTAAAGTCAATACTGATTGTATTTATTCGTAATCCGCCCATTCGATTACCACAGAATCCCGAGAAGAAGGGCAAGAAACTCGGTAGGGTCATATTATAATATCTTACAAGTATTTAAACATAATAACAATACAATACACTTATCTTAGTATAGAAGCTCCTCAAGGATTGACAACAGTCGACACGTAATATATAGTAGCCAAACTGACTTATATACACATTGTCTGCTGAACTAGGCTTTAGTACCTATGTCCTACATAGGTATAGGTACATACTTCTGTAATAACTTGTGATACATTAAGCAATACTTGTAAATTCGTAGACTTAAACTGAACAGGAACTGAACAGGATCGTACTACAACACTGCCTTTTATAAAAGCCTCAATGGTGGGAGTCGGCAGACATTGACAGTGTGTTTTAATATTTAATTACCCTACAAATGTTAACGTATAGGTACAGAACCACTTTTACCCACAAGTATAATAATATTTCAAAGAATTATGACGAAGCATCATCTACATATTTTACATAAATATATGTATCCGACACGGCCAGACTGACAAGTACTTCGCTCTCGAAGTACCTAATCATACTACATTATGCTTCGTTACATATAAACCAATAGCTTACTTAAAGACTTAATGTAATAGGTACATCGATCATTGTTATTGTCCACCTTCACACATTAAGGGGTACACAACAACGGTCATCGCCATACATGACAATCTTATAGCCCCGCACCTACTGCACATGAGACGGGCTAGAGTAAAGCGTCTGACTTCAGCAGTTCCATCTAATTCTAATTTCATCTCATTATTTCATTATCATCTCATCATTATTTCATTATCATCTCATTATTTCATGATCATCTCATGATTTACTTAATACATATCTCTCATGTCACATTCGACGTCATATCAACATCATGTCACTTAAAACTAAATAACAGTATTACATACTTTCTTTACAATCTAAATCACATTATTTCTTATATATAAAGTAGGTATCTTTATCACAGCTACCTATTATTTTTCCAAATTTCTTCATCATTAACATCAAGAACATATCATCAAGAACATATCGTCAAGAACATATGTAACTTAATATCGTTACATCTCATGATATTTTTCAAAATACTTAAATACAACTAGATTAAAATTAAAATTTTAAATTCAATTATAATAAAAATATAGTAGGTACCAACAAGTACTCTATCTGAATCAATAAGTTATTAATCAAATTTCGTTGACCAATATTCTCCTCGCCATAATCTCAATTTATCTTTAGCTATAGTATCAAAGTAATTGTTATTATTGTCTCGTATAACTATCAAATTTTGTTTAAAATGTCTGCTTCTGAACAAAAACTGATCTACCATTAAAAGTTATCGATGCAAATCTACGAGTACTAAAATTTTCGGAACTAAGCACAATACAGTTTATATTTTTATGGGTATGGAATTTAATTATTAATACAATACATGTATCATTATAGGATAACCTAATTCGACACTATGGCATCTATATAAAGAAAACACTAACTATAATACTTCAAATATACGTTAGTAACATTTAAACTTGTAGCATTTATGACAATGTAATATGTTTTCCCTAACTACATTAATAATCACAACCCTTGCAACATAATTACATGTTATATTTCATTTATAGGTAGGTACTTAATTAATAATTATCTATGTAAACACATTGATCAAATAAGTATGTGCCTTTGGTGTAAGAAATCATAATAATTATATACATATCATGGCATTATTTTATTGAAACAAAACAAGTTGTTGCTCTGAAAAGAGTAAAACGACTTTCATACAAAAGTTTTGTTTTTATATCTTACCTAACCATTACCACCTAAATTTATTATAAATCTTAGTATAAAGTTACTAACTAGTTACTAACTTGAAAAGAGAAACAACATTGAAAGCTGTTGCTTCAATATTTAAATGTTTCACAATAAATTGGTTCATCACTATGTACTTCTATATAAAATGGTTTTAAACTACAATGCCAGAGAGATTTTTTATAAAATTTAATGAGATGACGTTAGTGTCAAAAAGCTGTCACCACAAATATCTAAAATATAATGAAGACCTATAAATAGCATCATAGTCATCATTTACATATTTATACATATATACACATATACATACACACACATATACATATATACACGTATATATATAAACATACATAATTATATATAAAAATATATTATTATCCATCATCTAAACTATTAGTTTCACAGCGCCGGCCTTGGTCTTAGAGCCCTTCTAACCTCTTCTACTGTTCTGTGATTAGTATAATGTTAATTGTTTACTATTTATTCAATCCTGTACCTGAAGCCTTGATCAGGTAGAAGTAAATAAATAAATACTTTATCATTATCGACGTTGTGTGATCTAGCTCTAGCCAAAATTAAGCTATAAGCTTGTGGTATGAGATCCAGACAACTCATAAACACACTTACATAATTTACAAAGCACCCAAAAATAAAACCCAGACTCCGAAATAAACATTCGTGGATCAAATAAATATTTAATTCAACCCGGAAATCGAACCAGAGACTCCGGAGTCGAGATCCGATGTACTACCAACCACACCAAAACTGTTAAAATATTTGCAGATTAGAATATTTTTATATTTATTACATTTTATTCTTATTATCTTTTAATAGTTAATTTTACCAAGTGCCATAACGTGGCTAAGAAACTATGTAGGTAACATCAATATAATGAAATAAATTATTATTATTCTCTTTATTCATAAGCTTTCGGTCATATTGACAAGTAGGTATACACAAAGTTCAAGTCTAAGCCATTTGCTTACATAAGCAAATAAGTAGGATTTCCACCCATTTCAACTTTAATACAAAACACAAAACCCCTTGGTACTTTAGGTGAGTCAACAACTAGTCAATTCAAGTACTATAGCCGAAATTATGGTTCGTTCAAGTAAGTATGTATGTATATCATGATTGTCAAGTGGATCAACAAGTTCAATATGCAATTCTCTACGCATCAACGATACAAACCTGTGCCCCTATCAGCACTCCCCTGGATTATCTCTAGTACCTATATTCTAACAGAACCAAATTGCATCTTTATACCAGACGTAGGTCACACTGACACCTACGGCTAGCATAAAGATCAATGAGTCACTTGCATATTTCACTTGCCAAATCCCCATCATTCGTATCATAATTTTTATCTTATTTTAATAGAGGTTCCGTCTTCTTTTTTGGGTTGTGGCAACACTACGGCTAACATCTGTTCGCATTTCGTCTTGTATTTATTTTAATTTATTATTAATATTTTCGATAATTAGGGCTAAAATTCATCACAAAACACAATCTTACCATTATCAAAGTGTATCTAGGTAAAACCCAGTGTAAAATAAATAAGAAATTAGTGATATTTGCGTATTTTGTTTTACCGGCTAAAAGTCAATGACTGTTTGAAAATTTTAAAAGTGAAACTTTATCAACTCGGATTTAATGTGATTTGAGTGATTTTTATACAGGTAATCGTACTAATAAATAACTACTTATTATCGTACCTGTTAGTTTTTGAAGTTGTAGTATATTCAATCAGATTCTTTTTGACATTACTTACGTATTTATTTGTGTATTTAGTGTATTATCAGGTAGCTTTTTACTATCTAAGTCAGTATAAATTTATAATATCGTAATGCCAGTCACACGTAGCATGTATTCTGCTCGCCGTGATGAGGCTAAACAAGAAGATATCTTGAGAAAACTTGACCTGACATTGAAGGAATTAGAGGTATCCAAAACGTTGATTAAACAGTTGCATAGGGAAAGAGATGAAAATGAAAAGGAACTATTAGATAGCCTAAATAAATACGACTTCATAAAAAAGCAGATGGCTGAGATGCACACAGAGAATAGGTTAGTGTTAGATGAGCGGGACAGATTACAAAATATTGTGACTGGGTTCAGAGAGTGTAGTGACGAGTATGAACAGGGTCTCAAGCGCATGTCAGTCTTGGAACAGGAACTGCATGAAGCCCACCACCTCATTTCCCACCTTGAGGCTGAGAAACGTGACACCATAGTATCCCATACCCATAACTTGTTTGAGGAGTTAGTTGGTAGTGTGCCCAGCCTTGTTGCTACTGAACCCAGCTTAGAACCCACTATTACTATAGATTTAACAAAGGATGATACCTTAACAGCTCATTGTTCCAATCACAAGATGGGCATAGTTGAGTGCAGTAGAAACAAAATTAAGAAATATGTGAAAATTAATAAATACATAAGAAAAACACAAAAACTTATTAAAAGACAAAAAAGTATGTACAAAAAAGTCAAGTATATTAATGAGAGAAGGCAACTAGGCGATGAACTTGACATGTATTCATTATTAATTGAAAATAATATCTCTGATCATAATAACAATATTTTAAAGTTAGAATCAGAAATTAATAATTTAAAAAATTCACTAGACATAATGACTGACAGGTATTGTAATGTTAAAAGTGAGTATCAGGAATACATTCTGGCCATGAAGAAGCTTATGAGTCCAAATTCCACATTGACATCAAACAACCATTTAATTAGTCCTGAGCCGGTCTGTAAGTCCTCGCTGACTTCAAACATAAGCCCTTCACTTGAGTCAAACAAGAAACCCAGTAGTTCCTTCACCAAACGAAATATGATTAAATCTGAAATAGTGATGTTTTGTGATGAATTAGGGAAATCAATGGGCCAGTTACTTAGTTCATATTTAGAACAAAATGTTACTAACTATTGTATGCCGGGATTAACTTACTGTAACATTATAAAAAAAATAAAAAATTGTAATTTAAACAGCAACTGTACACTTTTAATTTTGGTGGGAGATAGGGGAAATGCAGACAGAAATGCAATTGTAAAGTGTTTAGAATTACTGAGCTTATTAGATGTTAAAAACATTATTTTATTCACACTTCCTTATAGCCGTGGCTTGTCACAGGCCGAAAACAATCTTAGATATAAGCTAAATCAAACAATACATACATTGACATTTCATAATCCAAATAAATTCCATCTGATTGACATTAACATGTATTTAGAAAATAAATTGTTATTGACGGAAGATAAATTCTATTTGAATAGATATTTTAGGAGACAGATAGCATCTTCGCTATCATATTTTATTAGTTATTCAGCCAAAAACTTGGCTAAACAATCTGCTTTTATTGAGCAGAAAAGTGACAATGTTTGTCTTGTGACCTTGGAATCTGTTCCTGAAAAGGGTGACAATAATTTAAACTTAGTTGTAGGACAATAGAGGAAATCCCTAGCAAATTAAATTTAAGGACAAAGGAAAAGTCTATGTTCATGAATATAATTCATCAAAATATTGAAGGCTTTTCTGGCAAAGAGTTAGAACTAGAATTATTTTTAAATGAAAAACGTATCCATGTACTTTGTTTAACTGAACACTGGTTAAAAAAACATGAACTCTTAGTTAATATTGATAATTATAAAATCATTAGTGCGTTTACTAGAGATTCCGCTATAAGAGGTGGGTCTCTCATTTTAATTAATGACAAATTAAAATCAAAAGACCGAAAAGACGTAGTAGCACTCACAAGTGAGCGAAATATTGAACTATCATGTGCAGAGCTAGAACAATATATTATTATTAGCGTCTATAGACCTCCTTCTGGAGATTACTACCTGTTTGAGTCCATTATGGAGGAAGCCTTAAAAAAGGTATGTAAATGTAAGAAGACTATAGTTGTATGTGGCGATTTTAATATTAATATTTTAGAAAACTCTCAGAACGCGCTAAGGTTCCTCAACCTTTTTAAATCTTTTAACTTACAAAATCTTTTTTGTGAACCAACACGCACCACAGCCACATCAGCTACCTGCTTAGATAATATTTTTTCTAACAGCGATGTAGATGAGAAATCTATAATACATTTTGTAAATTCAGATCATGCAGGTCAGTTAGCTAGATTTAAGTTCCAACATGTTCCATTATCAAAAAATATTGTTTGTAGACCAATCACAACTTATAGATTAGAAAAATTTAAAGAAAACATTAAGAATAAAGTACCTCTTTTGGAGTTGAATAATGATAAACACCCGAATGATCATTACGGAGATTTGTTCGGAGTAATCAAATACGAATGTGATAACATTTTCACTAAAAAAACAATAAATGTAAATCAATTTAAAATAAAATTTAGTGATTGGGCTACGCCTGGAATCTATAAAAGTAGAAGGAAATTATATGAATTATACGAGACAAAGGCATCTACTAATGAGCCACAAGTAATTGAACAGATTAAAAAGTACTCCAAACTATTCAAAAAAGTATGTTCAACAGCTAAATCTAATTATATACGGGCTAAAATTGAAAAATCTGATAATAAAACGAAGGCAATATGGAATGTTATTAACAAAGAAACTTGTAAAGCAAAGTCACGTGATCGATCCTTCGAGTTAAAAATAGATGATAAACATATTAAAACTGATTCTGAAGTGGCCAATGCATTTGAATCTTTCTTCACAAATGTTCCAATCACCACTACAAATAAGTTAAATTCGTCAAAAAACGTAGCCAATTCTCTTCTTAAATCTAGTGTTGATAAATGTAGAATTAACTTTGATTTTCAGTATATTGACTCTGTCACTATACTTAAAACTTTTAAACAACTAAATATAAAAAATACCGAGGATCTTTGGGGCATTTCAACTAATATAATAAAATCAATAGTGCCCGCTATAGCACCTCACCTTGCATTCATATTCAATAAATGTATAGATGAAAATCAGTTTCCTCATCTTATGAAGTACAGTAAAATCAATCCTTTATTTAAAGCAGGAGACAAAAGTGATCCTTCAAATTTTCGACCTATTTCCATACTCCCATCCCTCAGTAAAATTTTTGAAAAAATAATATTTAATCAATTGCTTTCACATTTTACAGACAATAAGTTACTTCATAACAAACAGTTTGGTTTCACTAAAGGCAGGAACACAACGGATGCAGGAGTTGCACTTGTGAAACATATATTTGATGCTTGGGAGGAAAAGCAGGATGCTATTGGTATATTTTGTGATCTATCAAAAGCTTTTGATTGTGTTGATCATGGGACTTTGCTACTAAAATTGGGTTATTATGGTGTTTCGAACAGCTCACTTGGCTTACTCGAGTCTTACCTCACTGGTAGAGTACAAAAAGTAAACATTAATGGCACCGACTCTTCTGGCGCCTCATTAGTCATGGGAGTACCCCAGGGCTCTATATTAGGACCCCTTTTATTCTTAATATACGTAAACGATCTTCCTTATTTCACTAAAAATCTTTGTGAGATAGTATTATTTGCTGATGACACATCATTAATTTTTAAAAGTGATAGACAAAAAGTAGCACTTGACGATGTAAATAATACCCTTTCGGAAATATTGCATTGGTTCACAAGTAACAACTTGCTGCTCAATGCGAAGAAAACAAAATGTGTAAAATTTACTATGCCCAATGTTAGACAGGTGGATACTCATATTACTATGAATAATGAATTAGTTCAAATAGTCAATACCACAGTTTTTCTTGGGATAACTCTAGATAGTAAACTACAATGGGGTCTTCATATCACAGCCTTGGCAGGAAGACTTAGCTCAGCTGCCTATGCGGTTAGAAAGATAAGGTCTCTGACTGACGAAAAAACGGCACGATTAGTTTATTTTAGCTACTTTCATAGCGTTATGTCATATGGTCTGCTGCTGTGGGGCTCAGCTGCCGATATTGAGACAATATTCATATTACAGAAACGAGCTATACGAGCAATCTATAGACTCGGACCCCGTGACTCGCTGAAAGAATTATTTAAAGAAATTAATATTTTAACAGTTGCTTCTCAATATGTTTACGACAACATCTTATATGTACGGAAGAACATAGATCTATTCAAAAAAAATTCCGATAACCATAATTTTAATACAAGAAATAAAAATAAATTGGCAATGACAAAAATTAGACTTCATAAAGTTGGTAATTCGTTTGTTGGCAAATGTATAAAAATTTATAATAAAATTCCTCAGGATTTGGTTGACATGCCTCTTAATAAGTTTAAAATAGTAGTTAAAAAATGTTTGATGATGAAAGGCTACTATAATGTAGACGAATATCTTAATGATAAAAATGCATGGTCACCCTAATCTTCTGTTGTTGGCCACTCGTATAATACAATAGAAACTAATTGTAACAATGTAAACAAAACAATATTAAAAAAGAAAATGGATAATCTACCTGAGTTTCTTGCTGGTCTCTTCTCAGGAGAACCAAATTACCGAACCAGCGAAAGAATCATTTTATAATGGTTATTTATGTACTTACTTAATTTAGTATTTTTATAATATTACTTGACAAAATTGTAAAATTTTGACATTCATATGTGCTCTTTATGTGCCTAAACTGAATAAATGAAATTGATTCTTTGATTCTTGATTCTTTGATTCAATTCAAAGTTAATTTTACTAAAGTATTTTGTATTTCATCTATCCCAACTCTACGAACGGAAGTGTCTCCAACAGAACAAGCATTAAAGTTAGCTATTGAGAAGTTCCACTAGTTGTGGCATCAAATCTATTTAATGTTAGATACAGACACAGACAAAAGACTTCCTATAAGTACATATTTATATACTTACTGTGTCCAAATCTGACGATCAGATATGGCTGTACATATCATTCAATGGACATCACTAAATATTAATAAAAAGCTAAAGGTAAAGTTACGTTACGATATTATAATTCAGTAATTCAAAAAGGCAGGTACTAACTAAATGCATAGAAAATGAGATCTCCGTATCTATATCACAAAAACTTTAAACTACGAGTATTAACCCATTCTTTGTCTAGTATTCCTCTCCCAGACTCTTGAGTTCTGCCATGACCTTTTTATGAATGTACTGGTTTTCTTTTTCTCAATAATGTATTATGTAAGCTAGAACAACGCTGTGTAATAATCATGTACAATACTTGAATTGAATAAATCATTGTTATAATATTATAGTATTAATGATAAAGACAAAGCAAGTGATGGTTTAAAACACAGGTTTCACATAAACCTAATTCAGGCTTAAACTTTCTTTTCGAAATTCGCACTATTAACTACTTACAGCCACAGAATAAGTAATAGTTCTACATTAAACATACCGACATATCGTTCATGTTTGGCATTCTATTAGTAACATGTGACATTGCCTCATTGGCAATGCAATATTTTAAGACATAATATTATTATGTAGGTTGTTATAAACTACTAAAATTGTGGTAAGTAAAATGTTTTAAGAAAAAACTTTTTAAAATGATATAATAGCATTAATTTTTCGCAGAATTAAAAGGACAACAAAACGTCGACAATTGTTTCGCCTCGTTAAGTAGGACCTCCATCTGGTACCCTAATTCAATACAACACAATTCTTTTCTTTTTCTTTTTTGCTTGATTGGAACCCGTTAATACCTTCATTTTTATAAGTAGACTAAATATAACTAATAATCATTCAGTGGAAATAATTCAAAAGTATTAAAAGTTACTTTACGTAATAATTAAAAAAATTTAGGTATCAAATAAATCCAAATCTAATTAGCTGATACATCTGAATCTACATCATAAAAGTTGTACAGACTTTCTATTCTCGCTTTAATCGATCAGCAATCTGATTCAGAATTATAACATGGGAATGGCTCACCAAATGGTGTGATTACACAAATGTAAATTTTTACATCACTCACTTCACACCGCTGGACGTAGCTCGAGCTGTTGTTTGCAGCTGGCCATGGTCTTCGTACACCGCACAACGCGGATATGATTACGCCGAGTGGCGTCAAAAACGCTCTTTGAACCCTCAGCAATTTGTAATAGCCGTGGAGAAGGTTACAAGTCATCTCGGTGTTGATTCTGAAACATGTAAAATGATTAATATTTGTGAAACAGAGAGTATCTATCCCACTTCTGATGTGGCATAAAGAATAAGAGAAGCTTTAGCCTATTCGTAATTAGATATCTTGTAGGTGAATAATCTGAATTACCTACCTACTATTCATAGTATTCTGTCTTACATAACATACAAAGCTTTATACTAGTCAGGAAGCCAAACATACATCACGTCTATATCCCACAAGGGGTAGGCAGAGGTGTACCTCACACCCACACCTGTCTTAGTACCTGATCTATAATGACTAATATATTCACACTAGGTATTATGTAACTATGTTACATAACTCCCTAAGAGTCCAGGTACCTACATTAGTAGGATGACTATACAGTAGATAGAGGAGTACCCTACATCCACACTTTGTAAGTACCTAATCTTGATGATGGTGAACTACCACCAACATAATAATTAATATACTTACACTATGTAACTACGTCACATAAATCCCTAAGCAGATCCCAGGTACACCATCATAATAACTAATATACTCACACTATGTATTATGTAACTATGTTACATAACTCCCTAAGGTTTCACATAGAGCTATTCTCTATAGGTAGCTTTGTGATCGTATAATCGTATGTCTAATCATGATGAGTATCGCTCCGATATCATCTGGCAGAAGAATACTATTAGGTACCTATACCCCTAAGCAATGAAACACTAAAGTCAATACTGATTGTATTTATTCGTAATCCGCCCATTCGATTACCACAGAATCCCCAGAAGAAGGGCAAGAAACTCGGTAGGGTCATATTATAATATCTTACAAGTATTTAAACATAATAACAATACAATACACTTATCTTAGTATAGAAGCTCCTCAAGGATTGACAACAGTCGACACGTAATATATAGTAGCCAAACTGACTTCTATACACATTGTCTGCTGAACTAGGCTTTAGTACCTATGTCCTACATAGGTATAGGTACATACTTCTGTAATAACTTGTGATACATTAAGCAATACTTGTAAATTCGTAGACTTAAACTGAACAGGAACTGAACAGGATCGTACTACAACACTGCCTTTTATAAAAGCCTCTATGGTGGGAGTCGGCAGACATTGACAGTGCGTTTTAATATTTAACTACCCTACAAATATTAACATATAGGTACAGAACCACTTTTACCCACAAGTATAATAATATTTCAAAGAATTATGACGAAGCATCATCTACATATTTTACATAAATATATGTATCCGACACGTGCATCAGATGAATCGTGCCGGCCTCACCTCTCCTACCGCCTCAATTGTCCTTCCCACAAATCTGACTTCTTCTCCTACTCTTTCTCCGTTCATGCCGTCAGACTGTGGAACGCTCTTCCAACCGATATAAGGAACTGCAGAACTGTGTCTGGCTTCAAGAAGAGAGTCAAGGAACACTATCTCGCTTCCTTACCTTAATTATTGTACGTCTATGTATGTTTATATAACTTTTTATGTATGTATTTATGTAGTTATAGTTTATGTAAGTTTATTAACCTGCACACACATCAGGACCTGTTTGCATCACGATCTCCTCTCTTAGGCCCACTGGAAGAGATCTTTTTAGAGATAAGTGGCGCCAGTGTATACATGTTTAGTTTGTATCCATTTACTGTTTTATTTACTGTGTGTGTACAAAAATAAATAAATAAATATAGATAAAAATAAATAAAAAACAACTACATAGTTTTTTTGTATTTCAAAGCAATGAGTTTGCTTAAACTATTCTTAAAATATTAAGAAAGAAACGCTAACCTTAATAGCGCGATGTAGAAATTATGAATATGATATGAAGCAAAAATTCGATGTTGTCGGCAGTGGTCATCGTAGCTCAGTTGGCAGAACAGTCCCCTGTTAGGGAAAGGCCGTGGGTTCGAATCCCGCCGATGACATCCGTTTTTGTGATCTATTTATAATTTCTTTCTTAATATTTTAACTACATAGTTGACTGTTTTTTTTACTTACAACTTTACGATGCCATGTTGGTCCCATATTTAGTATAACATAATCTGCAATTTTCAGTTTAATATCAAACACAGAACTGTATCGAATAAAACACGCCTCAGTCTAGTATATGATCCAGTGTCTCTGCCCGTTGTTAAATAAATATTGTATTTTATAAATTAAGCAACAATTAACTGAATTGTTTCGGAGACAATAAACAATACCGAGACCAAGGCACCATAAAGGTGATAAAAGTTCTTGGGAGGGACCAGCCGGTGGTTCCAATTCATCCCAAGGACTATCGGGTATGCAATTCATATTATTGTTATTATTATTTTTTGATAGATAAAGTTAACAAGCCTCAATTTGCTTAAAAAATACTTAGTCATAATTTGTATTATTAGTGTAACAAACGTGCGTCGGTGAAGTAAAAATTTCACCACAATTTACAAAAAGCATACAATAGGCATAAAGCCATTTATGTTTTCGAACATAAATCCCCAGGGCACTCTATCTAGCCTAAACAGCATTGAACCCGAAAATAAACAGCGAGCCAGGAAACAATAATCCGAGCGGCACTAAAGTGATCTCCGTACCGAAATGAGGAGGCTTGCAGTGCTTTTAAAAATACCCAAGTTCATCCATACAACAAAATACACAACGTTTTTATTCGTACTTAAAGAGTAGGGACATTTTTTGCTTAAACCGTCTTTAGTTAATGGATGAGTGGACCAAACTGAATGATGTATTCAAATTCTTATTTTTTCGGTAATCAGTATAGAAGTACGTAACAAGTAACAGTATTTTTCTTTGATATTATGTACAGCCTCACTTAATCTTTTTCTTTCTGCAGTTTAGACAAAAATCTACCATCATTTTAAAATACCAAGGGATCTCGTTGAGTAAAACTTTTAACAGTCTAGCTTCTAACTATTTACTGAAGCACGTAATGATCAAAACTACACAACCTCACTCAGAGGTGAATTAAGATTGATCACTGTTGACAGTAGTTTGAAGTGGGCCAGATAATAGACTAGCAACCCTTCATATTTCAATGTCAAACAAAAGTTAGTTGAGTTGTCTTATACCACAAGTTAGATACTATATGACACGTTACGTTATGACAACTTGGAGACCTTTAAGTGTATGTCCGAACTATATAAAATTGAAATGCCCTCAAATCATAATTATTATGATTGAATCAAGCCATAATGTTATAGGGTTTTTCATTTTTAATTAACCGGCTCGTTAGCGTAGCTAGCCGCAAACGGCTCAAATATAACAACAGGCATTAAAATAATTCGTTTAACAGATGCACCACTTGCAATTTAATAATTAAGCTTTCAGTTTTTAAACAAGCAGTATTCAAAGCATTGAAACGTTCCTCCTGGAAAGGTTCCTTTACAAGCCCAGTACAAGACTATGGTTTTTGTGATTTATATTGTAAAGTTATTTAAGAAAACCAGTACCTATTCAATCAAGTTAGTTTAAGTCTCATACAACGACCAGGCTTATAATGTTATAAGGAGTAGTAAACCACCCTTCGGAACTTTCAACAGATGACACAGAGTAGGTAATACGGTGTGACGTTAACAACGTCTGTGCGAAGCCGGGGCAGGTTGCTAGTAGGTAAATAAAATAACCTTCCTCTTAAATCACTCTATTGCTAGTAACAGGCATTAAAATCTGTTGAGTAGGTTAAAATATCTAGGTGAATGCAGAAGCACCCACGCACGTAGGTGCTTCATAACTACTTCCAAATTGTCAATGTTTCAATATGTTGCATTCGGCTATAATTCTATTTTTTGGTTCCGATATCGACAAGGCCTCTTCAATAATTATGTATTCCAGTAATATCAAATATTTTAAAAATATCAGACAATTTCTGTTTAAAAAGTTTGATTGTATTGTTTTGTACTTAAAAAAAATTAACTACTGGTCTGCTTTTGTTTTCATCGATCTGTGTCGCCTTAACAGGCGTTCCCCTCGCTCACATGATTAGGGCCTATGGGCCATAAGTTAGGAATAAAACAAATTGGCGTCTTGACAACTCACTAGACTAGATCTAGTTGCGCGGCTATTGTCATCCCACAAAAATGCCAAGCTGCTCAGTTTTTTATTGCAAAAAAAGATCAGTCACATCTAGTTTACAAAAAGATGGTATTACCTTCCATAGGTAAGTATTTTTAATTAAATAATAATACAAATTTCTTTGTTCATAATAATCAAAGTCTCATTGTTTCGGATTTTTCTATGAACACGAAGTCAGTCGTTTCATACAATTCGAAAATTAGTCAAACATGTCAAACGACTGACATGGGTGTTGCCATGGCAACAAATACACAGTTATAGTGTCTGTATCGGAGTGATGTACCAAGTTAGGTATCTATAAAATACCTTGAAAATGCAAAGAGGTGCTATATAAATTACTGGTTTGAATATTATTTAAATTACGTAGGTCTGTATATTTATGATCTTGATTTTAATAAAGGTTTTGTACTTGTATTGGTTTGTATTGTACCGTGTAGTACTTGTAGTGCCCTTGCCCTCATTTTATTCTCCATCGAGTTGATGCTACTATGTTATCAATGGTGTTAACGAAAGTGACGAAAGTTCATTCAAATGTTTATTTTTATGGGGTAGGTATTTATTAAACATACATAGTGTAATATTCATACAGGCAGCATGGAAAAGTCTGAAACTATAAGACATAGGAAGATCTGTTCTTGGTAACCATGTAATCGCTTGTAGTAAAAATAGAAAACTGCATTATGACATTATGCATCATGATTTAAAAATAAACTTGTACGAGTATTCAGCTCGGGAATCGAAGCTCTAAAATCTCTTTTTGAAAAAAGCTTTTTTCCCTTTAATTGTGTAGGTCTTAAGTAGTTAATATTACTACGAAACGTCTGAAATTAATAAAATGCATTGTTTTAGTAGGTGTTCCTAAGAAAAGATCTTCATTTGTCTTATAGTTTCACACTTTCCCACACTGACTTATTTGAATGTACAGCCTGTATACATAGTCCACTGTATACAGCTATAGATATACCCTGTATACAGACTCTTCGATTTTATTTAGTTGTTTAGATTTATATGATGTATAGGTTTAATACAATACCTACCCTAAGTTACAAATAGCAAATAAAGTCACACTTTTATAAACAACATCCACCTTTGTATAATTTTTGAAACCTGATTTTAATAGTCGATTTTGTCAAATTGATCGATAACGTGTATCGACACTGTTACATCAATAGTGGGCGGTAACTTTTGGTAGTGTCATTATAGTGTTATGATATAAAATGTATATGTATGTGTTTGTGAAAATGCTAATGTGTTATTCTGATTGTCATGTGTGAGTTTCGTAGTGGCTCCCTATTGGGTTTGAGCGTCTGAGAATGTGTGCGTGTCGATGACCCCCCGCACCAAACATGGCAGGCTTTTATGAATCGGGAAAATGCATAATGCCTTGTCCCGTGACGGCAAGTATTGTACGGCGACAGCGTATACGACGACCGCGTTGGTCTATGGTCTGTGTATGCTGGTAATTTAAAAAACCAAAATGAAACCAGTTTTTTTATTAGGAACTTTTTACGGTTGAAATCGTAAAACTCGTTAGGTCATGGATAATACTAACACATGATAAAACACAGTGATAATAAAACACTTTAAAAAGCAATTTCGTACCAATTTGTTGAAATTTAAATAATAGAAGGCACTGCACTTAATTCATACTCTGTGGCACTGACAACGCTTCTCAGTAGGTACGCTTACTGCTTAGTTATGGAATATTAAGTTTGTGCTCACTTGAGATGGTACGTATCATGGAGCTTACTATTCACTGACAGATGACTTCACCAGCACTTCACACGACATGAACTATGTTTGTTAGCCACTTTGGAAACTTTATCGGCGGTTTGTCTCATCGTTTGTACGAATTAAAGAAAGGTGTTTTGCTAAATCTGAAATGTGAATAACACAATATATTTATAAAATAAATTACTAGTCATCTGTCTGACAGTTTGTTTGCAATAAACTTTAAATCTACAAATTAATCACTTCATGCAATGTTACATGAAAAGTCACGCTATGATTTCTATTGCGGATTAAAAAAGACATTGCGTAACCGGGGAAAAGTAATTCATACTGAGTCCTTCCGTTGCGTTGGTTTAATTTACGAGACAGTAACAGTGGCGTAATAATTTTGTTTTAAGCATCAAGAACATTTGGAACAAATTAATTCACGTGCTTTGACTAGATGGATTAAAAAGCAATACCCAATAATAGTTGTTTCCTAATCATTTTCGCTTATGCATTACCTTCGGAAAGTACAATGAGCCGTCAGTCCTATTTGTCATAATGATCATCTATGGATCCTCAAAAATGTAGGTGTAACTTCATAACTTCTATATCGCCAACGGGTTGTGAAGGTCAGATGTAAGCCGCTTCATGAAAAATAACGAAATCCAGCCACATCGCAGTTCCACTGCGAAACCGACTTCAACTGGGTTGGAAAGAGGTTCAGTGGATTATGATTTTGGTTTATGTATCCACACTTAATATTAGCTTTGTGACTTATATGTATTTAATCGATGAATTGACTTACCAAAGTGGATACATTGTTTCAGTGATGTTAGGTAACTGCATTATTAATTATTCATCCTGTCAAGACCAGCAAACTAGTTATAAGTTATTTAAAAGCTATGATCGGAATTCTATAGGCCATTAAAAATACATCTGCTACATTTTGATTTACAATTTGGTTTTTTTATTATTATTTTCTTATCTAAAATGGGTAGTTTCCGATAGTCCGAGACGCCCAGGACTTTCATTGGCTGTGCCATAGCATCTGGCACGTAAGGTTTTGTTTCCTTTAATCAACATTTCATCTCAAGGCAACGGGTTTCAATTTTTTTTCAAAATTACAATACAGCTGCTACTTTTTATTAAAAATATTCGGCCATTTTGGACATAACCCGTTCTATGTGTGCCCGGTGGCGGCAATAGGTTAGCCCCCTATTACGTGGGAATAGAAATACTGGAAAATTGTGGGTGTGTAATCCACCTCTGCCTACCCCTTCGGGATATAGGTGTGATATATGTGTGTTTGTGTGTGTGTGTGTGTAGTTTCCGATAAAACCCTCAATTTACCTACGTCAACACTTAAGGCACGACGATTATATTTGCATTAGTTCCCAGATAATATTTTATTACGTAACTGTAATACTGAATGTAAAAGAAAACATTAAGGAAATGTGAGAATAATGTAAGGTTGTGTATAAAATGCACCATTTATAATCGTTTGGTAGCTGAATAAGAGCGCTATTAAGAGTGCCGTATTTCCTTTAATTGACTCGTAAAACTTGAGCACCAATAAACCGCTAGCTTAATTTCTATGACTACAGTATTTACTGAGGGTAATTACATACTTGGCCAAATATAATAAGAGCGGCCGTGAAATGGTACGTAAGTCCTCTCACATACTGAATATCCTTGTAAGTCAAGTACCTACCTATAATATTATAAACATTTAACTCATACTTAAACATTGAAGCTACTTTGTCAGGTATATTACTATACATAAATAGGAGGTGAGCTTATTTCCAAGAGACGTAGTTTTGTATAGCCACAAGTATCGTCAGTCTTTTAACGGATGCAACTTGGGCAGAGGAAAATTATATCAGGCTCTTAGTTTTTTTGGGCCATTAAGCTCTCAAAGTTAGTCAACAATCTAAAGTTAAGATTAATAAAAATTAAAGGTTACACATTCGAAGGGCGACCTTTTTCCGAAGCGATCACTTGTAGGTCACCTTAAATAATATTATAACTCATAGGTATTCACGGTTCCACGTACAATAAAAGACAGCTTAACAAAAAAATACTGTTTGATCATTGTTTTGTACTTGATGACAAAACCATTAAGTACCAAACTATATTTTTTTAATTCTGAGTTAAGCTTGATACAACGAGTTAAATTAAATAAATCTAACTACTTTGCAATATTCCGCCACATGCAAATTACCCAACTCTCGTATTTATTCGTGCACAAGACCGCACTCCAAACCCACTTAGGCCGAAAGAATAGAGAAATAATTTTGAAAATAGAATAAATATGAGAGTTGTGTTATCGTGCAAAAAATAATAAAAAATCTCGACACGTGTTTCGCCCCCAACCAGGGGCATCATCAGGAGATGTCGATGGCTCGGCGCACGGCGACCGAATTTCGTGCTCATATTTATTCTATTTTCAAAATAATTTCTCTATTCTTTCGGCCTAAGTGGGTTTGGAGAGCGGTCTTGTGCATGAATAAATACGAGAGTTGGGTAATTTGCATGTGGCGGAATATTGCAAAGTAGTTAGATTTATTTAGTTTAACTATGGACTTCCGAAAAATAACGCCTGATAGTATTAACTTGATACAACGAGCACTATACACAAAAAGCACTCACAACCTCATACACCAAATTGCATTATACCTTCGTAGATAGGAATAAAACACAAACTTAACGCTAATTCCCACGCAGGTGTAGCTTTGTATTACATCATCCATATTGTTAATTACATTGGTCAGTTCTATCTCAATTTCACACAAATCAAATCTTTATTCCAAAGGGGGACCGAGGCGTTCGTTATAGCTCTGATGTCAGGCCATAAAAGTATTTCTGTACCGGCTTCGCTAACGTCACAATACATAGTGTTCTGGTTATTTATTCCCAAAACTATACATTATCGAGATTGAAAAGCAGATGTAATTCTTATCTATTATGCTATAGTAATACATGACAAGTTTACAAAATTAAAATTTTTAAGTCAATGATTTGCATACCATGTACAAAATTTAAAGTTTATGATGAATGATAATTTATGTTTAAGAAAATTTATTTTATTTTGGTAGATTTTCTGGAAAATTGTACAAGCAAGTGTAGGTGACCAACTTTAATACAGCATTGCCATTACTTTGTTAAGTGGTTTACGTAATAATTTAGTGTCTTAAGAGGCTCACATGCTCCATTATTAAATTTGGACGGGATCCAAACTTGAAATTTGTGTCAGCCAAGTGGCGGTGCCAGATTTACGCGTCACAATCGTGTTATACACCATTAAGTTCTGTATAACTATTAAATGTCTTGACGTTAAATCGGTTGAGAAAAATAAACTGTGTGTGTAACCTATGACTATCACTGTCGTTTGGACAGTTGTTTTTTAGACAAAAGACTTAATTACTTAGAGCTAACACATAACATGAAAATTACCTTGTCGAAAACTGTTGCAATAAACAAATGAAAATTATGTTAAAGTGAGCTAAGCTTGTACTATGAGCTAGGGACGTGTATCCAGGTTTGTAAATGAATAATTAGACACTATGGTCCAAATTCCATTTTCCCTGGATCATACAGATAACAACATAAAACATCTGTTCTGACCCAGGAACTGAATTCGAGATTTTATGCAACGTAAAAAGCACCCTTAGTCTCCTGTTAAAACTAAAAAAAATCTACTGCAGGCTATTAAACCTCCACGGGGAATACTTCAGATTGCGTACCTGGGGCGCTCGACAGTGAACGTAGGGTCGGCCATAGCCGTGGACTCGTTTTACAAGTATCTAAACCCCTCAAATTGAAATTATTGTCCATTTTCTGTTAATTTCGTACATAAATTGTCTAGTGGGGATCAGTATCAGCTCTCTGCATTGTATCCAATTTGTTGACTATTTGACAGCTGACTGACACAAATCGTGGTGAATTGTAAAAATATTGGCCAATTGTAAACAAAACAATCAAATAAATTTAACAAAGTAAAAAATTGTTGATTGTTGTATAACTTTTCCAATGTACAATCCAAAGTAATTAATATTTTTGACTGCTTCGGTGGCGTAGTCGCTAGTGCATCTGCTTTCGACGCCGGAGTCTCGGGTTCGATTCCCGGTCGGGACAAACTTTGTGTGAAGACAGATACGTTTGTGCCGAAGTCTGGGTGTTTCCTATGTATAATATGTATGTATCTACAAAAAAAAATGTATATAAGTATTTATAATAAGAATTATAGTATACAAAATAAACATAATTATAGACTAAAAATATTTACATTACAAAATATCGTTTAAAAAATCCTCCGCGTCATTGCCGACTGGGAAGGTTCCCAGAATGCTGGCCGTGTTGCCACGTTGGATGGCGATACTTATTCTTTGGGCCAGAAAATAGCCAGCCTTCTGGTCCTGGGAAGCATCGATTAGGCGTTTAGCAATGTCTCTATAAAGGCGGCGAGCACTCGGACCCCATGACCCCAGTGTCTCAACCCCAAACGGCTCAAATATGTAATCACCTGCTAGGTTAGCATATTTACGCCGTTTAAAGCCTTCAGCCGATGCAGCAGCAGCGCCGGCACATCCGGATGTGCTTGGAAGGTGTGAAGGTGCTTAGGTGTCAACGCATGTAGCGTCCCACACCAAAGGCCTTCCCATCTTCCACGGTAGCAACGACATACCGTCCGGTCTCTTTCCATCGCTTCGTGCTAAACCATTTGGTTCACGTACGGCCGGAAGACCTGCGGTGGAAAGAGCCCTACGAATTATGTCGTTTAGAATAGCGTGCCGAGGTATACGACCTGCGCTTCTGCTACAAGAAAGGCCATGGTGTCCCAGATTATCGACGGCTACTCCACAGGTGCAATGATGCGGGGATATACAAGGTGTACCCAGCCGAAGGCAAGTGGCAATGCGGAAGGTAGTGTCATCCAACATTGTACCGATGTTGGGCGATGGGAGCGCCTGGATCCATAACCCTGACTCCCATTCTCCAACAGCTAGTAGGCGTGCACGCTCTGAAATATTGACAGAAGTGTCAATTAGTGTATTAAATGTAAAAGACATCCTCCAAGCATTTATGGCATCGGTCTTGCATCGCACCTCGGAATCAATCAGTGTATTTGACAAAATTTTCCTGACTAATTCTTCGGTGCTATGGACCGACGATAGAAATGCTGGCAGACTGACATCTGTGACTCTACGAATACCTAGCCCGCCCAAGCGAACTGGAAGAGACGCTTGGACCCAGGCCCGGTCATTAATATTTACATTTAAAATTTTACACAAAGAATTTTGTATTAAGTTTGCCCAAAATTTCTACATTTTTCCAAAATTGTCCTGAACGGAGGGCATGTGTAAATTTGGGTACGAAAAGACAAAAACGAAGAATAGTGAAAGCTTAATGAATACTGATATTACATAGACTATCAATAACCTGATCAAAATTTTGAACTTTTTCCTCGATAAAAGTGGAAAAGCCATCTTCTAAAATCGGGGACCCTAGGAGGCGTAAAGAAGTTTTGTCCAAAACTTTTATGTTGGGGGCCAGACAGTTGAATTTGGAGATTGTTGTTAATTTATCTGTGTTTTCAGATATAAAAATCTCACATTTATTCGGGTTCAGTTCTAAGCCAATTGACTGAAACTCGTTCTTTATTAGGGCTAAATCTTGTAAAACTGTCTCTACTTTTCCCCCTAAAGTCCCGTCGTCTAGATACCAAATGTAAAATTTGGATTTTATTTTTTGAATTATTGGGTTAATGGCCAAACTGAAGATGACTGGTCCCAACGGATCACCTTGCTGACATCCAACGGCTGAATTCAAAAGGTGGTCTTTATAAATTAATTTTGTTGGTTGACTATAGCATTGCCAAAGAAAATTAAATATTTTGGGGGTTTCTAATTTGGCCTGTGTCAGCAAGGTGTCCCTGTTTACAGAGTTGAAGGCGTTTTTCAGGTCAACTTTCAAGATGACCTCTCCATCTTCGCTACTGTCAAGGTATGTTGCAAGCGCATGGATTGCGGCCTCACAACCTCTTTTTGAACCAAAACCTAATTGAAAGGGCTGAAATTTGGTAGTAAGCTCCGTACTATAAAAACGACAACAAATTTTGGCTGCCAAACGCCGCAAAGTGCTACCTACGGCAATGGGACGAATGCCACCATCCTTCTTGTTAAGGGCACATAAATTGGCACCATACAAAATATCTGTGATGCCACTGTCCACATTGCCGGAGAGCATGAGGTTGACTAGAGCTGTTAGCTCCCTCAGAAGTGCATCACCAGCTTCCCCAGCGCTCGGACACAACAGATCCTTAAGGTGCTGTGGTGTCAGGCCGTCAAGTCCACCAGCTGATCCAAAACGAAAGGAGTCAACAGCTGTGCGCACATCTTTGGCAGTAGTCTCAAGATTTTCTGTATCGTTTGTTCGGAGGATCAGGGAAAGAAAGGTCAGCTGCGGATGGTGGGTGCTTACTCTGCAAGCCCGTCAAAGTTTCTACAGAATAAGGAGCCAGCACGTCGCTACTAAAAAGTAGCCTTGCCGCCCCACTGATGTCGCCTTCCCTTACTTTATTCTCTACAAGTTTTAATTTCTTGGCCTGAGAATAATCAGGGGCCGAAATTTGGATTGAATTTGAATTTAAAATGTTAAAATTGTTTGTACAATTTTCTTTGATTTGGACCGTCAAAGATGTCAACGGCCTTTTCTTTACGTGTAGGATTCTATAAGGGAAGGTTAACATTTGTTCCCAAGCGCTAAAGGTATTTTCCCGGACTAAGTACTTGACCAATGCAGGAGGCTAAACATTGAGCCACAGAGGGTCTCGCACCTCGGGGGATTCTTTTTAAAACCGGAATAGAATTTTTCATGGTACTTAACCTTTGCCAAAAGGGAATTTCGATATTATCAGAATTTTCTTGTTGATTTAGAAAAAAATGGGATATCGTAGACGCGTTTGAAGATACATTTTGTACTTTATGATTTTTTCCAAAATGTACTTTCAATCCGCGTTCACCTTTAAAAAAACGGGCTTGGGGACAATGTGGTCACCGTACAAGACCACTTGATGCACTTGCAAGCTCACCTGAATTTACATCCGCATTGCCACATCCATTATTTTTTGCTGCTTGCATTTATTTACATCAGTTTATCTATTACTCATATCACAAGCTCTGCTTAGTTTGAGACTAGATGGCGTTGTGTAAATTGTCTTAACATATTTATTTATTTATTTATTATTTATTTTATTACAAGGTCATTGTTTAACAACGGTTATTTTAATCATCATTCACCGAGCCTTTTCCCAAGTCAGTTGGGGTCGGCATTCCAGTCTAACTGCGATTCGGCTGAACTTCGATATTTTCCGTGAAGCGACTGCCATCTGACCTTCACAACCCATGGACGATATCGAAATTCTGTAGTTAGACCTATCAGATTTTTGATTTAGGGCTCCAACTACCCCTAACGACTGCCATAGATGTTAGTATGACAACCGGGACCGACGGCTTAACGTGCTCTCCGAGGCACGGAGGGGTCTCAATGTCTTAAGAAATGGTCACCCATCCTAAGACTGGCCTGAGTCGATGTCGCTTAACCTTTGCAATGTGTTAACATTGTCGGTTACCACTAGACCACGAGCCCCTCCTGTTATTTTAATATTTTATGGAAATGGTTTCAAAGTTACATTTAATCATGTGGTTTAGTTTTTGTAACAAACTCATTAAGTAGCCAACTAAAAAAGAAATAATTGGCAAATAACGGATTTTCAATCGACTTCCAAAAAAGGAGGAGGTTCTCAATTCGATCTTTGGACTGAGTGAACTGATTTTCTTTTTTTTTTAAATGAAAGCTACTTTCCAAGTGGTTCCATATCAATTTGGTCCCTTTCCGACATTAATTTTTGACGAGTACTTATTTTTATTAAACTGACGAACGATTAGTTGTCTATTTCAAGAGAATGTACGCAGTAGAATCAAAATTAGGTATTCATAACTTTGACTCGAGTATGCACAGTTTTGTGAAATAACCTGTTCAAGAAATATACGCGTACATACTGTGCCTAGAGTTTTGAAAAATAACAAAGTGTTCCTCGTGGCTGGCAAGTTCTGAACAAATTACTTCGGACGTGTGTTGAGTAAACAACATGTAAACTTTAGCAATTAAGCCTTCCCTCTGCGTTGTGAGTGATGTTCTATGAACTTATTATTTAAATTTATTATGCAAACTGTAATAGTCAACATATTGGGAAGGTTTCATACATGTTTAACAAGATTTTGTAAACCAAATCTAGTAATGAATGTCGTAGCCTTGGATCGCGTTATTAAAACGTAGGTATTGCAACTAGTTTAGTTCACGAATTTAATAGAGCTTAAGCTGTAATTGAGCTCAGAGAGCACGTTTAAGTGGATTTTCAGTCTCCACTAAGAAAAAAAAATCGAAAGATGTTAAAACTAAGTCTTTATAACCTAAGTTAAATCTATGTATAGTAATATATATGTAAGTTCCCAATTCTGTGATATAGTTCCTATTATTTAGAGAAGCAAAATATGAGTATCGAGAGAAGAACCTACTATTCAAATCAACAGTAGGTTTCTTGTGTACTCTGTAATGACATAGCATCAAGGGACCAGACTAAAATAAAATAAAATAAAATAAAAAATAAAATAACGTTTATTATCTTTGAAATTTTTAGAAAATTATTTAGATTCGTCAAAAGTTGGTGTGACTCTACCGAGGGTTCCAAAATGCAACGAGACTGAGAAGAGCCCTCAAGAAACTCAGTTCGGCTTTTTTCCAAAATATTTCATCTTAAATCTAATACAGAGTTATTTAGAAAGGAGCAATTCGTGTTACAACCAGGCAGCCTTGTCATCTAAGAAATCATTAATACTATAATAAGCTTTATGGCTCAATTTACGTTTTATTAGTTTTTTAAATTTATTAACAGATAAATTTGCTATTTCGGTTGTCAATGTATTGTACATTCGAATAAAGTTCCCCGCAAAAGAATTACTCACTTTATGAAGCCTAAATTTAGGAACAGCCAGTTTATCCTTATTTCTTAAGTTTAGATTATGATTATCACTATTTTTATAATTTACTTTTGTTCTTGTGGGTATACAATAAAATTTCATAAATATACTGTGAATACACTGTAAGGATGTTAATATGCTTAAACTTATCTCTTAATGACTCCCGAGACCCCATTCCATAGATAGTCCGGACAGCCCTCTTCTGCAACACAAAGATGCATTCAATATCGGCAGCGTTACCCCACAGTAGTATGCCATATGTCATGATACTGTGGAAGTAGCTGAAGTAGACAAGACGCGCCGTTTTAATGTCTGTAAGTTGTCGGATCTTTTTGACAGCATAGGCTGCTGAACTAAGCCTGGCCGAAATTTTCCCGATATGAGGCCCCCATTGCAATTTGGAGACTAACGTTATGCCCAGAAAGACAGTGTCATCGACCAATTCTATTATATCATCCCTAACCTTCAAGAATCAAAGAATCAAGTATCAAAGAATAAATTTCATTTATTCAGTTTAGACACATAAAGAGCACATATGAATGTCAAAATTTTACAATTTTGTCAAGTAATATTATAAAAATACTAAATTAAGTAAGTACATAAATAACCATTAGAAAATGATTCTTTCGCTGGTTCGGTAAGTTGGTTCTCCTGAGAAGAGACCAGCAAGAAACTCAGGTAGATTATCCATTTTCTTTTTTAATATTGTTTTGTTTACATTGTTACAATTAGTTTATATTGTATTATACGAGAGGCCAACAACAGAAGATTAGGGTGACCATGCATTTTTATCATTAAGATATTCGTCTACATTATAGTAGCCTTTCATCATCAAACATTTTTTAACTACTATTTTAAACTTATTAAGAGGCATGTCAACCAAATCCTGAGGAATTTTATTATAAATTTTTATACATTTGCCAACAAACGAATTACCAACTTTATGAAGTCTAATTTTTGTCATTGCCAGTTTATTTTTATTTCTTGTATTAAAATTATGGTTATCGGAATGTTTTTTGAAGAGATCTATATTCTTCCGTACATATAAGATGTTGTCGTAAACATATTGAGAAGCAACTGTTAAAATATTAATTTCTTTAAATAGTTCTTTCAGCGAGTCACGGGGTCCGGGTCTATAGATTGCTCGTATAGCTCGTTTCTGTAATATGAATATTGTCTCAATATCGGCAGCTGAGCCCCACAGCAGCAGACCATATGACATAACGCTATGAAAGTAGCTAAAATAAACTAATCGTGCCGTTTTTTCGTCAGTCAGAGACCTTATCTTTCTAACCGCATAGGCAGCTGAGCTAAGTCTTCCTGCCAAGGCTGTGATATGAGGACCCCATTGTAGTTTACTATCTAGAGTTATCCCAAGAAAAACTGTGGTATTGACTATTTGAACTAATTCATTATTCATAGTAATATGAGTATCCACCTGTCTAACATTGGGCATAGTAAATTTTACACATTTTGTTTTCTTCGCATTGAGCAGCAAGTTGTTACTTGTGAACCAATGCAATATTTCCGAAAGGGTATTATTTACATCGTCAAGTGCTACTTTTTGTCTATCACTTTTAAAATTAATGATGTGTCATCAGCAAAATAATACTATCTCACAAAGATTTTTAGTGAAATAAGGAAGATCGTTTACGTATATTAAGAATAAAAGGGGTCCTAATATCGAGCCCTGGGGTACTCCCATGACTAATGAGGCGCCAGAAGAGTCGGTGCCATTAATGTTTACTTTTTGTACTCTACCAGTGAGGTAAGACTCGAGTAAGCCAAGTGAGCTGTTCGAAACACCATAATAACCTAATTTCAGTAGCAAAGTCCCATGATCAACACAATTAAAAGCTTTTGATAGATCACAAAATATACCAATGGCATCCTGCTTTTCCTCCCAAGCATCAAATATATGTTTCACAAGTGCAACTCCTGCATCCGTTGTGTTCCTGCCTTTAGTGAAACCAAACTGTTTGTTATGAAGTAACTTATTGTCTGTAAAATGTGAAAGCAATTGATTAAATATTATTTTTTCAAAAATTCTACTGAGGGATGGGAGTATGGAAATAGGTCGAAAATTTGAAGGATCACTTTTGTCTCCTGCTTTAAATAAAGGAATGATTTTACTGTACTTCATAAGATGAGGAAACTGATTTTCATCTATACATTTATTGAATATGAATGCAAGGTGAGGCGCTATAGCAGGCACTATTGATTTTATTATATTTGTTGAAATGCCCCAAAGATCCTCGGTATTTTTTATATTTAGTTGTTTAAAAGTTTTAATTATAGTGACAGAGTCAATATTCTGAAAATCAAAGTTAATTCTACATTTATCAACACTAGATTTAAGAAGAGAATTGACTACGTTTTTTGACGAATTTAACTTTTTTGTAGTGGTGATTGGAACATTTGTGAAGAAAGATTCAAATGCATTGGCCACTTCAGAATCAGTTTTAATATGTTTATCATCTATTTTTAACTCGAAGGACGTGATATATATATAGATATATATATATCACGTGACCTTGCTTTACAAGTTTCTTTGTTAATAACATTCCATATTGCCTTCGTTTTATTATCAGATTTTTCAATTTTAGCCCGTATATAATTAGATTTAGCTGTTGAACATACTTTTTTGAATAGTTTGGAGTACTTTTTAATCTGTTCAATTACTTGTGGCTCATTAGTAGATGCCTTTGTCTCGTATAATTCATATAATTTCCTTCTACTTTTATAGATTCCAGGCGTAGCCCAATCACTAAATTTTATTTTAAATTGATTTACATTTATTGTTTTTTTAGTGAAAATGTTATCACATTCGTATTTGATTACTCCGAACAAATCTCCGTAATGATCATTCGGGTGTTTATCATTATTCAACTCCAAAAGAGGTACTTTATTCTTAATGTTTTCTTTATTTTTTTCTAATCTATAAGTTGTGATTGGTCTACAAACAATATTTTTTGATAATGGAACATGTTGGAACTTAAATCTAGCTAACTGACCTGCATGATCTGAATATATAAAATGTATTATAGATTTCTCATCTACATCGCTGTTAGAAAAAATATTATCTAAGCAGGTAGCTGATGTGGCTGTGGTGCGTGTTGGTTCACAAAAAAGATTTTGTAAGTTAAAAGATTTAAAAAGGTTGAGGAACCTTAGCGCGTTCTGAGAGTTTTCTAAAATATTAATATTAAAATCGCCACATACAACTATAGTCTTCTTACATTTACATACCTTTTTTAAGGCTTCCTCCATAATGGACTCAAACAGGTAGTAATCACCAGAAGGAGGTCTATAGACGCTAATAATAATATATTGTTCTAGCTCTGCACATGATAGTTCAATATTTCGCTCACTTGTGAGTGCTATTACGTCTTTTCGGTCTTTTGATTTTAATTTGTCATTAATTAAAATGAGAGACCCACCTCTTATAGCGGAATCTCTAGTAAACGCACTAATGATTTTATATTTATCAATATTAACTAAGAGTTCATGTTTTTTAACCAGTGTTCAGTTAAACAAAGTACATGGATACGTTTTTCATTTAAAAATAATTCTAGTTCTAACTCTTTGCCAGAAAAGCCTTCAATATTTTGATGAATAATATTCATGAACATAGACTTTTCCTTTGTCCTTAAATTTAATTTGCTAGGGATTTCCTCTATTGTCCTACAACTAAGTTTAAATTATTGTCACCCTTTTTTGGAACAGATTCCAAGGTCACAATACAAACATTGTCACTTTTCTGCTCAATAAAAGCAGATTGTTTAGCCAACTTTTTGGCTGAATAACTAATAAAATATGATAGCGAAGATGCTATCTGTCTTCTAAAATATCTATTCAAATAGAATTTATCTTCCGTCAATAACAATTTATTTTCTAAATACATGTTAATGTCAATCAGATGGAATTTATTTGGATTATGAAATGTCAATGTATGTATTGTTTGATTTAGCTTATATCCTTAACACTGGTTTTAACAAGTCTTACATAGGTAAGGTGAATCTTACACATTTAGTTTTATTTTCATTTAATAATAAATTATTAGCACCAAACCAGTGGACTATCCTAGAGAGGGCAATGTTTACATCGTCAAGTTCGCGCTGTCCACATTTAACTTTAAATATTAAAGAAGTGTCATCAGCAAACAAAACTACCTCGTGGTCGTCTCTTATGAGGTGAGGGAGATCATTAATATATACTAGAAAAAGAAAAGGTCCCAAAATTGAACCCTGCGGTACCCCCATTGCTACAGGAGAACCAGGTGACTGTTTACCATTGATCACTACTTTCTGGACCCTATCACTTAAGTAAGAATTGACGAAATTCAAGGCCGTCCCCCGGATTCCGTAATGATCAAGTTTCTTAATTAAAGTCTGGTGTTGAACGCAATCGAAGGCCTTAAATAAGTCACAGAATACACCATAAGCATCATATGACTCATCCCAGGCCCTGTATATACACTTTAATAATTTAATTCCGGCATCAGTGGTGGACCGACCACGAGTGAAACCGAATTGTTTTGTATGTAATAGTTTATTAACGTTAAAGTGATTTTGCATTTGATTAAGCATAATTTTTTCAATTTTTTTTCTAAATGTAGGTAGTACAGAAATGGGACGGAAATTGGACGGATCTGAAGTACTACCCGATTTAAACAAGGGAATTAATTTACTAGATTTCATTAAATCAGGGAACACACCACTATCAACACAATTATTAAATATTATTACTAGTTCAGGAGCAATCATTTCAATAAAAGAATTTACTAAATACACAGAGATGCCCCAGAGGTCAGCTGTTTTCTTGATATTTAAAGATTTAAAAGTTTTTAAGATGGTGTTTATGTTAACTTTACTGAATTTAAATATAACGTTACAACAAGGAACGTTTGCTTTTAACAAATATTCTGCAATGGGGGTTGAAGAGCCTAGGGTTTTTGTCAAATCTACAGGAATTCGGGAGAAAAAATTTTCAAATTTGTTAGCGACCTCGAAGTCTGATGTTGTTATTTTACCATTTATATTAAGTTTAAAATTATTATCATTTAATTTTTGTTGACCTCTTTCCGCGTTTATAATTTTCCAAGTAGATTTAACTTTGTCTGCACTATTGAGTATTTTATCACTTATATATTTTGATTTAGCTGCTAAACAATCTGCTTTAAACTTTTTTGAATAAGTTTTAACATAATCTAGAAATTCAACTGATCTATTAAGCTGTCTTTCTGAGTTCATAAAGTTTTTGTCTACTTTTGTGTATACCCTCAGTGGCCCATTCACTGAAAGTAGGACTATTACTAATCATGACCTCCTTAGACTTGAATATGGAGTTGAACTCGTTGTAAAAAGAATCAAAAAATAATTTATACATTATGTTACGATGTGAATGCCTCGACGAGGCATGGTTTGCGTTGAGTCACATCCCTAAGTTCGAAACTTCCAGAAGGTGGAAAAACCAGTTTGTTTCGCAAGAAATTCCTTAGCCCATTGTCTTGTGAACCGGCTGAGATCGAAGCGATAACAACGGCGCGATTGACCAATGGTAGGCCGCCTTGACTACTACCGTCACATCACTAGACGCGTGTGGGCCGGGTCAGTAGGTTTTAATTGCCAGACCGAAGTATTATAAGGAGTGCACAACGTCTAAGCGGAGAAACAATTGGATAATATTAGTCTAATAATAGTCTAGTCGACACGCAGCCGTCGTGACAGCGCTGACGAGATAATAAATGAAATCTTTTAAAAATAAAAGAAAAGTTAATTAACCAAGTAATGCCGAAAAGTATTATTGATTGATAGATTCCGAAAATCTGTGAAGATGTGCAGTTCGTTCCGTTCCCGAATCAGGGGTAAGTGCTGTGAACAGAATAGCTTACGGGTAACGTCCCCCGCGCGATCTATAATTAGAACATTAATAAATAACTATCTAAGAGGTTAACTTCATAGATAATTAGTAACCTAAAGCCAACTATAAGTGTTTAGATGGGAGCCACGGTCATCGTAGTCCCAATCGTGTTTAATGTAAACTAATATTGTATAAACTCGTATCGAAGTAGTATCCAAATCAGACGGTGCTGAGTTCCTTACCACAAGATATACTAGAAAACAATTAGGACGGTGAAGTTAAAACTACTCCACGCCTAAATGCGATAATTATATTATGTATATTTATGTGTTAGATACGCAAATACTCATTTAATAACCAGTAGGGGATGATAGAATATAGTACATTGCCCTGTCGAATATAACGATAAATTGTTAACAATAATCATACCAGAAATTCTCTTAAGGGCTATTCACCTACGGACTTAAGAGATTATTTATAGTATTATAATTTTAATTTGCAAATATCACGAAGGAGAATCCGGGTTGAGATAATACATCTACCGACATATTTTATTGTGAAGCCGTACCATTTGGGGCGCGGCCATAAGCGGGAAACCGGTAACTTTCTAAATTTTTATTGTGAATAAGTAAAGTCAATTACCTGGAGCATATTCCACCTATCTGGATTGTGCACTGTTATTTTATATTATATTATATAGAATGCATTTAGGGACCGTCGTTGTAGGGTTCCCTATTCTAGTGAACCACATTAGTGTAACATTTTATTATCTAGAATGCATCTAGGGACCGTCATTTTAGGGTTCCCTATTCTAGTGACCCATATTAGTGTAACATTTTATTATCTAGAATGCGTTTAGGGACCGTCATTTTAGGGTTCCCTATTCTAGTGAACCATATTAAAGTTTCAATTGTTAGATGGGAATTACGCATAACGCAGACTCGTTAGGAACGTCGTCTCCGACGCGTAATAGGTAGAAAAGTAGTCTTTCGAAATGTACCCACATCTGTGTTGGGCTTATAGATAAATTTTATTATATTATTATTAGTTAATTATTACAGTGAGACTTTCTGCCATCGGTCGGAGACCGTTATATAGGAATAGGCCGACCACCTGTCTGTGTTTCCCTTGTTCCCATGTTTGTGATATCCCTTGTTATGTGTGACCTTGCCGTGTACCCTCATGTGAATAATTGTACAGCGCGTCCGACAAGTAGGGAACCTGTACGGCGATTCACGTGTGGGGCCTACGGCAAGCGGTGCCGACCCAATATCTAATCCGCTGCTTGTGTCTATTCCAGAACTACCTTGGGGCTTAGATAAGCCATATTGTGAAGACTGCAACTACTGAGCAGCCTGAAGCTGCGCCGTCGCTCCGTGGCCTTCAACCCGGAGCATCTCGGCCTGATAAAGAACAAGCTTGATTGGAGGACACCAGCGGATCCCGCCGGCCGACCGCCGTCGCCCGTGGACCCACAAGTTAAGTGCACCGGGCACTTCCGTGAACAATATATGTGATCCTATCCGACCGACACACTAGTAGCTACTATTATTGTATAACACTAGGTTCCTGCTATTAAAGTGATATTAATTGTTTTTCTGTCGTTTAATTGAACTTCCGTGGCAGGGGCCGTATCAATTACATTTGGATCTAAGCCAGTGTCTAAGAATGGAATTTTATTGCAAAGTCCAACCCTCATACGTTCCAAGCGGTCACCAGTTATTGGTCTACATAATATTTTACGTTTTATAACTTTTTCTTTAGTGATTTTAAAAGATGCTATTTGCCCACAATGGTCTGAATCTAGCTTTTTTATAATACTTTTACTTTCTGGCAACATATCGCTGTATATATTATCCAGGCAAGTGGCTATTGTATTACAATATCTAGTAGGCTCCAAAAATAAGTTTGTAAGAATGTGTGATTTAAATAAATTTAAAATATTATAACTCATAGGCGTATTAACAAGTAAATCGACATTAAAATCACCACAAACTATTAGGTACTTATTAGTTTTTCCAAGTTTACATAGAACTTTGTCAATAAGTTCCTCAAATTCGCAAAAGGGCGAGGTTCCAGGTTTATACACACATACTACTATGAATTGCTCCATTTCCACGCAAGACAGTTCGACTTTACACTCTAGAGAAAGAGACACAATATCTTTCCGTTCTTTAAATTTAAGTTTTTTATTTAATTAAATCAAAGATCCTCCCCGTACTGTGGTCACCCTGCAGAATGCACTACCAACCCGGTGATTACTAAAATTGATCATGAGCTCATTCGACTTACGCATATGTTCTGTAATACAAAAAATATCAATATTATCTGAATTCATTAACAGTTCCAACTCTAACTCTTTGCCATGTGTTAAACAACCAATATTTTGATGCCCTATGTTGATATAATTTACATTTTTTGATTTGGTTTGATTTGGAGGGCATTTTTTAACATAATTAATATTTGTAACTAAATTTAATTCAATTAATTGACTATGTCTGCTAAAGGGTAATATTGCCTCTGTTGTCGTAGAACTTAATTTAAATTACTTGGAACAGATTCCAAAGTCTTAACACTAAATCTACATTGCTCAATAGAAGCAGTTTTGTCAGCCAAGTTCTTGCCTGAAGTGTAAAAATAATTGAATAGCAAACTCGCCTTTTATATATGGTAATGTAAACATTACTACATGTTCAACATTTAAGTTTTGCATTTTGTCAAAGTATAGGGATAGTTCATTTTTGTTCATTTTACCCCTGTTTGAGCAGAAAATAATTATTTTACTGTTTGAGTCAAAATTATATTCTAATATCTTTTGCATAATTTCATTTAAAGATGCACCTGGATAACAGTTATTAATAATTGAATAACAATTTGAATTACATTGTTGTATCAGAAAAGAACCAAAATCAGTTCCAATATCATCACTAAATAAAATTAGTTTAGTATAACCAGTATGACTATTACTTTTTACACTGTCACACAATTCATACACTAATGAAGTAGAAGGTGAGCAAGTTGTAAGGGAAGCCTGGTGCTGGTGCAAAGATTGAGGAGGACTTGTGCAGTTGATGTTGCACGAGTGGTTATTTATAAATGTATTAAGGCGCTCAGTATTATAATTAGATGTTTTGAGTACCTTATCTATACTTGATGAACACTTATTAAAGTCTTTTAGAGACCATTCATATTTCTTAGTTACATACTCTAATTCAAATTGCAAATTTTTTATTTGTGACTCTAAGCGTTGTGTGTCAGTGTAATATTTTAAATGACTTTGTTTAAGTTCTAACATAGATAATTTAGCTTGTTCCCTTAATTTTAAACTAGAGTTAACATTTTTACACTTTTTGATTAAGGTTCTATGATATTTTAATTGTTTCTTTGATTTTAAAATGAATTTCTTTATTTTTAGGTATTTTTTTAGTTTATTCCTGCTGCAAAAGTAAACTGGCTTGTCCAGTTGGTATGAACTGTCATTGGTAAGATCTATAGTAGACAAGTCCAGGTTTGGAACTGTTGCAGAAGGAACAAACTGCGGAGTACCACTCATTAGCTCGTTATAAAGGTTATCCGTTTGTTGGACTACGACTTGCTCGGCAGCTGACTCCAGGTGTAAGATGTGCCCCTGGGCATCCCGTAGCTCCTGTTCCAGCAAGGTAGTCCTCCTCAAGGTCCCTTCATACTCGTCACTGCACTCTTGAAACCTATCTACTATTGATTGAAGGTGGTTCCGCTGCATTACAATTTCATCATAACTAATATGAAGCCTAGCTAGTTCAGATTTTAGTTTTTTACTATCGTCTAAAGCACCTATCAACAAGTTTTCATTTTCTTCTCTTTCTTTTTCTAATTGTAAACAGAGCTCTGTTTTAGATTTAAGTTCCTGCAACACCAGCTGAAGTTTGGGCTCCTCCTGCTGGCGGGATGAGGCTCTACGGCTACGGGTATTCATATTCTCGACAAATAAGTGCAATTAAATGCAATTTAGAAAATACAAGTAGGTAGTTCGAGGTTATGTTAGGTACCGGTAAATTAAAATCACAACTTTTCTGTACTTACGAAAATAGATCGCCTGTTTTCAATGTTGAGTAGTACCTATATGAATAAACACGTATAATAAAATAATTTTACCTATTATAGGAGAAACACTATGTATTTACGTGAAATAACATTGAACAATACGGTCAGCTGATTCGTCACTTTTTAGCTTATTTTTACACTAATATACACAAAATTCTTTGAAATGATTATTTTTGCACTACTATTGTGATGATATTGGAGTTATCTGATGTAATTTGTATTTATTTCACTAATAAATTTATAGGAGCTAAAATTTTACGACTGTTCAATAGTGTTGCCAGACGCAGAAAAAAAAAGAAAATAAAATACCGTAATAATAAAATTACCGAATATACCCTAAAACACTAAATAATTTTGACTTATTCCATTAATCTGAAATTCAGATTAATTGAAGTAATGAAATATTATGTGATAGGTAGTGCAAGTCAATGTTTTTAATATTGTTTTATTAATGTAGTCGCGTATTGACCTGTTATTGTGCTGTATATTTTTTGTTTTATTTTTGGACATTTTCTATTTTACTTGACATTTTAAATTTAATTGACATTTGTAATTTTCTAATTTAATTTTAATTAGTATGAGATTATTTAAATGGCTATAAAATTAAAACTTGACATTTTTAATTGACATTTATATTTAATTTTCATTTATTTTGCATTTTAGTATTCTTGTTTGACATCTTACATTTTACTGAGATTTTGTATTTCTTCATTAAATTTTTAGATAATGAGAATATTGTAATGTGGAATATTTTAAACTAGTGGTCGCCCGCGACTTCGTCCGCGTGGTAATATGGATTTTTTCCCGTTCCCGTCGCGCCGCGTCATATTTTGAACAATTGGATGGAAACAGGCGTTACCTGGCGAAAATCCATGACAAAGTAATGGTAAGAGAACAGCCGACTTGGTTGTTCTCTTTGAGACAGTCTTGATAATGCCTCGTTTAGAGGCGAAACAATTGTCGACGTTTTGTTGTCTTTTAACTCTGCGAAAAAATAATGCTATTATAATTTAAAAAGTTTTTAACATCTTACTTACCATTACTTTGTTTTGAATAATTCACACAACATCTTTATAAATGGTAGCCTATATGTTATCCTGATGTATAAACTATATTATTGTAAAGTTTCATTAAAATCCATTCAGTAGTTTTTACGTGAAAGAGTAACAAACATCCATCCATCCGTCCATCCATACATACATACTCACAAACTTTCGCGTTTATAATATTAGTAGGATAGGTATAAAACTGTATGCCTTAACTTAATGGCAGGACACTGCTGACCATTTCTTTTACTACTAAAGTGCTAACATCTTATGTATAAATAAATATATAAATTACCTAAATAGGGGTGCCAATCACTACACAAACATGAATTTTCAAAATAAATGGAATTATTTGACAACGCTGAGTTTCACTGAGTTTTAATAAATCTAATTGGTTCTTATGACTCTGAACAACGTTACACACCACCAATTTATTTTAGGATTAATATACCTAAAGCAATAAGCAAGAAATTACTAACATACACTTTAGTTTTGTTTATCTGTATGGAGGTATGGATGAGTACGTTCCTATACTACCATGTGCTATTATATTCTCTGCCACTATATTACATTATTGTAATGCACTTGATTGGATTATTCCTCAACGGATTAAACCGGGTAACTTAATTAAGTGTAATGGATAGTGTGTATTACTAGGATGTCGGCTGTAACTCCTCTGGACTTAAGCCTGTCCCTATCCCTTATTGAAACCAATTACAGTGATATACGTCTTACTGAATTACAACGTACGTTGATCTTATATCTCTATATATAAAAATGAATCCCTATTTCCCTTGGTCACGACATCACGCGTGAAAGGCTGGACCGATTTCGCAAATTCTGTTTTTCTTGTGTTCGTAATTACCAGGAGAAGGATCTTATGGAAGAAAAAAAAAGTTTTGCGGAACATTAGAAAAATTGATGCGGTACGAAGTTCGCCGGGACAGCTTGTACAGATATAAATATAATAAATAGGTGTGTTTAATATGTTGAGTTACACTTTTTATTTTAAGCAAATATTATCATAATAATCCACTCAGCTTTTTTCCAACCCAGTTGAGAGTCGGCTTTCTAGTATAACTGTGATGTGGTTGAACTTTGGTGTTTTTAGTGAAGCGATTGGCGATTTTAAAGTACCTACTATAGTTAAATACAAATACAAAATGATTTATTATTAATTACTTTATAGGCAAGTACTTACATACAACAAATCTGTGAGACACTGGAGTCTGAGTTAGGAAAACCTGTGTTACAGATCTCCAGCCGCCCACTTATCTGAATAGAAATTACACGCCGTAGGTACAAAAAATTGTTAAGGACAGCCTAGTCGGATTTTCAGGGCTCCAATTACCCGTAACGACTGCCATAGATGTTTGTATGGCAACCGGGATCGAGCAACGGCTTAACATGCTAAATTAATGGATAACAATAATGCTTAATTTTTGGCTTCACGCCTGTTTTCCTGACATGAGAGGCAGGGCCATATTATACACTCACATTTCACCAGTCACTGTAATGCCATTTTAAGTTTACCAACAATTTATTTAAAGGTCCATAAAGTACAATCTGGGTACTGTACTGATTCTTAATTGTGTAGGTAAACGTTTACCTTCATGTAAGACAAGTTTTATTACTTTTTTACGACAATACAGCGCGTATCGGGTTTAGGTAAGTGTAATAAAATTTAATGGATAGGTATGTGAGCTTTTTACGTAATTACGTCATTAAATTATGACGCTAGTGAATTTTATAAGATATTTTGTTTACTTCAGTTTTACATTGACTCTAGTCGGATCTTTCGGAACATTTTGATCTTATACGAATAGAACATTTCCAACCGCTTTTCGAACTTTTCAAATGACACGAATTAAATTCACTAGCTTACTTTGAACTGTATTTAATTAGACCAGCAGCAGCTTTCCATATTGTTCCGGCTTCACCAATGGTGTATTTTTTGTATCATTTTTATACGGTTGGTTCCATCCTATTTAATGGCAACTTTTTATTTATAACCTAGTTTTATTAATAAGCCAAGATAGTAAAACATTGTTACTACATTATACGAGTGGAACATAATAAAAGTCGCCCGTTTCGTATGTATGTTTAGATCTTTGAAACTACGTAACAGATTTTGATGCGGTGTTCACCAATGGATAGAATGGTTCTTGAGGAAGGTGTTTGTGTATATAATTTGTCAAGCGGGCGAAGCCGCGGGCGTCCGATAGTAATCACATAATTATACAAACATAGATAACGATTAAAATGATTCCTCCCACATATAACCCTGGGTTCTTTAAGCGGGGCGTGAAGAGGCACACCACAGGTCGTTAGGTTGAGGGCCTATCTTTATGGTATTGTGTACTGTGAGAGTCACCCACAATTGCCAGACATCACCACGGCTTAACATAAGGCGGGCAGCGTCAATTTGGCAATTTGGCAAACCTAATATAAAAAAGTGAACCTTGATGCAGTGGTAGACCTTAGGTTTATCTAAACAAATAATGTCATAATGTCTGGGGCCCTAGAGATGTTGGTAGGGCCCCTATCTTATAAATCGTACGTAAGATTAAAGTAGCTACATTTTTATGTTTGTTGTAATTTGTATATTTTTTTTTTAATAAAATATAATTACTAGATGAGGTTATAATTTAATTAAATATTACATGAAAATTAAAGGTAAAAATACTATTTACACTTACTAAAAACTATACAATACACATTTAAATCTATACTATATACAGGCGTCAAAGAACTCCACCTCGTCGCCGACTGGCAATGTTCCCAGAAGGCTGGCAGCATTGCCACGTTGTATGGCAATGCTTATTCTTTGAGCTAAAAAGTAACCGGCGTTCTGATCTTGAGAAGAGTCGATCATGAGTTTTGAGATTGTTTTAAAGAGTTCGCGACCGCTCGGACCCCAAGGTCCCAGCGTCTCTTCCCCAAACGGCTCAAATATGTAGTCTCCTGCTAAATTTGAGTATTTGCGCCGTTTGAGGCTTTCCGCTGATGCAGCAGCAGCGCCGGCACAACCCGCTGTACTAGGAAGGTGAGAAAGCGCCAGAGTGTCACCACACGTTGCGTCCCACACTAAAGGCCTTCCCATCTTCCATGGCAATAACGACATTCCATTAGGTCTGTTTCCATCGCCACGTGCCAGCCCATTTGGTTCACGAACTGCTGGGATACCGGCTCTACCTTTATCGTTCGTAGTGTTTTGATCTGTCCTTCATTCATGTTCTTCCTATAACTACCTTCTCTTAGCCTACCTACTCTTATCCATTCTTGTTTTATTTGATTAGCTGTTTTCCCTTATAATATCTTGTTAATGTGTATCTTAGCTATCGGTTTCTTATGCTTTAATACTTATTACTATTATGTTATTTACAATTTTTGCTTTATCTTAGTTTTTATAGCTATTGGCATATATACAATATATTGAATAACTATATTTCTTACACTATTTATTTCGTTTGTTCACTATTTTTACAATCTTTATTATTTATTCTATGAATAGCTCTCTTTTCTTTTTACAGTTTATAAGCGACTTTAAGTTGTTTGCCTTTATGTCTATGTCTAATTCCGATTCCAATTCAAATTTATCTCTTGCATATATGGGACAATCAGTGAGATTATGTTCTACTGTTTCCTCCTTATACCCACAGGCACGGGTTCTCCTTGCACTTGAACCTTGTCAAGTACGCAGAGAACCCGCGACTGAGGGTGTTATGGATGATTATGTTAACTTTTTCCAAAAGCTGTGGATGTTTCCAAAATGGTGATGAGCGAAGTGCATGAGTAAACTGTGGGACAAAAAGGCAAAATCGAAGTATTGTTAAAACCGTGTGAATATTTAAAATTAACTAATTTATTTGAATTTTCCTGAAACTTTTGAATTTTATCCTCGATGAATTATGAGTAACCGTCTTTTAAAATCGGGGACCATAGGAGGCGTAGAGATGAATTGTCTAAATGTTTTACGTTTGGGGCCAAAGAATCAAATTTTTACATTATATCATTATGGACAAAGCTGACAAACAGTTAGTTTGTCACCTTTGTCCATATTCACATATCCAGATTTCAGATTTGTTTGTGTTTAGTTCCATTTGTACATTTGTACTTCTTATAATATTTCTTTTTAACAAATTTATATTTTACAGATTTTCAGTACCTACAAAGTTTCTTGAACCATGTAACGCGGGAACAATGATAAATCCTCTCTCGTTAAAAGTTTGAACAAGTTTTCAGGTCATTGACTTTTGATATTATATTTTATGCTAACTAGAGTTGCTAATTACTCAGGAACTACGCTATACTCGTAGGTAATTATGCTACTAGGGATGGAAAAAAAAGGTAAACTCCGAACTCATTTTAAATAAGTAAGAATTCCGAGAATTATTGCAAAATAACGTGGTGAAAGAGTTCGACCAAGATCTTAGGCTATTTATTTTGTTTACGCAGGAGTGATTCCTAATGAATCCCGCACGGTGCGAGAACACCGCGCGGTGATGTATAGTTTGCACACACTACACGCCTGTTTAGGAGGGGCTGGGAGCAATTTTGCTACTTCTTCAGCGGCCCCCCGGCGCGAGACTCAGGTCCCCCCGGTGCGTGCCCCAGGTAAGATCTTAGGATTCTAGTCAACCTCGCCCGCAAAAGGTGCATCTGCCGATCACGGGGCTGATAAAAACTAGGTATGGAATACATTTTGCTGTTGCAATAATTGAGTTGAGTTTGTCGATCCGGGTCGAACTCCTAAACGACTGGACCGATCTTTATGAATTCAGATATATGCACTCACGGTGATGGTCACTATGACCGAGCCAAATTTCAAAAAGATCGGTCCAGTCGTGTAGGAGGAGTTCGATCCCAAACGAAATACACGAGTCGCCTAAGAAAGAGCTTTGCTTCCCTCAGCTCAATAAAAGTACCCGGTAAGCGGCAATAGGTTCGCCTCCTTTTCCGTAGCGGTTAACGAACTGACTGGCGAAATCTGGGCGTGATAAGCACCGTTGTCTACCCCTTCGGGATAAAGACATCCAATATCGCCTTACCTGTCCCTCTCACAAATCCGATTTCTATTCCTACTCATTTACTGTTCATGCGGTCAGGCTGTGGAACTCGCTCCCGCCGAACATACAACGCTGCAACACTATTTTTACATTTAAAAGGAAAGTGAAGGAACACTATCTCTCCTCTCTGTCTTAAATATCTGTATGTATGTATATATATTATTAATATATATTTGTATATATGTATTTTCATGTATATATATTGTACCTATATATTATTATTATAACCTAATCTGTAAATATCTATATATATGTATTTGTGTAATATAGATCCACCTACGCACACATAAGACTTATTCTATCAAGCATTTCGTTCCCCTGGCCCACTGGAAGAGATTTCTTATGAAATAAGTGGTGCCTTTGTACTCAATCTATCCTTATTGTTCATCTTCTTCTTATTTTATTTTTCATGTGTGTACATAAATAAATAAAATAAAAAAAAATAAGACATAATCTGTGTTTGTCTATCTCTCTGTCTTTATTTTTATTGAAAATACCTGTTAAGTTAAAGCAGTGCAGGTGCAAAAGGTACAGAACGGCAAATGTAATTGAATATTTATATTTTTCAGCATAAAGTTGTGAACAAAATATGCTTTCTGCTTCTATTTTATCGATAGCATTTTAGTTTGTGCTTTAGCAGGTGGTATTGAAATAAAATAGAAATGCTCACCTTCAAGATAATCCCCAGACTGTAGATTAATCATGGAATATCGGATAGTAAAGAGAAAATGTTAGAGCGCTTGCAGCTCGAATATTTATACTTAAATAGAAACTTGTAGAAAGAAATCTTGAAATACGACTGCGACGCTTTACAATACCAGTCCAGTGAGTACGACGAACCTTTAATTTTTCTATTGTTTGTTGTTCTTGTAAGATTGTATTGAAATCATATTGTACTGAATATTTAGTTTTAAAATTTAAATTAAATAAAATTCTATTTCTAAAAATACAATTTATAATAGTCCCTAGAGGGCGATTAGGGGTAAATTAAGCTAACTTTACCAGCACAGTACACATGCTCCTGCACCTGGACAAGAATCAGAAGCTGCCAAACATACAATCGTCACCCCTTATTACGTTACAGAAAAACAGTGGTTGTATAATATGCATCAGTCAGCCTTTAAATTAATACACGGCTAATTAAAAATATATTATGTAATTATATTCTGGGCATAGTTATCTCCCAACGAACGCCAACAACAACAAACGCAACATTCGGTTTGGTCAGTTTGGTGCTGTCCGCATCTGTGGTTATTATTATTATAGATGTATGACTATTTGTTAGCTAAATACAATACGTTATTGTCATCTCGTGGAATATGTTATCTCAAAGTACAAAATATTATTAAAGTGAAGTATTAAGCCATTACAAGAGGTTGATAACTAGTTATAAGCTCGGTAATTAGGAGCTGTTTATTCTATAGATGCTTGATGTAAACTTTTGGCTAGAGAAACATTCTAGGAGTGTAGTGTACCGAAGCATGTGGCAGAGTGTTTATTGTAAGCCATAGTATTGGCTGGTAGTAACAATTTTGTTAAACTTAATTTATATTGTTTTGAATTGTGTCCATACATAATCTGTTATGATGGAAACAGGACTGTACCTATAGTAACAAGTAGTAATCGTAGAGAATCTAAGTTTCGCAATTACATGGTCAACTTATCGCAATAAAACGTTGTGGGACTCAGATAACACCAAGGCAATACAAGTTCAACTGCATTGAAAACCCCATAGTGAAAATAAAAAGTTTTGGAAATTGAAATACGAGGCAGATGTAGATCTACTATTTATCTCAATAATAGTTATAGTTAGCGAGGCCTAAGCTGAGCTTTTCATTTGTGTGAGTGATCACGAAAAGTAGAGTAAAATAGCTGTGTGTACAACGCAACATGATTGTGTGTACAACACATGTGTGTGTAAAACTCGTCACATTATACATTGAACTCATAATAATTCAAAATCTGTAAATCGGTAAAAGCAATCTTACATTTATCACAATAACAAAAACGTGATCAATTGAAAGATCAAAACGCTAACTGACGAAGATTAATCGAACTTGACGTCCAGCTAAATTGAAAAGAATTTTGTTTGGAAGTAGAAGATATAAATCAAGTTGACATAATTTTATTGCTCAGAAGTAATCTGGACCCTTTTTTATGCAATAATATTGTATTAGTAATAAAATTTCCTTTATTTTGGCTAAGTTATTTAAATACTAGAGCTAGTTACACTGCATTTGTAACACAGGAGACTCTCCAATAATCTCAAGATCTTGTTGCATTTGTAGGCTTCCGATTCACTGACTTGACTTCGTAATGTCAAGAAACACCAGAAAGTCCTCGAGTCCAGTCCTTAGTGTGATGTGACATTGTTGAACCAACATTCATGTTCTGAACATTCAGTGTGTGTAACATTTATAGTTGCATGAAATCAGTGCATCAATTCCCTTAAAAAATCACTTTATTTTTAATATACATGACATCGTCCACAATGACCTCAATCGATGTCATCAAACTGCAACACGAAACAGCGCACCACAAAGTTTTAAATAAACAAACCAGGCATGTGCTGAAACTACTCCTCTGTTTCCTACCGAGTGTGGGGCCATAATGTCAGCGATTATTTCAATGTGTTAGGGCAATTGAATATAATGACATCTAATCTCTAACTAGGCAGAGCAAGTAAGTACTAACACCTAAACCTAACAACTAACAATTAAATAAATTAATACAATTACAGAAACACTCAACACCTGTTCTTAAAAAACCACACAAATTCCGAACTCAATATTTGCAGATCGTACAAATATTTGACCCGAGCTGGGAATGGAATGTTATTTTACTCAAAGTTACTGGGATTTTTTAAACATAAACATTCTTTATTGTACACCACAGTTTAGAAAATACATTAAAAACATACTTATAACAACTTTATGTACAAGGGCCGCCTTATCGCTAAAAGCGATCTCTTCCAGGTAACCTTAGGATGGAAGGAATCGTAAAACAAGATAAAATACCTTAATATTATACAGGTAGTGTACCTACATTATTATAAATAAGAGCAATCATTTGCGAATGTGAAGCAAATTAACAGCAGGATCTTTTAGCAATCTAGTGTCTCGATTCAATTTACCATAGAAATAAAAGGTAGATGAAGATACGTAGGCACATGCGTACATAGGCAATTTACAGAAATACAGTAGGTATCTACCCTATATAGTTGCTGACTGAAATCCTTTAGAACCCAAAATATTCTTACACATCCTCGACCTTCGTAATTATAACGATAAAGGTATTTGATTTGGGCGGTAACTATTCATTTCGTAAAATTCATTAGAAGGATATTTTTCATAATTGGGTTTATATTTCCCCACACTACTTGATTATGTACTAAACGTGAAAATGTTTTTTATTAGTTTTGAACCTTTGTGGCCCCACAGGCCGAGTCTAATAAAGTGGGTCGGGTAACCATTCCCCGAGCTGAAACTACGCTTTTTAACTAGTATTTTTAGTTAGCTACTGTACAAGCACTGTCTCTGGTCCCGCCTGGCTGTCCTACCTGCCTTTTTTGAAATGTTCACGCTTACTCAAATACGGAGGATTGGAGTCTTTCTTGGTTTTTCCCAGACAAAAATAAAATAATAAAGAGTTTTTCAGATCCTTTTTTCTTGTAGTTTTGTATCACTTGGAAGCTTTTATTTTACTTGCAATGTTTGTATGTTGGTTAAAGGAGCAATTTCGTAAGGTAACGACAACTTTATTGTGATTTCTAATTGCTCATGGAACTTTTCCAGTCAGTAATGACACAGCGAAGTTTTCGAAACTTCTTTGTAAATATTGATAGTACCGTAGTAACTTAGTTTTACATCTAGGTTATTTGTTAGTGAAATGAACACTGTGTGTACTTAAAATGAAAGCTCAGCTTAATTAGGTCGTTCGCCTAATCTAACGATTATTAATCTTCCAAACTGAAACCGTTTTGAACACAAACAATATTTAGAGTTGAAGTCACTTTCTGAATTAAAACTTCTGCTTCGTCTGGACAATATTTTTCTGTGATAAACTCTATTTCAGGTTACATGTTTTGTAGGTCCCATGTAATTGGGAGAGAGCCTATAATCAGCTGACCGACAAGTTTGAGGGTCTCATTCTTGTCAGTAAAGAGCCGCATCCTTGCAGAGAATTAACTCAAACTTATGACTAATCTTGTTGGCACGCGTAAATCAGATAAATAGAGATTATATTGTACAAAACATTCAAAGCCACAGCATGCGATGTCGTGTTCCCTCATAAATAATGCTGCAGCGCAGTGTAGAACAGTTGTTACATCCCGTAATGGTTGTAAATGTGTTATTTAGTGGCCACTACTTGAACCAATAATATGGCCGGTAAGTACTTTCATCTGTATTCGATTTGATATTAATATTAGGAGTCTACCGTATGATGAAAGTTCTGCAATGAGAAGTAGATGACTGATATAATACATAATACACAATATAGCCATATCTAACCCTGAAACAAATATTTGCTCGGAGTGCAAAGATTATATTTAGTGGTACCTGGTACCAAGTAGGTCTTGGAATTTAAATGGGAAGAAGACTATGCTCAAATAGTAGGTGTTAATATCAAAATTAAATACTAAAATATAACTATAGCTTCTATATACTGTCCACCAAGGCATGCCTTAAAAGTAGACCAGTATCGAAGAATTCTTAAAACATTCAGAAATAAATTTATATTAGGAGGTGATTTTAACGCAAAGAATACTCACTGGGGTTCTAGGCTAACTTCTACCAAAGGAAGGGAACTACTTTGTGCAATTAAAGAAGCCAAGTGTACAGTAATATCAACGGGAAAGCCAACCTACTGGCCCACAGACGTTTCTAAAATACCAGATCTGATCGATTTTTTTATCTATAAAAATTTATCTTGTTCATATATTGACATAGTAGAGGGTTATGATATGAACTCGGACCATTCACCTATTATACTAACCCTTAGTGAGACTATTCTTAACAAAGAAAGTGCTCCAAGGCCAACTAACAAAAACACTGATTGGGAAAGCTTCCAAATAGATTTAAACAACATCACTGACCTTAAAGTGCCACTCAAAAATAAACAGCAGTTAAATGACGAATTAACAAAATTTATTAACGATATCCAACTAAGTGCCTGGAGAAATACACCCAAACTAAAGTTAAGGACAGCTAGTTTTTTTTTTTTTTTTTTTTTTATATTTGGTTCGCCAAATTGACGTCGCCCGCCTGGTGGTAAGTCGTGACGACGTCTAGCGATTGTGGGCCACTCTCACAGCACACATTACTATTGAGAGTGGCCCTCAACTTGACGACCTACTGATGTGCCTCTTCACGCTCCGCTTAAAGAACCCAGGATTATATGTGGGAGGAAATACGTGCACAGGCAGGGCGTTCCAGGCCACTATCGTTCGGCAGAGAAACGAACGTTTAAAACGTTCGGTTCTCGCGAACATGCTATCCACTGTGTGGGGGTGGCATCTCTGCCCGGCACGAGTCGTTCGGGATCGGAAGGAAGAGGGTGGGATCAGATTGAAGAGCTCTTCAGAACACTCGCCGTGGTAAATACGGTAGAATGCGGCCAAGGAAGCTATTGTTCGGCGCTGAACTAGCGGCTCAAGGCTTCCCGTTACCTCCGGACAATCTATAATACGGATAGCCCGTCGCTGCATAGCGTCGAGAGCGTCCAGCAGATACTTCGCGGAGCCGTCCCAGAGGTGAGAGCAGTATTCGACGCAGGGTCTAATCTGCGTCTTGTACAGCAGACACCTCTGGTCCGGTGTAAAGAATCTCTTTACCTTATTCAGTATTCCTAGTTTCCGCGAAGCTAGCCCTATACATCTTTCGATGTAGTTTTTATTATTGAGCTCTCGACGAACGTCTATGCCAAGGATATCAAAGTTGTCCTTCATTGGTAATAATGCATTCTGAAGAGAGGGTAGGGGAAGGAAAGGGGATTTCTTCGCAGTAAATGCACACGCCTGTGTTTTGCGGGCATTGAACTCGACCAGGTTCTCGGTACCCCATTGAGAGATACTGTCGAGGTTACGGTCGAGATCAGCCACGAGTCGTCGTCTCTCCTCCTCAATCTCAGATCGCCCCGCCGTCGGACGAACCGAGTAACTCCCGTGCAGTGTGCTGTCATCTGCATAGCAATGAATGTTCCCGAGGGATAGCATATCATTGATATGCAGAAGAAAGAGAGTTGGTGATAGTACGGACCCCTGCGGTACCCCGGCATTCACTTGCAAGAAGCGAGAAGCCTGGCCATCGCAGAGGACCCGCACTCGGCGCTCGTTTAAAAAGCTGGCAATCCAGCTGCACAGTTGAGGAGATAGACCATATGCCGGAAGCTTGGAAAGGAGCGAAGCATGCCAGACCCTATCGAAGGCTTTGGCGATGTCCAGGCTAATAGCCAAGGACTCGCCGTGCCATTCCATAGCCCCACCCCAGACATGCGTTACGAATGCCAGAAGATCACCCGTTGATCGCTTTGGCCTGAAGCCGTATTGTCGATCATTGATTAGCGAGTGATCCTCTAGGAATTGCATGAGCTGCTTATTTATAAGGAGCTCAAGCACCTTGCAAATGACTCAGGTGACAGCTATGGGTCGATAGTTGCCTGGATCGGACCGATCCCCTTTCTTGGGGATCGGTTGTACGTTCGCCTCCTTCCAGACCTCCGGCACGAGCCCTGAAGAGTATGACAGGCGGTACAGACGCGTTAATACTGGAGACAACTCAGCTGCACATTTTCGTAGCACCACCGCCGGAATGCCGTCAGGGCCACTGGCTTTCCGCGTGTCGAGTGACCGCAGCACTGCCCGTACATCACATTGCCTGATAACAATATCAGGCATTGTGTGGCCACAGTTGGCGATGGCGGGGGGCTGCAGGCCACGGTCGTCGACCCGGGAATTAGCCGCAAAGAGGTCTGCGAGCATATCCGCTTTCTCTTGGGCTTTGTGAGCCAGTGTTCCATCTGGGTAACGCAGCGGTGGCAGCGAGGGCTGACAAAAGTTAGATTGCACGGCTTTGGCCAGTTGCCAGAATCCACGGCTGCCCGTGGGATGGGAAGTGAGCTCCTGACCAAGCCGCGCGACGCGCTGGGCATCCGCTCTCTTAAAGGCTCTCTTAAAGGCGTAAGTTACAGTTATCCAGTAGAAATAACAGATCTCATTGCAAAAAAGCGAGCACAGAGACATAAGTGGCAAAGTTCGCGATATCCGCCAGATAAAACAATTTTAAACAATCTCACGAAACGTCTGAGCAGAGCTTTTCAGAACTTCCATGACGACAACACAAATAACTACCTCAGTTTGTTAACAAATAACAGCACAGCAGAGTATTCATTATGGAAAGCCAATAAAAAGTCAAACAAACCCATTTTACATGCTTCGCCCATTAAAAAAGAAGATGGAAAGTGGACTGTGAATAATGAGCAAAAAGCCTCTAGGTTTGCAGAACATTTAGAGAAAATCTTTCAAACAGAAGGAGACGAAGAGCTTGAAGACAAAGGCAGTGACGACTCATGCGATGACCATCACGTAAAACTTGCTTCAACAAAAGAAGTTTATTACATAATAAAGACATTGTCTAATAAGAAAACACCTGGATACGATCTTATAACTGGTGACATCCTAAAATATCTCCCACGAAGAGCATTAGTTAAATTAACAACCCTTATCAACGCTACCATACGGATTAAACACGTCCCAAGTCTATGGAAAGTTGCAGAAGTGATCATAATTCCCAAACCAGGAAAGCCGCCTATTCAAGTAACATCATATATACATATTTCACTTCTGCCAATTATGTCAAAATTATTTGAAAAAATTATGTTATGACGACTAAAACCCATCGTAGAAGACAGAGATCTGATTCCTAACTACCAGTTTGGCTTTAGAGAAAAACACTCAACGATCGACCAAGTTCATAGAATATCCAATGTGATAGAAAAAGCTCTAGAAGAAAAGAAAGTCTGTACCGCAGTCTTACTGGATGTTGCTCAAGCTTTTGATAAGGTATGGCACAAAGGCCTCATTTACAAAATAAGACAAATGCTTCCTAAGCATTTTGTAGATATTTTAGAATCATATTTAACAGAAAGGACATTTAGAGTAAGGCATGAAGATGCATATTCGGAACTGAAGTGTATTCAAGCCGGTGTACCACAAGGCAGTGTCCTTGGACCTATTTTGTATCTCCTTTATACAAGTGACATCCCTGAATTAAAAAATAACACCATCGCCACTTTCGCCGATGACACGGCTGTTATCGCTGTAGAAGACACTCGTAAAGAAGCAGTCCACAGAGTACAGTTGGCTGTTAACACCATTGTCGATTGGACAAAAAAGTGGCGAATCAAACTAAATGAGTCTAAATCGACCCACATAGATTTTACAAATCAGCGATCAGATACTGAAGCTGTATATATAAATGGTCAAATAGTACCACACGAAAATACAGCAAAATATCTCGGCATGACGTTAGATGCAAAGCTCCGCTGGAAGGCCCATGTGAAAAAGAAACGTCAAGAACTAGAACTTCGCTATAAAAAACTGTACTGGCTCCTTGGCTAAAAGTCTAAATACGTACATAATATACTTAGAAAACACCCAAACTCCGAAACAAACATTTGTGGATCACACAAATATTTGATTCGACCCGGGAATCGAACCCTAGACTCCGGAGTCGAAAGCCGATGCACTATCGACCACCCCACCGAAGCAGTTGCCACACTCAACTAAAATGGTATAGTTAACCATTTAAGAGAGTGAAAGGCATTATCATTCTTTAAGTACCTATACACTATGATCATTACGGGTCTTAAATACGCTATTAAATCGTATTTTTTCTTGCTATTTGTCTACATGGTAAGTTATAGCAACGACTGGCCTGAAACATAACTGATTTTTCTTTCACTAATTGCCACTGTATCATGGATATTATAAAAGGCTCTTAACTCTAAAGTGTAATGGCAGCCATTAAATCTAATTTACGATTAATTTTGCTTGTGGTTGAGAAAAACACAAAAGATTTTAGTGTGTTCTTACAATGAACAATTGCTCAGTTTTTCTGTTCTTAATTTCTGTTCTTAATTTGATGTTATAGTCTTTAAGGGGAGCAATGTTCGTCTTAAAATATTACAATATACCTACCTACTACTGTGACTAGTAGACCGTCAAAAGTAAATTAACCTTACTTAGTGAATACTGTACATAGTCATTTTTTATTTCAATGTGTTTTAAATTTTTGTCAACTTTAATATACTAATTATAGCATCGAAAATACGACGTACCTATTGTTTTTTTATACAGAGATACTTAGCAGAGATATCTGTAGTGGGGTTTTCTGTAAAAAAAAAGACTATGTACAGTCAGATATTACATACATACAACGTAAAGCAAAATCTTCGGGAGCGCAGTTTGTCAAAAAGTGGCGTTATGCCATTATAAAACTTTCAGACATCATCAACGTCTTAGCCCATTCGACAGCCCCAAAGAGGGGAGAAATTTAGCCTACATATTTCACGCTGGCCAGACTGGTTGGTATCAAGGTTGGTATAGTGGTTTCAGCGTGAGTTTATATTAGTGTCTTAAAGGGGTCACATGAGTCCTTATTGAATTTGGATCGAATCCAAACAAAAGGCTCGTGCTAGCCAAGTAGCTGCGCTGGATTTATGTCGTCGCAGACCTTACATCGTTAATTTCTTTAAAACTGAGAAAGAATCACACCACAGTGGTAAGAGTTGAAAGTAACTGAAAATAAACGATATGTTTTAAAGCTAATAAAATCACTATTTTTATAATACCTACAGTTACAAGCACTAATTCTGAATTCGTTATTAATTGAAATAGGGTGTAGAAATTTTGTTTCTTTACCTACTCATACCTATAAACACTAAAAAATGTATATCAGGATCCATAAATTACGTGTAAATACGGACCCTAAAATCCAAAGTTTTCCGATCCACCCATCATATTCAAATTTGTCCTATTAATTCATTACATCGGGGACAAAATACGCTGTCATGTTTTATATTAAAAAAAATACCCAAACTCTCTTCTGTCATTTTTATAATGATTGATCGCGACACATGGGCAACTTTTCACATCGGTGTATAATATATGAATAGGTATTTAATTTTCACAGATGTTTCATATTGATGGTACTAGACGGATGGAAGGGTAGCTCGTTATGTAACAGTGATTCTTATTGAACCTAAAACAAAGAATCATTTGATTACTGTTCACACTAATAATAATATCTTTACATACGTGCTTGAAGATAGTTATGAAAGTGGAAGAAGCGAAAGAAGTATGCCAGGATCGAAGGAAGTGGAATTCCATAGTCTCTGCCTACCCCCATGGAAAAGTGGCGTCACCATATGTATGTAAGTATGGACGTACATTAATACAGTCAGGCATATTCTAGCCGGAATCCCTCCATGGGACCTGGAAGCGAGAGCCCTTGCGTCATTGTTCCAATGGCGCAAGGAGGCGCTGGAGCGGGACCACAGGCCTGCGTCTCGAGAAATCGAGGACCAGCGGTCCCAACTCCGCCAGGATCTCACGGAGTCATGGAGGGTGCAAATTGAGCAACCCAAGTGGGGTACCACCATCATCGCGGCGGTGAGACCGATCATGGACGATTGTCTGCAGAGGCAGCATGGTGACCTCACGTACCGTGCGACGCAGATCGTTGCCGGGGATGGATGCTTCAGTAGCTATCTGTTTCGCATGCATCGTGATGTCACACCCCGGTGTCAACACTGCGAGGTTTCCGACGACGACAACGTACTCCACACGTTGGTGGAGTGCTCAGCGTGGGTGAGTCAGTGCCGGGACCTCGTAGTGGGTCTGGGCGTAGATACCCTCTCGCTGGGGACCATGGTCTCCAGCGGGAATAGGTGGAACGTGGCCGTGTCCTTCTGCGAGCAAGTCATGCTCGCGAAGGAGGCGGCCGGGAGGGAGAGGGAGCGTACCCTCCCCGCCGAGATTCGTAGTCGGCTGCGAGGGCGCCCCAGACTCCGCGACTACACCCAATACCATCGACCTCCATGATTGGGGCCCGAGGACGGCGGGATCGCCACCCGCCGTCCTTACAGAAGCAGGCTAGAAGGGTTGCGTGCTGCGGGGCCTTTGCCCCATAGCACGCAACCTTTCTAGCCTGCTCATTTAATAGAGGTAGTCAAAGTCTACCGGGCGCCACTGGATATACCCTCTGCTAGTAACCAGCGATCCCTGGCAACGGACGTTAGAGCGGCCAGGGCCATTGGCCGCGGAATTACAAAAAAAAATGTCACGCATATTTCCCATCTGTCTGCCTGTGTCAAACATACTTCTTTCGCTTCCACATTCATTACTATTTTCATGCATACTCTCCGGTAATGGATACTCTTGACCTGGCCTTTTGTCAGAACGTCATCTCCGATTTGGTCGAAGTCAACCCTAGGTCAACCTTTACCAGTCTACCCATCCACGTTTGCCTTATATATTTTTTTGTCAATCTCCTTTTATCCATTCATTCTACATGCCCCTTAATAAAACAGTAGAAATCGTGAGGCTACTGTAGAGAGTTAAATTTTAAAGAATCTAACTACATAATAATATGTCGACTACCATCTATATAAATAATTTTCACAACAAACTTACCACATAAATTAAACTTTTGAAAGAAAAAAAGAAAAATGCTTTTAATTTCCACACAGACACACAGAAATACAGAGAAATACAGGGTAAGTACCTACACAAAAACAAAACATTAAAAATAAAAATATAAAAACAAGCATAAAACAAAATAAAATATAGTGAGTGAGAAGTGCCTTTGTGAAGGTAGGTGACCCGTGAACCGCGCCAGTGCAACCACCTTGTGCCTTATCTGTGTAAAAAACTAGGCCCACTCTCAGCTTGATGCTGTTGGACAGCGCTGTTTTTCAGAGAGGGCCTGATGACGAGATGGCGCCCCCCTCCCACAAATTAAAACTAAAATCAACAATAAAAAAAATAATAGTATGATAATAAATAGAGAATATACATTAAATAAATAAATAAATAGATCATATTGCAAATAAACTGAACAAATAAAAATAAAAATGTGCATAACATGTATCAAATATAATAATATTAAATATAATAATATTAATAAAGAAATAACAGTTTACAACTGACCCCGTGCAACCATAGACAATACAATACAACATAACAATTGACGAACCGGCTAAATAAGTAAGATGCTGCCTATGTTAAGGAATTTTGTTGTTCCATTAAGTACAAACGTTTCAAATGCGAAACGAACGTCTTTTAAACAATTTATTAATTGTTATTGTCACCTGTTCTGTATTCCAAAATATCAATATTTAAACTTTATTTTACGGTGATAAATTCAACGTTTTAAGGGAAATGTCAAAAAATAATATAGCATTAATTTTTGTAGTTTGTAGGACAGTAGGGTCCTCAGTCAGGATTTTATATTAAAAACAATAGGCTTTTTGACAACTTTATTTTACAGCTTTCGCTGTTCAAAATTAACTTCCAGATAATATACATACGAGTATATTACTTATTATATGGCTGCAATGCCACATTGAGTTGCGATACCTAGTTCTGTAAGCCTGAACTTGACGTAACCAACCCTTCTGGTTCTTAGAATAATCGTTCCGACGTAAGTGAAATCTCAAGGCAGCGAGCCCTCGGCCCCATGAGCCCTGTGCGGCCTCAAATAGCTGAAATACGTAATCGTCTGCTTATTTAGCGTTTAACATTGTGTAAGAGCTTATTTTTCGCTTAAAATTAAATAAAGTATCTTTATCTTACGGATATTAATATGAATTATTTTCATACAAGTTCATGTTCACTACAGGTAACCTACATGAGCACGTTACACCTTTAGCTAAAACACTTGAGAGATAGGATCACATAGATTTTTATTCTCCCTCGGTTCCTCTAATGGTAATGTATGTAGACGGTCGGATAATTTGCCGCAGCTAAAGAAAAATTGCCGTTTTACGTGCATACTTTGTCTTATGGTTAAGATGGCTTCCATTTTTTATTATTTTTAAACACATTAACGCCTTCGGTAACTTAAGGGGTCGTTATTAACTGCACTGAGATATTAACCAGGATTTAAATACATACCTTGTTTTAAATATTTTACCATTTTCACCACCAATTTTATGAGAACCTACAAAATTCTATTGTTTATCAGATTTGTAATTATATAACATATGCAAATGTTAACATGGAACACATTTTATAGCATTTTTACGACACGGAGCTGTTCAGGGATTAGGTTAAAGGTGTAATAAAAATTGAGGTATACGATGCATTTATTCTAGCTTCAGTAAATCGTGAGCATACTACAGTACGGTTAAAAGATCGTAGATTGAATTTAAACCAGTAACATTTTAGAGTGAATGCTGTTACTGAACACCAACACCTGAATACTCTAAATTATGATTCATCTCTTACGTTTTAGGGAACGCATTGTAAAAAACAAAAATATCAGATGGCACTGTTAAGGATAAGAATAGAAAAATATGAACATAAAACTTTTAATACGACTTCTTTTAATATTGCCATAATTGTTTCAATGCTTGGTGTAGATATTTGAATAGTGGATGGAATATGATCAACCACTGACCAATCCACAAAGGGTTCAAGTCCTTATACTACAAGGTCACTCATAAACATAATATTATTACTATTATTATTATGTTTGTAATAGGCACGTTGCTTGGTAGAAGTTAACCAGTATAATCACCGAGGACAAGAAAGTAGTTTTGATAATCTCGAAAGTTTTTATTCCCTTCTAATGCTTTCAAGCGTCTATACCAAACATTCCGAAATTAGGTTGCAATCATTCCAACTTAAATTGTAAAAGCTGGAACGAGCGATCAGTATACGCAGTGTATGTCGTTTGTACCGAGTGACATATTGTGGCAACTCCGTCGGAATAAATCACGCACTGTACCTGAATGGACGTCGAAGGTACGCTTAGTGTCGCTGGATGTGGCTGACGGATGTAAATTTATTCTGAATTATGAGAGGCGAGGGTAACATCTTTTGTTGCCAAGTATAAGCTTCATATAGCTCAAGTTTAGGCAAGTAGGTGCTTATTTTGTATTTTATTTTTCAGTTCCGCGGCCCAACGCCGCGGCCATTCCTACGTACATTGCCTAGCCCCTCTGGTGACCACATAGGGAATTTCCAGTGGCACCCGGTGGATTTTGGCCACCTATGTGGCCTCTTCGGGGGTTTGGTTGGGTTTCATCCCGCGTCGTTGGGGTTGGGTTTTATCCCGCATCGGTTGCGTGCTGCGTGTAACGAAGATTGCTTCTTCCCTACCAGTATAGTAATAAATAAGAACACTTGGGATGATTTTATAGGTACAATGTTTAAGATAACATATTACAAGTTATACTGCCACGGCTTTAGGGGTCGTGGATGATAAATGATTCTAGATAATGTTAGGTATTTCCCTTTTAATGTTAGGTATTTTGCACGCGCAGAGAGGTCGAATGACGTGTGACATTTGTTTATATAGAAGGTAGTCGTCCGCAGAGGAGACCGTTGAGGAGCGGGGATGTTGACACACGCCCCGCGCGCTCGATGAAGTATGACGTTAGTCACCGACGTCACACACCCCCCCTTTCAGGGAAGAATTTTCGCTGGGGGAAATTCTTCTCCTAGCCCCCCCCCCCCCCCCCCCCCCCAGTGTCAGCTTCTTCTCGGCACTGCATGAGGACCCCTCAGCAGCCCATCAATTCCCTGAAACAGTATAAAAGGTGTGGTACATAAAAGGTGTTTATGACTTAGGATATAGGCAAACATGTGCGAAAAATCAGTAATCAGTCAAGAATCGGTCTGCGTTGGTAATATTCATACAACTCGTAAAGAATGTCAGCGAGTAGGTATATAAAATTATTATCTACCGACGTGAGTTGACGGCAGTTACTAGCTGACGCAGTGTTGATTCGAACTGGTTTTCGACTGTTATGAGCGAGTTGTTTGCAAAGTGGCTTGGGGTTCCTTAAGTTTAGAAGGAGGTTCCGCAAGTATTTACTGATTATAATTAATTAATTTTAAATCTGTAGTATGCCATTCGCCTAATGGTTTGTTAGACATATACGAATGTTTATAGACCAGTGGTGATTTTACATTTTAATTTTTTTTATTTACTTGAAGTTTCTTACTAAAATATTTATCTTTGTCATCTAGGTAGAAAGTACGTTTTAAATTATAAAATTAGCATTTCGTAGGTGAGCCGCTAGTAACGCTGACTGTACTTTCTCAAATAGAAGATAAGTAGCCCAATGACCCGACATAGCTAACGCGTGGCTCATGGACCATATCAGGGTCAGAATCAATATGGCGTGAACCACCATAATATCAGTTTACGATCACAAACCAGCAACGAAAGAGAGAGAAAAATGAAAAAAAAATAGTTCATTTACGGCGAAGTTCTTAGAACTTGTATTTTAGGTATAAAAGTGTCCCATATACGGTTACCATTTTGAATGAAAGTACTCATAATTGTAGTTACCGTTTGTGGTTGGGTTTTTTATTTTTTTAGTTTTTGTTGTAGAATTCAAATTGCGATTTACTAGACAAAAAACGTAGCTCACAATTTTTTTTTGTTTATTTTAGGTATAAAAATGACGGAATTAGACCATAGACTCTCTGAAGGTTCTATCACTTCATCTTTGATCAATTCGGTCGAGTGAGTTATTGACGAAGTGTGCGACCTAGACCCCGATTTTGGTAAGACGTATCCAAAAATTGAGAATTTTTAGTTTTTTAGCTTGTTCATTAGGTTTACAAGTAGGACAGTCGACAGAACGATATTATTATCCTTTTAGTCCACATTTAAAACAAATTAGAAAGCGTGGTTGATTGCAACCATATAAAGAGTGAGTGTCGGTTCTGCTTCTCGGAGTGTCTGCTCTGTTTATGTTTATGTACTGGAGATATTAATTGCGTTTACCATATGACTAGCATTAGATTTAGTAAAACTTGGTTTATAATTTTTATAGAAATTATTATTTGTGGAGTTTTTACTTGAATTAGGGATAAAATAGCCGTTATATGCTAGATCAGGAGCCAAGGTATCAGTTGTGGGCCTAGATGGTTCCACAAATTGTTTACTACGGCTATGGTATTTTTCGAACCTGCACACCTGCACCTACACACTGTAAGTAATGTAGGAATGTCGTTTATATTGGTAGTTAAAAGTGCATGTATGTACGTAACATGGCCTAATTTTGTTTAATAGTATTTCTAGCTTTTCAGATTCGCTGATAGGAGTATCTGGACGAGAAAATAAACCTTGCATTTTAGAAAGATATATAGTTATGTTATCATTTATCCCCTGAGTTCACAATCTAATTTCCGACATTAATTTATAGTTATAGTTATGTGGACTAAAATCACGCTTTAGATATTGGCAAAAATCTTCCCCCGACTTTAGACTATCCTTAATAGCTCGATACCAATGTAAGGCATCATCTGAAAGTATCTCAAATGCAAAAGATAGGACCTTGTCCCCCGAAATACCTCTAGAAGCCATAAACTCGTTCAATTTTTGTAAGAACGCGCGCACACACGTTCTACCATTGCATTTGAATCTTCCCCATTCAGCAAATAACTTACGTTCGTATAGCAATGCTGTGTGTAAGTGCCGTTGTCGCGCGCGTAGCTATATTGGTCGACGCAGACCGGTTCCTGACCGCATGGTGACTTTAATGCGTTCAAATCCGCTTGGGCCAAATGATAAGCCTCCCAGACGGGCTTAATTGATTTTGCGGTGGTAGGCAGAGATATATCAATTCTAGACAGTCTATGAAACACGTGGTGAATAATTGATTCCGTTCTATTATAAAGATTTCTATCGAATTTAGATTTTAAAGAATTGATTTAGTTCTTTATTCTACTTATGGAATTATTAGATGCAGTTATGTCGACCTCCGGAGTATATTTAGAATATAAAATGTCTTCCGGGGATATTTTGGAAAGTTTGGATAATTGATTGCGTAATTCCTCAACAGATTCGCCAGGCGTGTCATCTCTGATGAGTACCTCATACGTTAGTTCAGGTTTAATGAGATGCTCAAATGAAATTGCGTACGCCATGGTTATCGGTTGAGCAGATACGAAGTACATGAAAAATATAGAAGAAAAAAAATAGAATTAATTTCTCGTCTAAATCTACATGTTGCAAAGTTTAGTTGCGTAGATAATGACTGCGCGGCCATGGCATGTGCTCACCATGTGCGCGTCGTATTTACAAAGATAGAATAATCATTTAGAGATTTGTGACACTGTTATTTATTAATTACACAGAATTAGCACTTTAATTTTTTATAATAGTACGTACCCTTGTAAACGAGTTCACACAATTTCACAGAGAAAAAAAAATATAAATTGCACGTGCTCTTGACCTTGAGACCTGTAACCTTTTAAGCCTTTTTATCGGGCGCCACTGTAACGAAGATTGCTTCTTCCCTACCAGAATAGTAACAAATAGGAACACTTGGGATGATTTTATAGGTATAACGTTTAAGATAACATATTACAAGTTGTACTGCCACGGCCTTAGGAGTCGTGGATGATAAATAATTCTAGATAATGTTAGATATTTAGTTTAGTATAGGTTACAGACTTCAGGTACAATGCAGTGCTGTAAGACGAACAGCAACTTGCCTGGATATATTGTAGCACGCACAGAGAGGTCGAATGACGTGTGACATTCGTTTATATATTTATTTATTTTTTATTTTTATTTATTCATTTATTATCAGGCTACGACAGAAAAGTTATAGATCTTATATTAACTTATTCTACGGCCCATAGATACATACCTTAAAACTAAAAATTCATATAATTATATCTTATAATAGAACACACTGTCTGTTTTTTACACGGGTGTCGTGTTACACTCCGCGTAAGGTAACGTGCCGCGAAACCGTCTATACACGACACCTTTCGGCCAAAACTCTTCCTTAAGGAACACGTCGAGATGATGAGTCGGCACCCTAATCACGAACGACTTAAAGTTCGTGTTGTGGCGCGAATCCAACCTCTCGACTCTCAAGGCCCAGTTGGTCTTCGTCCTGATGTACTCCACGATCTCGATGTCTTTCGTGGAGTGATGAAGTCGGGCCACGTACAGTAACGTACTCGGTATCGCAGGACGTAACAACATATTAGGTCCTGCCAGACCCGTACCGCACTGGTTTCGACATGGAGGCTTCCGCTTCTTCTTCTCTACCTTGATGAAGCCATCCTTGTCGCACGCGTCCTTTTTTAGGATCTTCGGTTTCGGCAGAAGGGGCTCCTGTCGTTTTTAACCTTCCCTCTCCTGCCTGCTTCTAGGTTCAGCGGGTTTTTTGGTTGCGGCTTTGTTAGCGTAGGAACCGTAGGAACGATTAGGTGATGACATACCTACCTGACCCACAACCTTCCACGCTACAACTGACGCAACGGGGACAGCGGCGGAGCAATTCGCCCTGTCGGCAAATTCCACTACCGGTGTAGCAAACTCGCTCGGCGACGCAAAACTGCTAAGCGGTGCATTTTGTTCACCACGACGGAGGTTAACGTTCGCGGCATCCGATGACCTACTTGTAGAAATAGTGCTACGTAGTAACACTACCTCGGCCCGCAGCTCACCAATCGTACGTTCTGACGCTTCCATCTTCAAGCCCATGGCGGCCAGGCTTGCTTTCAAGGATGTGATATCCTTAAGCAACCTGGTGACGTCGACGTGATCAAATGTCACGGGAGGCAATTTGTGTAAATTTTTCGCGACGAAAGCAGGCACGTCGTCCGGGTCGGTCACCTTGCACACAATTTAACTAGCTTGCACTAAGTACGTCCATACGCGAGGTCGGTACGACACGGACTGTGACGGATATAGAAGGTAGTCGTCCGCAGAGGCGACCGTTGAGGAGCGGGGATGTTGACACACGCCCCGCGCGCTCGATGAAGTATGACGTCAGTCATCGACGTCACATGCGCAACCTGTAGATAAGTCTGCGGCGCCCTGGCCACTGACTGCGGAACTCAGCGGGGAGGGTTTCCTTCAGGGGGGACTTTCCCTCACCCTCTCGGCCGCCTCCTTCGCGAGCATGACCTGCTCGCAGAAGGACACGGCTGCGTTCCACCTACTCCCGTTGGAGACCATAGCTTGAAGCATGGTCTTCAGTGCGAGGGTATCATCACCCAGACCCACTACGAGTTCCAGTGCTCACTCGCCCACGCTGAGCACTTCACCAATATGTGGAGTGCAGAGTCTTCGTCGGAGGCCTCGCAGTGTTGACACTGGGGTTTGACCTCACTATGGATGCGAAACAGATACTTTTCGAAGCATCAATCAAATCAAAGATGTCTTATAAAAAGCCAAGCTAAGAGTACCCACAACTGGAGACCGTGCATGAAAATACTAAGAGTTCTAACTCAACTGAAAAAATGCGTTACTTTCTGTACCTTCGTATGTCGTTCCCTAAAAGTAAATGTTACTTCAAACTTTTCGCTCAGCAATGTTACCTATCTAGAACTTATCCATCCCGGTTGCTATTAGAAACACGACATACGTGCATACATATCGTATATGGCAAGGCTGATCCATTTTTCCATGAGTTATAGCACTTGGGGAAATTTATGAAAAAATACCAGAACTCGACGTGGCGGGTTTTATAACGACCAAACTTAGAGCTAGGTGTTTTGTTTTTACTTAATTTCTGTACAGTAGCACAGAATAGGGAATAGTAACGTAGTAGTAGTAGCTTTTAATGCATGATTTTAACAGATAATATCTAGGTGATCCTGATAGTGGTTATACCTCAATATCAGTCAACCCCCGATCATGATCACAGTTAGTGCAATCCAACCGAGACTTTGGGAAGCAATATATTATGTATTATGTATCGTAACCTTTAACCCTAGAACGATAATCTGCGTAAATGTACGCATGCATTTTTGAAAATTTCCTCTCTCTTTTTAGTTAATGCGAATCTGTCGCTGTGCATTTAGGACATCTCACACGTCGTTGGGACCTTTCATGAGGCACACTTGTCATTGAGATACCTGCCGCCCTTTTCGAGATAGAGCATAACATAGATATGTACTAAAGCTATATCTGAATGATTTTTGTATGATTCTACTAACTATTTACCCGTAGACCTCGCGAATATTATATTTTTTTTATTCCATAAATATTAATTTTGGTAAAACAATGGTAAGTAAAATGTTTTAAGAAAAAACTTTTTAAAATTATATAATAGCATTAATTTTTCGCAGAATTAAAAGGACAACAAAACGTCGACAATTGTTTCGCCTCTAAACGAGGCATTATCAAGACTGTCTCAGAGAGAACAGCAAAATTCGTGGTTGGAACGTGTTTATGTGGAATCTGTTTGCGAACAGACAGACACATTAATTGTTGTTGGTTTGTGTGTGTCATTTGGGTTTTCTACGCAACTTATCAAGAGACAGTAATTAAATCAAACAGATAAGGTCAAGTATTGGTGAATACCTATTTTTGGTACTTAGTTAGCATGATCTGAGGTTTCTACCCACATTAGTTATTGTAAAGAATCCTACATCGCGATAATGAAATTTGCACGCGTTTACTTATAAGCAAACACGTTCCAACCATGAATTTTGCTGTTCTCTCTGAGACAGTCTTGATAATGCCTCGTTTAGAGGCGAAACAATTGTCGACGTTTTGTTGTCCTTTTAATTCTGCGAAAAATTAATGCTATTATATAATTTTAAAAGTTTTTTCTTAAAACATTTTACTTACCATTGTTTTGGCATGGATTTTCGCCAAGTAACGCCTGTTTCTATCCAATATTTAATTTTGGTATTTATTTTGCAAGTTAATGCATAATGACGATTAGTTTTTCAAATCAATAAATACAACTTAACACAGCCGTTTAAACTCAATGCGTCAGTTTTAGGCATGATTATCTTTTACGTACATTAAAATATGATAATCTTTCTAGGGTTAATATAATTAAGATTAGGACCTGTTTATCAGAGGAAATTAGTAAATACTGTTAGGTACATAAAACCTTTGTGCTACGTTTTCATAAATTGACAACTGTCTAGAAAAATATGTTTAGGAAAATGTCATTCAATGTAATGAAAAGGTATGGTTTTAGATAAAGTATTAGATAATGGTTTGATTGTATTTACTAGGATACATTGTGTTCATGATCCTTATAAAATTTAACTGATTGAGCCATGAGTATTGTCGTCAAATTACGATAAGTTTTTATATATTTAGACCTTGTTTCTGGTATCTTACCAAATTTAACTATGTGAAGGGCGAAATGTAAAATAAGTATAGGGGAAATATATCGTTGGGTGGATGGTGAGCGTTGATATATCGAAAGGTGGCCACCCTTAAATTACAACAGGGTCAAGCCTCAGTCGCCTGCGCTGTGTACCCCACTTTATCACACTAGTGCTTAGTATTAGATCTCGCGAGTTCTAGAATTAGCCAAAATGACTCCACTCCTTATAATACGGCAAAATATGAAACATCAATAATTCCATATCTTGTTTGCTACATAGAACCTGATCCAAAGTGGTTGTTTGAAATTTGATTAATACACTCAAGTACCTATTCCACAACTGAAGAACTTCTTCAACTGTATGTTGAACCTAGTGCAATAATTACACAGCGCTTTGGGGGGTATTAATATTATTATTCTCCTTACTTGGGCCTAGTTCATGTGACTGGATAACTTATATTACAAAGAGGGAAGATTTGTATGTAAAGAATAAACGAAAAATACAAGATCGATTTCAAAAATTCTTTCTCTTAATTAAATACATTGGTAACAAGTAACATAGTCGTATCTAACATTATGCTACGATATATATTATAAGAGCGAAGTAGCAACGACAAATATTGCGAAAACCACTGGACCCCAAAATGCTTGTAGCAATAGAATAGCCCTCTATTTCGTGGGACCAACAAAGTTATAGACGCATAGCGGGCGTATTCAGGGAAACAGGCGTGAATATACGTATATAGGTGTGTATGTAGGCGCTTATATACACAACACAAAACTGAACGTGAAAACTGTAGGAAACTGTGAGTTAATCAAAGTTCCGACAACGTTACTCATTTGTTATACTCAGTCTATGCACAACTATTGTTCTAGAAAGAGTCACATCAGTCTTTCATCTAGAGTCAAATTCAAGTGTGTCTGTATACAAACCGATACTCGCAGCTGCTGCACAAAGAAATGTATTAGTGTAGAGAGCCCCAAACATACTCTTTTACGCAATTTAAGGTTTTGAATGCATTGGCCTTGTAATGATTTTTTTTTTATAAAACTACATATGTTAACAATGTTACTATGTACGTAGGTTCTTCTATGTATGATTAGGTAGGAAAATGTAAATATCTAGCGACAATGTGTAGCGCGTGGTTACCACGCTTTTCCTGCCATGTGTCACACGTCGGCACTGACATTTTTGTCACCTCCGTCAGAATCTCGGAAATTAAATAGGTATTCTTTCGCTAAATGCAAAATAACAAGTATGACACGTGGTAGGGGAATAAAATACTCGTTGTTATGTCGTCTGTTCACAAACTTTTCGGATCAGTCCCGAACACAACATCGTCAATCTTCTTGTGTATTAGTTGAGCTTACAACTGATATTACTGTACCTACTGCGGTGATCAATTACAATTGTGTAATTGTTGGGATATTGAGGAGAAAGGTGCTTAAATGTAAGTATTTGTTAGGAAATAGTAAAAGAGATGTTACTGTCACGAGTGTTTATATTCAAGTAACTAGGTAAATAACAAACATTAAAATCTATATATATAAAAGAAAGTCGTGTTTGTTACAACACTTATAACTCGAGAACGGCTGGACCGATTGCCATGGTTTTTGATTTGTTGGATTTGTTTCCGTCACGAATAGCAGAATACATCTTAAAAACAATGAAATAGATGCTGATTTGTTTATTACATGTAAAACATTAGTTGTACAATCCTGTCAAATAGTGTAACAACATTTTTTTTTTGGGGCTTATGGCCTGGTTGTTGAGAACTTTAAGCAAAAAATTATTTTTTTCTGAAGACATGTGTGCGTTCAGAAATTTATTTTTTGTTAAATGTCTACAAAGTTCAGGTAGTGTTATATTTATTTGTTTTAGCCATTAATTTTCGAAAATTATTTATTAATTATATGATTTTTAATTCCAGAAAATAATACCTAAGATTTATTCTGGTTTGATTTTTTCTGCATCGTTTAGTTTGCATTGGTCCAATGGACGTTGTTTGCCAGCCTTGTGGAGCATTGAAGTTTGCTGGTGAAACGCCTGGTTTGTGCTGCCTTAGTGGTAAAGTGAAATTGCCATTATTGGTCCCGCCACCAGAGCCATTGTGCTCCCTGCTTTATGGCGAAACACTAGAATCACGACATTTTCTAGCGAACACTCAAAAATACAATGCCTGTTTCCAAATAAATAAATGACTTCATTTGGGGCGGAAATTATCGAAGAACACGGATATAATCCGACATTTAAGGTAATTTACGTTAAAAACTTTATTTTCTATCATTGTAAAAAAAATCTGGAATGTAGTTTGTTAGATTTCTGTATTTGTCTCTGAAATAAAAATGGCATGTTATTATTTGAAAAAAAAAAGTGTTTGTAAAAAAAGTGTTAATGATAATGGTAGAACTATCACAACTAAAGTGAAAGGAAACGATTTCGTAGTTGACAACAGTTGGATTGTTCCATATTCGCCACTTCTTTCCAAAACATTCAAAGCACAATGTAATGTTGAGTATTGCAATTCGGTCAAGTCAATTAAATACATTTGCAAATATGTCACGAAAGGGAGCGACATGGCGGTTTTTGGTATCCAAACATCCAATACCAACGATGAAATCACGCGCTATCAAGTTGGTGGATATGTGAACTGCAATGAAGCAATTTGGCGTATATTTTCATTCCCTATTCACGAACGTCATCCCACTGTTTTACATTTGGGGGTGCATCTAGAGAACGGTCAGAGAGTATATTTCACAGCGTCGAATGCTGCTCAACGTGCCGAAACACCTCCAGCGACAACACTAACCAGTTTCTTTGCGATTTGTCAAAGCGATCCGTTCGCACGAACTTTGCTTTACTCAGAAATGCCACGTTATTACACTTGGAACGCTACATCGAAGAAATTTCAACGTCGGAAGCAAGGCGATGCAGTTCCTGGTCATCCAGATAAGCGTTCTACTGATGCTCTTGGTCGTATTTACACAGTTCATCCGAAGAATGATGAATGTTTCTATTTACGGTTGTTGCTGGTACATGTTTGAGGGCCAACATCATTTGAATCACTACGAACTGTTAATGGTATCGTGTGCCCCACATTTCGTGTAGCATGTCAAGAGCTAAATATGCTTGAAAACGATACTCATTGGGACACGACAATCGCTGAAGCAATTATTTCTGCATCTCCAAGTCAGATACGCACATTATTTGCTATCATCATTTCAACATGCTTCCCATCGAACCCACGTGACCTGTGGAACAAATACAAAGATAACATGTCAGAAGATATTTTACATCGAATTCGCGTCAGCTCAAGAAATTCCGATCTTGAGGTGAATGAGGAGATCCATAACCAGACTTTGCTCTTGATCGAAGATATGTGTTACCTCATGTGCGGCAGTTTGTTAGTTAGGTTAGGAATGCCAGCGCCAGATCGCGGAATGAATGACGCATTTAATAGAGAATTGGAACGTGAACGTGAATATGATCCACATGAACTAATCCAATCAGTTCAAACGAATGTACCTCTGTTGAATCCTAAGCAGAGGGAAGTCTATGATACACTGATTAATGCAATTGATGATGGAAATGGCGGCTTATTTTTTTTGATGCCCCCGGTGGAACTGGGAAGACATTCCTCATGTCATTGATTTTGGCCACTGTACGTGCGAGATCCGAAATTGCGGTAGCAATTGCTTCTTCTGGAATAGCGGCCACATTGTTAGACGGATGCCGTACGGCTCACTCAGCGTTAAAATTGCCATTAAACCTTCAAACTACTGAACAACCGACATGTAACATTTCGAAACACTCCGCAATGGCCAAAGTTTTAGTAGCATCAAAAATCATCATATGGGACGAATGCACAATGGCGCACAAACGCGCATAGGAAGCACTAGACCGAACATTAAAAGATCTGCGCAATGACTCGAGATGTTTTGGTGGTGGAATGATTTTATTATCTGGCGATTTCCGACAAACACTACCAATCATTCCAAGATCTACTGCTGCCGACGAAATAAACGCTTGCCTCAAAGCATAAAATCTGTGGCGATATGTAAAGAAACTTCAACTGTCTGTAAATATGAGAGTTGCATTGTTGAACGATCTATCTGCTGATGAGTTCTCGAAGCAATTGCTGACTATCGGTAATGGCCGTGTTCCTGTTGACAAATCGAGCGGTTTGATTTCATTTCCTCCAAATTTTTGCAATTTCGTATCATCAAAAGACGAGCTTATCAACAAAGTATTCCCGGATATCATTGCTAACCACAAAAATACTAAATGGTTAAGTGAGCGAGCAATTTTGGCCGCTAAAAAGAAAGATGCAGATGACCTCAATTTTATAATTCAAAATCAAATCGTAGGTACTCTGTATTCATTCAAATCTATCGACTGTGTAACAAACGAAGAAGAAGCCACTAATTATCCAACTGAATTTTGAAACTCCTTGGATGTGCCTGGTTTACCACCGCACAATTTAAAACTTAAAGTTGGCTCGGTAGTCATCATGCTTAGAAATTTAAACCAACCAAAACTGTGTAATGGAACGCGTTTGGTGATAAGAAAACTGATGAGCAATGTGATTCACGCGTCGATACTTAAAGGAAAATTTAAAGATGAGGAAGTTCTTATTCCAAGGATTCCGATGATCCCGACGGATATGCCCTTTGAGTTTAAACGAATTCGATTCGTCTTGCCTTCGCCATGACGATCAACAAATCACAGGGCCAATCCTTGACTATTTGTGGCCTCAATCTAGAAAATGCATGTTTTTCTCATGGTCAATTGTACGTGGCATGCTCACGTGTCGGCAAACCATCCGCTATATTTGTTCTTGCGCCTGACCAAAAAACAAAGAATGTCGTTTACCACAAAGTGCTTGAATGAAAATCCTATTAATGAATTAATCCGAGTTTTATTTTTTTTTTTCCAATCTGAACAACATAGTTTTCAATCATTTTTTTCTGACATGAGTTTGAAGTACTTAATTATTATTTTTTATTTTTATTCTCATTCTGTATGTATGTTTTCATCATCATTCATCATAATAAAATACTTTTTTGTTTCTATCTATATAAATATATTATTTTGTATCATTGTTTTACTTTCATCAAAGCCTAAATTAGTTCAGCTAAAAAGTAACACGACATTCATTGACTGTTAGGCGGTACGAAGTTCGCGGGGTCAGCTAGTATTGAATACAAGAATATGTCAAATAGAATATGCCTAATATAAAAGAAAAATAACTTGTAAAGAGTCTGCACTACAAGAGATTAGACTATCTACAACAGCCGCCCTTAATCGATGTTGTGCCTGACATCAGCAAAAGAAAGTTAATTATCTAGTCCTAAACTAATAGTTCACCTTTTGTGCACCATAGGCCCAAGTGGCTTAGTGAGGACATCTGCAGGCATGTCACTACTTTTTACATATTCTAAGGTAACAACATTATTGGATACCTTTTCCCTAATAAGTATTTAAAATCTTGAAGGCTCTTATGTTGTTATTATTCCTGATACATTTGAGGTGGACGGTGGAAATTTTATATTTCCCACGGTCCACCCAGGTGGTCACAGGTGGTCCGTTGTAAAAAAAAACTTCCCACGGTACACCCAGGTGGTCTCAGCAGGTGAACGGTGGTAAATAAGCGGTTGAGGGCTGTACGGTGTCGTCATTTGATGCTCGATATCTTTTGAGTCAAGGTAATCGATAAAGTCCTTGTTGACGAACTCCTTGCCTCCGTCAGTCCTAACCGCTTTAATCTTTTTATCTAATTGATTTTCTACAAAGGTTTGAAAAAGACAAAACTTGGCATTAACCTCTGTCTTTGAAGAAATAAAGTAAGCAAATACCTTTCTTGTATAATCGTCTACTAAAGTTAACATATACTTATTCCCCTGAAAGGAGGTTGTAGACATAGGCCCACATAAATCAATATGAATCAATTCCAATGGCGAGGTAGTCCTATTAAATGCTACCTTCTTAAAAGGTTTTCTTGCTTGTTTGCCTTCTACCCAAGCGATGCAATTCGTTTTATCTACTACTTTAAACTCTCCGCCTACCTCGTGATTCTTCAGTTGACTCATGCCTATACGACACAAGTGTCCTAACCTGTTGTGCCAAAGTTGGTAACTATTCTGACAACCAGAGTGCACATCCTGCGTCAAATAATTGTTCGCCACGTTAACGGGAACATTTACGGTACAATCAAGTACATACAGTCCACCACAGGGCGAGGCATGAAGAACGGAATCACCTGTAAAACGAAAAGTATTATTTTTATAAAAATTACATCCACTTTTATCAAAAACACATATAAAACCCTTATCAACAGCTTTCTGTACAGATAACAGATTTGCTTTTAAATCAGGAACAAAAGCAACGTCACTGATCCTGTTGACAACATTCTCGGGTGTATTTATTGAGACATTACCAATTCCGCAGCACTGTATTTGTTCTCCGTTTGCGACTGTGACGCTACCATTATTCATTAAAGAAATATCTTGAAACCAATCATGTCTAGACGTCATATTTTTGGAGCATCCCGAGTCTATGTACCAAAGATCTTTATTAGAGTGGCCAGAAGTATTGAGAGTAGTAAATGTGGAGTCGTTTCCTTTTACAGCTTTTAATTTCTCCTTCTTGCATCTCAGTGGACAGTCCGGCCTTTTATGTCCAGGTACTTTACAGTCGTAACACACTATTTCTTTCTTCTTAGATTTAAATTTCAGTCTGGCATTGAAAACGGAATCCATTGGTGCAGCTGCATTTTTGGACATCTCATTCAGCAGTTTCGATTTCACTAAATCTGTAGTTACATCGACATTACAGTTCTCTAGCGCCATTATAAGAGGCTCATATTTTGGGGTGAGACCTCCCAAAAGTATAGCGGCAATCGACGTATCTTCTATCATCTTGTCAATATCCGCCAAGTCCTGTGCGGTTGACATAACTGCATTAATGTACAGTTCGATAATATCGAAGTCTGTCAGACTTAATCTGTACAGCTTACGCTCTAAAGCTAGTCTTCGTCCCATTCCTTTGTCCTCAAAAGCTTTCTGCAAACATTTCCATGCTTCGGCTGCAGTTTTTGCACATCTGACGTGCGTAATAGCTGCACCGTCTACGGTTAAGCAAATTTTTGCTAGTGCTTTTGCGTCGTTTCGTACCTTGATCGTGTCTTCTTCTGTATAACCACTTACTGTTTCCCATAAATCCTCGTGTAAAAGATAATTACGCATCTTGAACTTCCATGTAGGATACCCATCTTTATTCTTCAGGAAAAAAAATGGTATCGAAGATGAATTTGACGAAATTGACTTCTTAACAACTGAGACATCTCCAGATTCGTGTGACATTTCGACGAAAAATTTAATTTTTATAAGTCACACAAAAATATACACTATAACTATACCAAATTAAAACTTTACATAGCACGCTCTCAACCCTTCGTGCTGATAACGTGTTGGGATATTGAGGAGAAAGGTGCTTAAATGTAAGTATTTGTTAGGAAATAGTAAAAGAGATGTTACTGTCACGAGTGTTTATATTCAAGTAACAGTAACTAGGTAAATAACAAACATTATAAAAGAATAATATGTCAAATAGAATATGCTTAATATAAAAGAAAAATAACTTATAAAGAGTCTGAACTACAAGAGATTAGACTATCTACAACAGTAATATTGTTTGAACAAAGTAGGTAAGTAAATACTTGGAATTGGTGATATAAGAATTAATATGTAATATTTAAGTAATATTTATTAGATTCTAGAACAATGTGATATTTTTTTTACTGTTAATATGACAATTTGATGAACTATGCGTTGCCTCTTCGAACTTTTCAATCTCATTTCTAATCTTTAGATTTAATAAGTTTTCTATAAAATTTACGCCTCGAACAATTCAAATCTATAAAGCTATTACTTCAGCGAAGCCTGAATACGATCCTTAATAAGTCTTCGTATTTTAACTACCTACCTACCTATAATAATATAGCAAAATTTCGAATGTGAAGTTATTTTATAATGCTATGAATAAATTTATTTACAATAAGAATTACAATATACAAAATAAACTTAATTATAGACTAAAAATATTTACATTACAAAATATCATTTAAAAAATCCTCCGCGTCATTGCCGACTGGGAAGGTTCCCAGAATGCTGGCTGTGTTGCCACGTTGGATGGCGATACTTATTCTTTGGGTCAGAAAATAGCCAGCCTTCTGGTCCTGAGAAGCATCGATTAGGCGTTTAGCAATGTCTCTATAAAGGCGGCGAGCACTCGGACCCCATGACCCCAGTGTCTCAACCTCAAACGGCTCAAATATGTAATCACCTGCTGCGGTTAGCATATTTACGCCGATATGAATATGCTATGAATTATATTATGTTAGTAGTTGGGTAAATGGGGGGCTCGTGGTCTAGTGGTAACCGACAATGTTAACACATTACAAAGGTTAAGCAACATCGACTCAGGCCGGTCTTAGGATGGGTGACCATTTCTTAAGACACTGAGACCCCTCCGTGCCTCGGAGAGCACGTTAAGCCGTCGGTCGCGGTTGTCATACTAACGTCTATGGCAGTCGTTAGGGGTAGTTGGAGCCCTAAATCAAAAATCCGACCGGTCTAATTACAGAATTTCGATATCGCCCATGGGTTGTGAAGGTCAGATGGCAGTCGCTTCACGGAAAATATCGAAGTCCAGCCGAATCGTAGTTAGACTGGAAAGCCGACCCCAACTGAGTTGGGAAAAGGCTCGGTGAATGATGATGGTGATATAAGAATTAAGTATATTACAGTATTAGTGGTGGTGTCCGCCGGGCGCCACTGGACATACCCTCTGCTAGTAACCAGAGACGCCCGGCAACGGACGTTAGAGCGGCCGTGGCCTTGGGCCGCGCAATTAAAAAAAAAAAAAGTCACGCATATTTCCCATCTGTCTGTGTCAAACATACTTCTTTCGCTTCCACTTTTATTACTATTTTCATGCATACTCTCCGGTAACGGATACTCTTGACCTGGCCTTTTGTCAGAACGTCATCTCCGATTTGGTCGAAGTACGTTACCCTAGGTCAACCCTTACCAGTCTACCCATCCACGCTTGCCTTATATATTTTTTGTCAATCTCCTTTTATCCATTCATTCTACACGCCCCTTAATAAAACAGTAGAAATCGTGAGGCAACGTACGATGAATGGCAATATCCTTCAGCGAAATAGACACTGCAGAAAAATAGCTTTCTAAATCCTGTATGTAATTCCATAAATATTGATACGACACAAGCTGTACTGTAGAGAATTAAATTTTAAAGAATCTAACTATGTCTACCTTCTATATAAATAATTTTCACAACAAACTTACCACATAAATTCAACTTTTAAACAAGTTATTAATTGTTATTGTCACTGGTTCTGTATTCCAAAATATCAATATTTAAACGTTATTTTACGGTGATAAATTCAACGTTTTAAGGGAAATGTCGAAACATAACGCGGAATTAAAAAATAAAAATAAAAAGTATCAGTGGTGATATCAAGTACTTGTGTTGAATTTTGGGTGCAAAGAGGCCCTTCTTACATCTATCAGGCCCCAGCGACCTCACCTGCTAGTGGCGCACCTGTTGATTAACGGACGAGGTTCGTATATTACGGTACCCATGTGGTAGCTTCGGCCCCTACGTGCATACCAGGTGGTACGAGTACAACAGTGTTGGTCCGGGGGGGTACCACCGTGCAGCTGTGCTAAAGCCCCCCAAGTAACCCAGCCCAGGCTGGGTTGCGTTAGGGGTTCAGCACGTGCACTGCCGGGCCTGGGGCGATGTATGGTGCGGCAGGCAGGGGTCCAGTGGGGGCGAAGCGGAGTCTAGTGTGGGTGGTGTGGGTCGATTCGCCGGCCAGGGAGACGCAACATAATTATGGGGCCCGCCTGGGACCAACCACCCCAGAAGGCTGCTCCACATGTTGCGCATAATCCTGTTCTGGGGTCGCCGCTCCGGGTGGTAACCGGTGTGGGGTAGCGGCGGCCTTGCATCAGGGGGGTTTGGGAGCCCTTCCGTCCGGCGGGTCGGCTCCGACCTAACCACACGGTTCTTGACGAAGCTAGCCTCTGCACTCTGTCACTTACTGCCGCACCAAATATCGCCCTGTCTTCACGCTTCCCCATATCTCACCATGATAGTGCAACAAGTTAATAGACGGTACACAGCGGCCCTTAGAAACCCCACAAAGTTGACTTCGTTTGAGGTGGAGTTCGCTAATATCCGCGGACTCCATGCGAACCTCGATACCGTCCACCATCACCTGGAGACGGCACGGCCTTCTGTGATGTTCCTAACAGAGACACAGATACGCCACCCTGACGACACGTCTTACCTCTGTTACCCGGGCTATATCATTGAGAAACAATTCCGCGATAAAGCCGGGGTGTGCGTGTTCGTTAGGGCGGATGTTTGCTGCCGCCGGTTGCGCTGTCTGGAGTACCCCTCCTACTACGTCCTATTGGCTGCACGTGGATCATGGCTCCATGAGCCAGATCTACGTGTGCGTCTACCGCTCCCACACAGGGGACACTGGGACAACAAGGCTTTTCAAATACCTCAGCGAGATGGCTGACGACGCGCAGCTGCGGTTCCCGAATACTGACCTGGTTTTCGTGGGGGACTTTAACGGTCATCACGTTGAGTGGCTGGGGTCCCTTAGGACAGATCATGCTGGACAAACCGCCCATGCATTCGCTCTCTCCCACGGGCTGACCCAGATGGTACAGGGGATCACCCGGATACCTAACGGGTCAGACCACACGCCCGCCTTGCTGAATCTACTGCTGACGAGTCGCCCAGCCCAGTACAGTGTGTTGGTACGCGCCCCACTGGGTACTTCCGACCACTGTGTGGTGCATGCCAGCTTGAATGTGCCACCTCCTGCTCATGCTGAGCAAATGATTCGACGATTATGGCACTACTCATCGACAGACTGGGACGGTCTCCGCGATTACTTTGCGTCCGTCCCGTGGAGCCAGCGCTGCTTTGTAGGGAAGGTGCCTTCGGATATCTCATTATATCCCATACACTGATGTCGCCAGCATCCGCAAAGCCCGCCCCTGGTTCGAGCGTGAATGTGCCAAAGCTGTCCAGAAAAAACAGTCAGCATATCGCGCCTGTGTCAGGGCTCGGGCGGCACGTGACCCGAACGTGGGCCGCCTCAAAGCAGCGTACAATAAGGCCACTAGGTTCAGCAAGAGGGCCTTCAAGAGAACGGATGCCTAGCGCGTCGCGCGGCTTGGTCAGGAGCTCACATCCCATCCCACGGGCAACCGTGGATACTGGCAACTGGCCAAAGTCGTGTAGTCCAATTTTTGCCAACCCTCGCTGCCAACACTGCGTCATCCTGATGGATCACTGGCTCATAAAGCCCAAGAGAAGGCAGACATGCTCGCAGACCTCTTTGCGGCTAATTCCCGGGTCGACGACTGTGGCCTGCAGCCCCCCGCCATCGCCAACTGTAGCCACACTATGCCTAATATTGATATCAGGCAATGTGATGTACGGGCAGTGCTGCGGTCATTCGACACGCGGAAAGCCAGTGGCACTGACGGCATTCCGGCGGTGGTGCTTCGGAAATGTGCTGCTGAGTTGTCTCCAGTATTAACGCGTCTGTACCGCCTGTCATACTCTACAGGGCTCGTACCGGACGTCTGGAAAGAGGCGAACGTACAACCGATCCCCAAGAAGGGGAATCGATCCGATCCAGGCAACTATCGACCCATAGCTGTCACCTCAGTCCTTTGCAAGGTGCTTGAGCTTATTATCAATAAGCAGCTCATGCGATACCTAGAGGATCACTTGCTAATCAATGATCGGCAAAATGGTTTCAGGCCAAAACGATCAACGGGTGACCTCCTGGCATTCGTCACGCATGTATGGGGTGAGGCTATGGAAAGGTACGACGAGTCCTGCCTGGACATCGCCAAAGCTTTAGATAGGGTCTGGCATGCTTCGCTCCTTTCCAAGCTTCCGGCATATGGTCTACCTCCTCAACTGTGCAGTTGGATTGCCAGCTTTTTAAACGAGCGCAGAGTGCGTGTCCTCTGCGATGGCCAGGCTTCTCGCTTCTTGCAAGTGAATGCCGGGGTACCGCAGGGGTCCGTACTATCACCAACTCTCTTTCTTCTGCATATCAATGATGACTACTTCGGTGGCTCAGTGGTATGAGTATGCGACTGCCGCCCCCGAGGTCCCAGGTTCGATTCCGGGTCGATTCAATTATTTGTGTGATCCACAAATGTTTGTTTCGGAGTTTGGGTATTTTCTATGTATAATATGTATGTATTTAGAAATATATAAGTATGTTTATCAGTCATCTAGATCCCATAACACAAGCTTATATTAGCCTAATTTGGGCTAAATGACGGTGTGTGGGAATTTCCAAAAATATTTATTTATTCAATGATATGCTATCCCTCGGGAACACCCGCAGAGACCACAGAGGTGGTCAAAGTCCGCCGGGCGCCACTGGAAATACGTTCTGCCTGTAACCAGAGACGCCCGGCAACGGACGTTAGAGCGGCCGCGGCCTTGGTCGCGGAACTAAAAAAAAAAAAAAAAAAAAATCCCTCGGGAACATTAATTGCTATGCAGATGACAGCACTCTGCACGGGAGTTACTCGGTTCGTCCGACGGAGGGGCGATCCGAGATTGAGGAGGAGAGACGACGACTCGTGGTTGATCTCGACCGTAACCTCGACAGTATCTCCCAATGGGGTGCCGAGAACTTGGTCAATCAATCAATCAAGAAGAAGAATCAATTTCATTTTTTCAGTTTAGGCACATAAAGAGCACATATGAATTTCAAAATTTTACAATTTTGTCAAGTAATATTATAAAAATACTAAATTAAGTAAGTACATAAATAACCATTAGAAAATGATTCTTTCGCTGGTTCGGTAAGTTGGTTCTCCTGAGAAGAGACCAGCAAGAAACTCAGGTAGATTATCCATGTTCTTTTTTAATATTGTTTTGTTTACATTGTTACAATTAGTTTCTATTGTATTATACGAGTGGCCAACAACAGAAGATTAGGGTGACCATGCATTTTTATCATTAAGATATTCGTCTACATTATAGTAGCCTTTCATCATCAAACATTTTTAACTACTATTTTAAACTTATTAAGAGGCATGTCAACCAAATCCTGAGGAATTTTATTATAAATTTTTATACATTTGCCAACAAACGAATTACCAACTTTATGAAGTCTAATTTTTGTCATTGCCAGTTTATTTTTATTTCTTGTATTAAAATTATGGTTATCGGAATTTTTTTTGAAGAGATCTATGATCTTCCGTACATATAAGATGTTGTCGTAAACATATTGAGAAGCAACTGTTAAAATATTAATTTCTTTAAATAATTCTTTCAGCGAGTCACGGGGTCCGAGTCTATAGATTGCTCGTATAGCTCGTTTCTGTAATATGAATATTGTCTCAATATCGGCAGCTGAGCCCCACAGCAGCAGACCATATGACATAACGCTATGAAAGTAGCTAAAATAAACTAATCGTGCCGTTTTTTTTTTTTTTTTTTGTCGAGTTCAATACCCACAAAACACAGGCGTGTGCATTGCACTGTGAAAAAATCCCCTTTCTTTCCCCTACCCACTCTTCAGAATGCAATATTACCAATGAAGGACAATGGCAAGGCAAGCTATTCTAAACGACATAATTCGTAGGGCTCTTTCCACCGCAGGTCTTCCGGCCGTACGCGAACCAAATGGTTTAGCACGAAGCGATGGAAAGAGACCGGACGGTATGTCGTTGCTACCGTGGAAGATGGGAAGGCCTTTGGTGTGGGACGCTACATGCGTTGACACCTTAGCACCTTCACACCTTCCAAGCACATCCGGATGTGCCGGCGCTGCTGCTGCATCGGCTGAAGGCTTTAAACGGCGTAAATATGCTAATCTAGCAGGTGATTACATATTTGAGCCGTTTGGAGTTGAGACACTGGGGTCATGGGGTCCGAGTGCTCGCCGCCTTTATAGAGACATTGCTAAACGTCTAATCGATGCTTCTCAGGACCAGAAGGCTGGCTATTTTCTGGTCCAAAGAATAAGTATCGCCATCCAACGTGGCAACACAGCCAGCATTCTGGGAACCTTCCCAGTCGGCAATGACGCGGAGGATTTTTTAAACGATATTTTGTAATGTAAATATTTTTAGTCTATAATTATGTTTATTTTGTATATTGTAATTCTTATTGTAAATAAACTTAAATCATAGGACAATATAGACATCCTTGGCATATACGTTCGTCGAGAGCTCAATAACACAAACTACATTGAGAGATGTATTGGGCTAGCTTCGCGGAAACTAGGAATACTGAACATGGTAAAGCGATTCTTTACACCGCACCGGAGGTGTCTGCTGTACAAAACGCAGATTAGACCCTGCATCGAATACTGCTCTCACCTCTGGGACGGCTCCGCGAAGTATTTGCTGGATGCTCTCGACGCTATGCAGCGACGCGCTTGTCGCATTATAGACTGTCCGGAGGTAACGGGAAGCCTTGAGCCGCTAGCTTTTTTTTACTTTTTTTTTATTTGACGTAATTCTTTTTTTTTGGATTTTGTGTGATTTTAATCGAATATGAGTTGACTTGATTTGATTTTATTTGACATTTATTTGATTAATTCCTACACCCATGGTGTTAGACGGCACACCAATACCAGTTTGCTCCAGTTTCCGGTACCTCGGCTCTCTTATCCAGGATGATGGGGAAATCGATCGTACAGTGAAGCACAGAATTGACGCAGGTTTGATGAAATGGCGGCAGGTCAAAGCCACTATATGCGACCCCCAATTTCCTCCGAAACTTAAGGGGAAAATTTACAAGACTGTCGTCAGACCTGCCGTCCTGTATGGACATTCATGTTTGGCCGTAAAAGCGACGGATGAAAGACAATTGCATGCAGCGGAAATGCGAATGTTAAGATGGAAGTGTGGTGTGACAAGAATGGATAGGGTAAGGAACGAGTATATTAGAGGAAGTTTGAAAGTTGCACCAGTGAATGAAAAATTGAGAAGCGAGCGGCTGTCATGGTATGGACATGTTATGAGAAGAGAGGAAAGCAATGTCGTTAGAAAGGTGCAAAGTATGACTGTAGAGGCTTTAAGAAGTAGAGGTAGGCCAAAGAAAAGATGGATGGAATGTGTGAAAGAGGATATGACAAGGAGAGGAGTGAATGAAGAGATGACTTCTGACAGAGGTGTGTGGAGGAGAAAGACTTGTTGCGCCGACCCCAAATAATTGGGATAAGGGCAGGTAGATGATGAGTATTATTATTCCATTTATTCAAATTATATTCTTAACATACATTTTTTTACAATATTTATATAAAAAGTTACATATAATATTATAAAAAAATCCATGTCAGATCTCCACCAGTAGCGGAGCAGGGCCCAAACTACCAGCGGTAGCAGTCACAGACTGAGAAACCTCCTAACGATGCGTGCCGTGTCGAGGACGACAGCCTTCTGTATCTGACCCTTGATCCAAAAGTCTAGCGAGAGTCTCTTGAGATGTTGATCGAGACTCTTCGCTATTAGTCCATTTGCCGAAACGATTATCGGGACAATAATCGTCGAGTCTACGTCCCACATGGCGGTTATCTCGAAGGTCAGATCGAGGTACTTAGAAAGTTTGTCCTTCTCTGCCTTAACGAGATTCTCGTCATGCGGGACGGCGACGTCGACGAGCACCGCCCGACCAACACGATATCAGGCCTATTGGCAACAATAGTCCTGTCCGTTATGATTGATCGGTCCCAGTAGAGCAATGCACGACCATTCTCGAGAACTGGCTCTGGCGTGTACTTATAGTATGGTACCTCGGACTCAATAAGGCCGTATTGAAGAGCAAGTTGCTGGTGGATGATCCTGGCCACTTGATTGTGCCTATGCAAGTACTCGGTGTTAGCAAGATACGAACAACCGGAAATAATGTGGCGAAGTGATTCACCAGGACGATGACATGCTCGACAAATGTCGACCGTACCGTCCTTAATAATGTATTTCCTATAGTTGTTCGTCTTGATAACCTCATCTGCAATTGCACAGGCAAAACCTTCAGTTTCCCCAAAGAGGTCACTGAAACGCAGCCAGTTCACCGAAGCGAGCAGGTCTACGTCGGGTCCTGTTAAGACCCAGTAGAATCGCCCGTGTAGCTCCTTACTCTTCCATACGTCCCTACGGTCTTCAGTACCTAGCACCTTTGGTTTACGCCAGTTCTCGTTAGCCAAGGAAAGAGGTGTCAGGCCTTTGTCAACCATCACAACATCGCAATGAATGCCACACCCATTCTGTAGGAAGTAATTCCTCAGACTGCACACTTCACGGTTATGGAGGTTCTTGGCATTTAAAAATCCTCGACCCCCCAACTTCCGTGGAATGTACAGTCTCAGGACAGAAGATCGTGGGTGTAACATTCGATGCAATGTCAGTTGTTGACGGACTCGCCTATCCAGGGCGTCTAGTTCCGTTTGAGTCCACCGAAGTATGCCAAAGGAGTACAACAATAAAGGCATTACCCAACCGTTGAAAGCCCGCATTTTGTTACCGCCGGACAAAAAAGATTATTATTATTATTATTTTTTTTTTTAATTAAATTGTTTTTCTAAATCTTTAATAATAATAGAATATATAACTTGCAATATCGTATTGGGAAACTGTAAAGATGTTGTAAAGGTGCTGAAAATAAATAAATAAATAAAAAAACTCAGCGCCGAACAATCGCTTCCTTGGCCGCGTTCTACCGTATTTACCACGATGACTGTTCTGAAGAGCTCTTCAACCTGATCCAACCCTCTCCTTTCCGATCCCGAACAACGCGTGCCGGGCAGAGATGTCACTCTCATACCGTGAAAACCGTCTTCGTGAGAACCGAATGTTTTAAACGTTCGTTTCTCTGCCGAACGATAGTGGCTTGGAACGCCCTGCCTGCGCACGTGTTTCCTCCAACATATAACCCTGGGTTCTTTAAGCGAAGTGTGAAGAGGCACATGACTGGGTCGTCAAGTTGAGGGCCACTCTCCATAGTATTCCATACCAAACTTCATATCACTTCTGAACTTACATTATAAAGTACTTGCGTTGAATTAAGTACATACTTGTGTTGAATTTATGTTCGGTTATTTATAACTTTTTTTTATTAGGAACACAAACTTCATATCACTTCTGAACTTATATTATCGAGATTACTACGTTATATACCTGTAATATTAGCGGTGGTGTTGAAGGAACCAACTAATACGATTACAGCGCAACGTTTATTAGGTAATGAAAGAACACCTGCTATATCTGGGTTATTTCAGAGCGCCGCATAAAGGGAATTAGCACATACTTTCACCTTCATGATTGTGTGATTTTATTATCCTACGTAGTGTATTGTGTATAATGCATTAATCTTTATTGGGAAAAGAGTAAATAAACTAAAAAATAGTTTAAGAAATAGTTAAAGACCAGCTATAAATATTTTTTAATTCTAACTCTACATCATAAAATCCCAAAGCAATATTTGATAAACCTGATGTTAGCCATTCGGCGACCCATTTATTGTCAAATCGGTTACGCTCTGTTACTTTACAATATAGCAAAAAAAGAATACTGTACAAGATTGTGCCTGGAACAAAGCCAAATGTCGTTTGACCTAATACTTTTCTGTGCTAAGTGCGACGTATGGAAATATCGGCAACGACGATTTACGATACTATTCTCTGCGAATACCGATAATTCGTACGGACGGTCGTTTTTCTTGGATGTTAACGCAGTTGCTTTGTTATAGTTTGCACTTTGTTGTATGACAATAGTTTGTACAGACAAAAATGCCTCACCATTTACATACATAATTAGAAAACCTTTATGGTTAGTAATGTTTTTCTCAGAACGTACAATAAAAAGTATTTATTAATTAATCTACTAAAATGGTTACTTTTACCGACTTACTGACAATTCCATTGTCCATTTTCTGTGTATACTTAAAATATGAGCCTTATCCGTAGTTTCAAAACTGACATAATAATATTACTTAATCACAACCTTTATCTATGTCTTACATCAATCAAAGAACTGCGAAACATGCAATCGTCATTTAAAAAGAACATAACAAAAAGTAGTAGAAAATTATAGTAGAAACATTATAGACTTATAAATTATAGTGCTGACTTGGCAACATCAGCATTTAGCCAGAATTAGGAGCATTACCGCAATTAAGATGAGTTGGCATCTTTTGTGCCTCTCTGAATTTCCTCAAGTTATCACGTTATTTCGGCTGTTTTTGTGCCTTTGTAAGTTTGGGTAGTAGTAGTCTTTTGTAAGCCGAAACAGAAATCTTCTTCAACAGTAATAAGCGATGTTGAATTATGAATGAAACAAGTATTTATTTTTGGCCCTATTTAATCGTGATGTTGGTAAAAGACCGGTGCACTTAGGCACCTTAGGCAGGTTATTTTCTGTGCTTTTTCCGAAAGTAGTTATGAATCCACCGTAATGAACTATAGTCTCCAGTTGCCAGTAGACATTTCTTCAGAGTCCTGAGACTCTGTCCAGAGGTCTTCTAAAGATGTATAATACTTAGGTATCGTCAATGAATTTCCCTAAGGTTTTCGTCTAGTTCTACCTTAGTAATACTTTTATATTAGTTTAAAAACTTTATTCATATTGAATATTTCATATACATTAATTTCATACGAAATACTCATTAGTGATAACGGTTCACTCCCAAAAATGTTAAACTAACACGATACCTTTGACCTTTAGTATACCTACTATAATTAAAAACCATTTCGGTTGCCCTTCGACGAGTTTAATACAATTGTCTAATTTCATTTTTCTCTTTTCTTCTGGAGCCCGCAGCTTTAGATTTTTATTAAAATCAAATCCTTTTATTATGAATCAGTGAAGGTTTATGATAGGGCTTTCATTTTATTATATTTTCTTTGTACCTAATGATCACAAATTAATTAAAAAACATTTTTAAAGCAATGACTATGAAATAAGAAACTATGAATAATTAACGCAAAGGGCCCCTCCAAGATCTTTGGGGACCCAGCGACCTCACCTGGTAGTGGTGCACCTGCTGATTAACGGACGAGGCTACGAGATTTATCGGTATCCAAGTGGTGGCATTGTTTCCACTACTAGGTGTACTACGGGTAATAGGTGGTACAAAAGTGGTGGTCTGGGGTGTACCACCGTGCAGCTGTGCTAAACCCCCTAAAGTAACCCAGTCCAGGCTTGGTTACGTTAGGGGTTCAGCAGCTGCACCGCCGGGCCCGGGGCGCTGTATGGTGCAGCAGGCATGGGACCAGTCGGGTCGAAGCGGAGTCTAGAGTGGGTGGTGTGGGTTAATTCGCCGGCGTTGCTGCGCCCGCCCGCTACATAGTCAAGGGGGCCCACTTGGGACCAACCACCCTAGTGGGCTGCCCCACATGTTGCGCATAATCCTGTTGTGGGATCGCCGTTTCAGGTGGTAACTGGTGTTGGCAGCAGCGGCCTTGCATCAGGGGGGTTTGGAAGCCATTCATTCCGGCGGGTCGGCTCCGATCTAACAACATTGTTTTGCGCTTTGTCACTTACTGCTGCACCAAATGTCACTCTGTCTTCACGTTTCCCCTTATTATCATGACAGTGCAACATAAAATAATAAACTTGGTAAATTCGCCAACAAACACCATTATTTCCCAGGATAAACAATAACCCGAGTTACTCGTTATAACTTATAAATGAAATCCCATTAAAGCCTTTCAAACTACCAAAAACTTTCAACAAATAGGCTTTATTTTTTTTTTATTTTTAAATTGCGTAATCATCATCATTATCACTTCAGCCGATTGACACCCACTGCAGGTGAGTAAAGGCCTTCCTTAACTAATGCTACAACATTCGGTACTGCGCTTTCCGCATCCAGTGGCTTCCTGCGACCTTCACAATGTCGTCAGTCCACCTTGTGGCAGGTCTACCCATGCTGCAATCTCCCAATACGCAGTCGTCACTTGGTGGTCTTTGTCGGACTTTGTGGCCTCATCGGCCATCGTTCTCAATATGCCAGTGATTAACTATAGAAGCAGAATTTAATGTAGTTTCCAATAGCCGACATGCAAACAACGTCACCGAGGTATAGTAGGTATATCAATCCCTCACGACCTCTGTTTAGTCCCAAACCATATCACACACATCATAAAAACATAAATGTAATAATAATCGATGTAATAATAATCGTGCCGGAGGTCTGGAAGGAGGCGAACGTACTACTGATCCCGAAGAAAGGGGATCGGTCT
>OY748289.1:293347-704626 GCA_963556515.1 Nudaria mundana | reverse complement strand
AGTTCCTTTTGAGTTAGGATAGCTATTTCTATCATTGAATAAGCAACTAAAACTGACCTGAGCTCGCAATGAGAAGATAATTCTTCATTTTTCGATTTTCCATTAACATGACATGTAATCTTTTTTACATTATATAAAATTTCCGCACTTATTCACTAAACAAACACTTGACCACGTTAGCACAATAAACAATAAACACAGAAACAATACACGAACCACTTACAACCTATTTCAACGACCTAAAAAACTCATTTGTTTATCTTTATTGACTATCGGTCAACAGCTACCATTCCCGCCATTTACCAACTGAACTTGGATAGCGACACAGACTCGGTAGCGCGCACCGGCGCCACAGAGTAAGGTAATATAATGATAAAGCGCCTCGAAGCGCCGGCGACGGTAGCCGGTCGGTCGCCACCGTTCCGTATAACAACAAAAAAACGTGTTTTCAGGTAGTTATAATTATTATTTCAGTGTAAATAGTATAATGCATATATCTGGATAGAATTTAGCGGAGCGTGAAGAGGCACATCAGTAGGTCGTCAAGTTGAGGGCCACTCTCTATAGTATTGTGTGCTGTGAGAGTGGCCCACAATCGCTAGACGTCGTCACGACGTACCACCAGGCGGGCGGCGTCAATTTGGCGAACCCAATACAAAAAAAAAAAAAATACATGCGGGCGAAGCCGTGGGTATCGGCACATACATAAAATTTGTGTAAAAATCCTCCATCATTGCTGACTGGGATTATTGATAATTCTATAATTCTTTGAGTCAGGAGATAACCAGCCTTCTGGTCCTTATAACCATCCTCAAGACGTAATTATATTTAAACACAAGTTAGCGAAATGCAAACAGTAAACGTGCTATTTCATCACAATCAACAATATTCAAAAAATCAACAGTAGGTAGGTATTTACAAGGGTAGGACTATACTACGATAATCTAGCATACTTGGTCCCGTCAGCATTTTGCTGAAATCATAGCTATTTCCACAATTAAGACGATTTAGCGTCTTTTGCGCCTTAGTAGGTTTACACAAGTAGATGTTCTGAAATTATGGAAGAAGCCTCCAACCGAGCATCATAGTCTACAAATCAGTTCATCTGGACACCGGTTCAATAAATATAGTGCTCGATGTAGGTATTTTAATAGGCACATATTTGTTTGTTCTAGACAGCCTCAGTCTTATCGTTGTTCCAAATCAGAATAATAAGTGGACATGGTGGAGAGACGATTTATGTATGAAAGCAGGCGTTGTGCCCTGACTGGATGCTAGTGGGCCAAAATTGTGTGCTGTGGGAGAGGCACTATCTCTCTGTCTGATGGTGATGTAAAGGGAGACTAAACATTATTTTCTGTAGTGTCTGTAACAATGTTGATTGAGGAACTTTACATCGAGGTGAATAACCTCGTTAGTACCAGACCACTCAGTTGTATTCCGAAACTAAATTTGGATAAGTTGTTTAATTTAGCGTCCAATTTCTTATTGGCAAACTTTGTGTTTTCCCATCATAAAAATAATTTTCAAGACAGTGGTTCCAAACGGTTATAGCTTAATGCCTTTATACATTTTCAACTGCTTATTACAGAAAATGTTCTAATACATAAAACATTATTGATCAATTTACATAAATGACAATGAACTCATTTCACAAAACTGTTGAGCACAAATTACAATCCCTAACTCCAAATCACCACCATTGCCAACTGATATAAGGATAGTAGTGAAATGAAAAGAAATGACATGATTTATTTATTTGTATAGGTCACTAAATGGCTCTTATAAACGTCAGTAAGTACTTAAAATAAAAAATGTCATTGCTTCTATATTTACATGAACTGCCAGATTCGCAAAGTAGTAAGTAGAACCGAGAGAAAGAACCTGGCAATAAAACTCTCGGTCACTCTTTTCAAATAATTGACTCATTTACACATTTTCTTAAGACTAAATGTGGACGAATGAACATTGGTCTTGTGTCAAAATCAAAAAGAGTGTATAATACAACAAAAAAAAAATTATAGTCGCCTAAGTACAAAATATGCATAGCATAGTAAATACTACATAATAATTTTACATAATATTATTACTGTAGTAATAACCAGCCTAGCATTTTCTTTCACAAAAAAATATTCTGTAAGTATTTATACTGTCGATTGACGGCACTTGGAGGATTCTGCTACACATATCGCACAAAAACACATATACTTTTCCACTATTATAATCTTATATTCACTGACCGGTTTCACCTCAAGGCATCATCAGAGATTTATACAAAATTAAAACTATATTTTGTATAAATCTCTGATGATGCCCTGAGGTGAAACCGGTCAGTGAATATAAAATTATAACAGTGGAAAGTATATGTGTTTTTGTGCAATATTCTGTAAGTAGGTAAATTTTAATATAATTAAGTTCTCAGCTTACATTTTGAGACTGATATTTACAAATTGTAAAAGTTCATTATTTATGTAGAACGTAAAAGATAATTTTACAAATTAAATAAACTTCACCACTCTTGCACCCTCTACATAATCTCGTTAATGCATACCGTGACCGCGGCGTAGTTAATTAATATTTTCTTTTAGTTTCATCTCTTTACTTCGCAGCTTAAGACAAGCTATATTTTTCCAGTTCTTAGCAGCTGTTACTTAAAACGATGTCATTAAAAGATATCAGGTTTTATAATTTTATAGTGCATAGCCAAGATAAAGGCTTTGACAGTAACTCATGCAGCACTTAGAATTGCCGATAGTGCACTGAGTACATTAGCTAACTAGGTATGCAATATATGTTGCTAATTGCAAATGTTGAGCGGAGCAAATGTTTTCATTACATATCAGAATCAGAATCGAACACATAAATTAATTAATCGAAAAAAAAAAAACTATTTTCGTTGTTGACGCACGTGTTTTCATGGCAACCATTTAATCATCTGGTTTTTCGGTGATGTCCAGGACATTTTCGATGATTATTCCTCCGTGGTCAGCTCTATTTTCATGATTTCAGATATATGCACTCCCGGGTATGATGTCGACCAGCATGCAAAATTTGATCAAAATTGCTCGAGCCGTTTCGGAGGAGTTGGCACACAAACGATTTACGCTTGTCGCCTAAGATTGAGCTCCGCTTCGCTCCGCTCAATGATGTGATGATCCTTGATGATCACATGTCATGTTTCAATAAGGGCCTTGTGGTTTGGTTTGAAAGATGAAAGCTCTCAAACTACGAGTATTAGATCATCATCATCATTTATCGAGCCTTTTCCCAACTCATTTGAGGTCGGTTTTCCAGTCTAACTGCGATTCGGCTGAACTTCGATATTTTATGTGGAGCGACTGCCATCTGACCTCCACAACCCATGGGCGATATCGAAGTTCTGTAGTTACATCGGTCGGATTTTTGATTTAGGGCTCAAACTACACTAACGACGACTTCGTATGACAATCGGGACCGACGGCTTAACGTGCTCTTCGAGCCACGGAGGGGTCTTAATGTCTTAAGAAATGGTAACCCATCCTAAGACCGGCCTGAGTCGATGTTGCTTAACCTTTGCAATTAGTTAACATTGTCGGTTACCAATAGACCACGAGCCCCTCACTACGAGTATTAGATATGGGACAAAAACTCTTTTCATGATTCATTAAGTCTGGTTTTATTAGAGGTGAATGGGGTGGAGGTGGAATGATGTGTTGCCCGACGTAATTCCAAAGATCCTCAGTATATGACTCTCATGTCGCCTAAAATGTAGACGGTAGGTACTTATATAATTATTGTATTTTATTTATTTATATATGTACACACATAAAGGTATAAGATCGAGAAGTAAACAATAGAGAAATATCAATAGTCAATCAGAAATATGTACACACTTATTTACAACGAAATCTCTTCCAGTGGGCCAGGGAATAAAAATTCTAGGTAGAATATGTAAAGTTAATGTGTCCGTAGATTGGTTGAAATACACAGATACATACGATACACATATACATACATATTATACATACAAATTATATGGAAAAATACACATAAATACATATAAAGATATACATAACCTAATTCTTATAAATATATACTTATATACAAACAGATAATTTAGGGCAGAGAGGAGAGATAGAAATCTTTCGCTTTTCTCTTAAAGGTGAAGATAGTACGGGATTGTATGTTCGGCGGCAGAGAGTTCCACAGCCTGACCGCATGAACAGTAAATGAGTATGAGTAGATATCGGATTTGTGAGAGGGACAGGTGAGGCGGTATTGGAGATGAGACCTACACGAAGCATTAGGTGCGTTCAGTGCGGTTGTGTAGAAAGTTATATAGCAGACACTTCCATGTAATTAACATGTACTGTAACCAAAACAAAATAATCTATTTAGTTTTAGATGTTAAGTTAATATTAATAGCCTAATAGTTGTGTGTCAAGTGGCAAGTGTGTCTGGTAACCGCACATTATTATTTGACATTTACATCAGGTTCATGTAGAGTCTGAATCTATCTATATAAGGTATTAGTCGTAATTTGATCCTCATTATTTTACTGTACTCTTTCAATACTATTTTCTGTGCTTTCATCGTCATTTATTATACCCTTTCGTACAGAAGTTCTTTATCGATTCTTTGCTCACACAAATTTTTGTTGTTTAAATTCTCTACACGTTTAGTTCGCAGAATAAAAAACTGTAATAAGTATGTTACAAAAATCTCGCGTCTTGATCGCGATTGAAAACCTTATCTTGATCACATTACGTTATTAACAACTGCTATCATCAATCAATGTCCAGCATTTACGTAAGGGTTGTGAAACTTTGTTGTAATTCCACAACATGTTTAAAAATACAGGAGTTTATTAAGTAAAAGGGTTAATAAAATCTTGTTCCTTTCAGGGGTAGATATATAATTTATTACTGTACCAAAAAATTACGAAGCTCACGGCGCCGGCAAAAATCATTTAATTCTTAAAAAAAAATAAACGAAAGAGTGGTTGTCAAGTCAAGGATAGCTCCGTGTACTTGATACCGACCTCTCCAAAAGTTACATAAAAATGTGCTCAAAAAAACCTATAGGTATCGTTTCTATCTCCCTGTTTACCTTTGGAGGGACAGCGACCTAAACAAACAGTGCAGGGTACAGAAAATTTGCGAGGTAATCAAATCAATGCCAATGTCTAGTATGAGACCCTTTGAAGTGCTACAAAAATACTCTTGGGTGAACTAATTTTGGCAGAAAATGTTTACTAAGTGTGTTTGAATAAAGCATTTTATTACATGTTTGTGATAAAATAGGTTGATATAGTAGACAAATACCAGGTAGACAAATACTAGGTAGACAAATACAAGGTAGACAAATACTAGGTACTAAAAGTGAAGGTACTATTATATTACCTACATAGTAAGTAAGCATAAACTACATTAGCAGATTTTAGCGTGACATTCTAAAGCGTACAGTTTCTGAGATCATAAGCTGCATCGATCACGTTCTTCCAACATAACAATATAAATCATAAAATTTACGATAACTCAGAGATTATTTAAAAATCCTATGAATCCACATTAGTGGAAGATCCGGCTCATTTGTATTCAGAGCTTGAACCACGCCTCTATGATGAAAAATACATAAACATCACGACAACCGCTAAAAGGGTCACTAGAGTTATGACACCACATACAACTTTGCTGGAGATTTGACGTAGTTTTATAAAAGTGTGAATGATGTGTTTATATTTCAGTTACTAGCTTATAAACAACGTTCTTAGAACTAACATTCTGTTACTTTCTTGTTTTACTTTAGCAACACACAACATAAACCTCGTCGTTGAAGTGGTCGATACGCCTACAATTTTCCAGTGTAGGTGCCATGTAATTTCCGGACTTATTATCTTTGCCAGAGCCTCCTGTGTCTGTCGTGTTCACGTGATAACTTGGTAACTGGAGATGTTCATAGAACCCTTTAGTAGTTTACCTTCAAAATACATAGAAGTACATTGATTTCATTTTTGGAAAAGGAAATACACTTGAAAACAATTTAGCAGTATTGTTACCCTTACATTCCTGTAATTGAATCTGAAACGAGAAACTTTAGTTCTAGTATTATATAAAATCTAGAAATATCTTACAGGAATACCAACAGAATGACTTAAATAATATGAGGAAATTAACTCAAAGTAAAGCAATAATCTACTCCTATCTAGGTAAGTCGTCCAGTATTCGCTGAAAAGCAGTACAAAGAGTATTTTACGAGTACGAACGTCGATATTTACGACGATTTAATACATTGTAAGCAAACTTGTTTTACATCCGAGTACTTTGTTCTTTTAGTGCTTCGTTTAATGTAACGTTTGTTGTAACACAATATTGAGATTTGACGTTATAACGGTCATATTAATAGTGACTTTTGTCCATTACCCCTTTACCTTTTACAACTTCTTTGTATCAAACTGGTAAAAGTATGTACACGGATGGGCTGTCCACTTTACTCAGTAAACGTTTAAATGCAATGGTGTTCGTGTATGTGTAGGTGGCATGAATTTCGCCTTGTAACCCTTTCACTGTACAACGCCCTTTAGAGATCGTATCACCGGATTTAAATCCGATCCAAGTGATGTTACTACAAAGTTCAGTGAGTGCAACGTGGGCGTTAATACGAGACATAGAATAGCATAGACTAATGCTAAGACATTACGTGTCATGAGAAAACGCAAAATAGTCCTCGTCCTGAGTCCATGATTGTTTCTGGTCCTGGACCAATTCTTGCCATTGCGCAAAGCTTTTTACAAGTCTCTTCTGATGGCATCTTTCCAACGGTATCTAGGAGATCTAATTTGTTAAAATTACAAGAAATGAATTAATTCGGTACGGATGGCGTCAAGTAAATTAGGAATAATTAATCAGTGGGGTAATAAATAATGCCACTCTCAGTTAATTTTGTTTCCATTTTGCATAAAGAGTGAAACTGTTTTGAACGTTTCAGCGTCAAATATTTCCACGGTTGATTCGATATTTTGAATCGCCTAATTGCTTATTGTTATCGGCTACCACAATATTAACTGGGGGTTTGAAATATGAATAATAATTGGGCCGCGAATTCAATGCATGCCTCGGGAGTTTTACATTTCTCTTTGATGTTACGTTTTTGTTGTATAAAATAAATTTCTCCTTGTATTTTTGTATTCCTGAATCGAGAACGACCTAGAAACTTAAAAAGAAGATTACACAATCATAAGCTTTTTTCTGTTTTAAAGATCTTGACAGGAATTGACCACCTTCTTTGTTTGTAGGTTAGTGATCTATGAATATTTATGTTAAAATGTAATGTCGACAATAATACTAATACTAATTACACTAACTACTTCGTGAAAGCTGAAAGACCATGAAATGCGTGCTGTGGGGCAGAGGCCCCGCAGCACGCAACCCTTCTAGCCTACTTCTGTAAGGACAGCGGGGGGCGATCCCGCCGTTTTCAGGCCGGGATCATGGAGGTCGATGGTCTTGGACGTAGATGAGTCTGCGGCACCTTCGCCGCTGACTACGGAACTCGGAGTAGGTGGAACGCGGCGGGGAGCGTACCGTACGCCGTGTTCCACCTACTCCCACTGGAGACCATGCGACATTATTGCTAGGATAGCCTAATCAGCTCAGGGCTTACTAGCCAAGAACTTCTACTAACACTTAAATATGCCCGTGTTAAACAGTTAGAAGACAGTTCTTTTTAAAATACTGTCGTATTTCATGCTTTCCAAACATAAATGAGTAAATACTTATAAACGTAGGTATATTTCTTTCGAAACTACGCGTAAATTATTATATTATAACGGATCACCAGTGACCCGCCCTCGTTTTACTTTAGCGTTGAAGTTCAATATTCACAAAAGGTTAATGAACTATCCATAGCGATAGTACACGTCTTAATCATATGAAAATCCGTATAAAAGATTTGAGTTCACATTTATAATCTCGTCTACAGTTCTGAGGAGGTAAGCTGGGGTGAATTCCACACCCACAATTTGTAAAAAAATTATTTGTTCTCATAATAAGTTTATTGCCATTAACGGATAGACTAAAAATCGATAAAAAACCTAAATTCCATTAGCCAAAAATCAGTCTGCAATCTCTGCAGTTCGCACAGGTTTTGAGTTCATCGCGATCATAAGTTACTAATATTTATTCCAGAAATTAGAACCTCACACTTCAGGCAACAAAAGTAAGTGACAGTCAATAAAAAGCAGCAAAAGAAAAAGCACATGACACTCGATACCCCTATTTGAAATAAATAAAACCATGTAGACAGTATTTGCTATATTCTGAAACAATATTTGCCGTCGCTGAAACTTTCATAGCAATTTCCCTAAACGAGAAATGAAGGGTTCACGTCATATTTCTGCTATGTAATACGCGATAAAATCGATATTAGACATAATCCGAAATACATAATTAAGAAGGATTTGTTGAATATTCACTACGTGACTTTACAGTAGGTATTAACTTTCCGAGGAAGATAAAAACATGAAGCAGACTTATCAAAATCAAAATCAAATCAAAATATCTTCATTCATGTAGGTCACAAAGTAACACTTATGAACGTCAAAAAATAAGATGCTTCTACATTTACATTTACCGCCAGATTCACAAGGTAGAGTCTGTGAGGAAAGAACCGGGCAAGAAAAACTCACGGCCACTCTTTTTATTCAACAGTAAATACAATTATTCTGTTACAACAATAAAAAGAGGGCAAGGGCAGTACGTGACCATGTGTGGACCAAGTAAACTTACAAATTATGGATCTCTGTTTCACAATTCACAATAAAGTCAAATACTAGTTAAAGGTGCCACATAATCTCAAAGTACCCATATCTAACAATATCATAATGGTAAGTAAGATGTTAAAACTTTTCAAAATATAATAGCATTATTTTCGCAATTTTTTCATAACTTCGTCATGGATTTTCGCCAGGTAACGCCTGTTTCCATCCAATATTTAATAATAATTTAATAATAATAAGTGAGTTTCAGCAATAAAACAACATTTCAAACAGAGTATCAAAGAGAAGTAGCCCCTATGTAGCTCGAGTGATGAGCAAGCAACTCATTGCCATTTCTCTGTATCGTTTAGATAATCCTTAATAGTATAATAAGCCTTTTTTAGGAGGTGCGTCTTAACAGCCACTTTAAATTTATTCAAAGAAACGTTGTAGATGTTTAGAGGAATTTTGTTATAAAAACGCACACCAAATCCTGCAAAGGAGTCATGAACCTTCTGTAAACGATAATACGTCCCAACCAATTTATGCTTATTTCTAGTATTTATTGCATGTATGTCACTGTTCATACTGTATAAATGTATATTCTGTTTAACGAACATAATATTCGCATATATATATATTGCGATGAAACTGTTAAAATGCCTATTTCTTTAAATCTTTCTCTAAGAGAAACTCGTGCATTCAGTTTATAAATCGCACGTATAGCTCGCTTTTGGAGTATTAAAATTATCTCTATATCAGCTGCCTTGCCCCACAGTAAAATTCCATACATGACACTGTAAAAATAGCTAAAATAAACCAGCCTAGCCGTTTCTACATCCGTGAGCTGTCTGATTGTTTACATTATAAACAGGCTACTGATGTTTGAACAACTCGTGGGTTGGGTTTTGTTTTAAATATTTCTTCATCTAAGCTCAAACTAAGCAGCGCTGAAATAATTGTCGTACGAGTCGTTTATTTGTAAATACTTACTTTACCCATGGTTTCATTTGGTTTTTCTGAAAAGTTCGAAAACACAATTGGATCCGGTAGACGGTGCTGCTGTGGTTATCTAGAATTAATATGAACCGATAGAAAATATAGACTACAGTTAGGGATTCCACAAAACTAGTTTACAACGTTTGTCAGCAGGTGTACCAAATGCAGATGGGGATGATTTGGGCCATAAAAATGTTGATAGGGCCCCTGGCACCTTTATCTTGAAGCACTAGGAAATTATGTTGTGTCTTAGGTTTCGTATGGCACTGTGTGGCTCCAACTACAAATTATATTGTGACACAAGGGAAATTGGCAGAAATAGCGCGCAATATAGCTCCTTTGTATATGTTTCAAAGATGATTTAACATAGCCTTGAGGGAGGTTATTTTATAAAGGATAACTTATTTCTCTTTTATCTCAAGAAAACACATTTCACCTACGTGAAACGAAACTTGGCTGTCAAACGGAGAGCACGAATACAATTACTTAAAATAACACAACAATGAAATAAAGTGTTTAATTTCAAATTAAATTTCCAGGAACAAAATAACGATACCTGAGTAGGTACCTACAAAATTTTCGAACATGAGTTGAAAACTCGACTCAACACTCAATTGCGTAGGTGGTAAAACGTACGAACTTTGTGAGACTGCTACCCAAGAGGTCCCGTGTTTCATCCCGTGGGTTAAATCACGTATGTATTTCTATAATCTGTAAGTAATTGTTTCGGCGGGTATTTTTCTTTACAAATTAAATATTATAAGCACGTAATTTAAGCCTTCTCAAATTAAGCAGAGGTTATACTATGCCAAGAAGATTTAACATTTAAATACATGCGACCTAACATTATTTTCGTTTCTAAAATAGGTACAAAGGTTACGGGGTCAGTACAAGTATTTGTTTTACTTTTGATTTCAAACAAATCTCCACAAAGCAAATTATTCATACAAACACCGAGAGTGGTATATTTTCAATTTGATTGATTTGATTTCTTATAATAACTGCCCAGTGTTTGAAGAGTACCCAAAGAATTTTGAGGGACCTCTACAACAGTGTAAATTTAATTATCAAAGAGTCGCCTGAACTTACTAAATTATTTTAACTTACTATTTGTTGCACGCATCTTCGCTTGCGTGGACTGCTTATGACCGTAACTTATTTTCTTGCCAGCGGCTTTCGAGGAAACAAGTCTATAGGTACGTGCCTTGAGAGTTGAACTTCGTCTGTCTATAAAATCCATACGAAAATTTTGAATTATCGTGTACTTACCTAAAGATAAGGGAAAAAAATAACTGTATCGTGTTTTATTGTTTTGTAAAATATTCTAATTTTAAGTTATTTTATTATTATTTATGAAGCTATGATTCGTGGTTGACCTTTGTCAGGTTACATGAATGAAACCAAATAAAACAAATTACGCAAATTATTATTTTAAAAAATAATAAAAAAAACTGTATCGCCAGCAACGTTCAATGTTTGGAATAATTAATTTTCAGGGGTGTGTGACGTGCCCGAGTGAGTTGGTGTATGAACCGCGCAGGCGCGCAGCGACTGACACGAGCCCAACTCACTAGGGTGGGTAGGATTTGTTGGTGGAACGATCCGTGGGAATATTTGAGGCTTATTTACATAGCTTTACGTGATTCAGCGTACCGGCTGGTTTTTAGATTTATCGTAAAGCTACCCACAAAACATAATCTCAGTGCGTGAAGAATTGAAATACCTGTAAATACTTTTTACATGTACGTTTACTTTAATACTCAATTTTTTTTAGTTTGAAGTATGATCACAATTTGACTAACTGTTGCGACAATAAAAAATCATAATTATTAAAATAGTACACCTCTCTGATAGCCACTTTACGTTTCACTCGGTTCGTAGACAAACACACGAAGAGTATAATCCTTGAAACATAGCCACCCTAACTGCAGCCTCCAGCACCCGAGGAGCTTTCATATTGACCTATACGTATTACGAATACTCTTGTACACTTTCAGGGCGCGCGATAGAGACGCAGCATTCTACATTCACTTAAACCCCCACGCGAGACAAGGATGGCTATAGTAGCGTACAATCCCGGCCCACAAGTTTCAGTATGTCCTGAACATTTGCAAGCTTCGGTTGAACGCGATCCTTTACTAAAGACACGTGCGTATGAAAAATTGGTCAAAATATAGACACGGCGGTTCTGTGATGCGTGGGGAGACTGGGTGCAGTCAAGTGCAGTGTTTTACATTGATTCAGTGCTCATAGGTACTTGTGTGTCGTGCTCACAGTGGATGTTCCAGGGATTTGATTCGTTCCCTCGAGACTGATGCGGAAAGTAAGTAATTTTATGGTTATTTAATGTTTGATTACTATTTTAGGGTTGTAGATATTGAGCAAAATTCTTTTATTACCTTGAATGCATTTAAAGAGTCTAAGACTTGGTTTCTGTAATAATAATAAATACCTTGACGTAATTTTACCCCTTTGATATCTTTAAAATCTTTCATTACCTATGAATCCATAACATAGTGACAAGTCGTTTTGTAAGGATACACACCTTGAATATAGTGTCTTTGGTGTAAATGTGAAACACAAATTATATTCCTATTATACCTACCTAAGCTAACCGCTCCTCTTGTATGCCCCAATGGTGAAAGGACTGAAACTGAAATTTCCTTCATTATGAATATGTACGTACCGTTACATCGAACCTTGGGATATGGGTACTTTTTAAACCCGACGGAAAATGAGGGGTTGTTTTAAAATTATTTGTAGATCTATCTGCTGTCTGTATGTAGTATCATAGCAGCAGAACAGATGGACCAATGAAGATGCCGTTTTTTTGTTCGAAAGCTGTTGTGATCGAGATGACCTTTAGCTAATTTAGAAAATATCACTGACATGCCAGTTTTTAATTAGTAATGGAAGAGTTTTATAGCACACTAGTAGTCACCCGCGACTTCGTACGCGTGGTAATTTGGATTTTTTCCCGTTTTCGTCGCGCCGCGTCATATTTTGAACAATTCACACAATATCTTTATAAATTGTAGCCTATGTGTTATTCAGATGTATAAGCTATATTATTGTAAAGTTTCATTAAAATCCATTTAGTAGTTTTTACGTGAAAGAGTAACACACATCCATCCATCCATACATACATACTTACATACTCACAAACTTTCGCGTTTATAATATTAGTAGGATAGTTGTTTAATGAATCTGTAATATTTCTATTTAAATAGAAAATAATTACTTATGACGACTAGTTTTAAACACTTGAGTGTGAGGAAAGAGTCCAAATTGGAGTGTGGTGGACTGGAACCAACTTCGAACGCAAGTCAAATTTCTGATCTACTTTTAGGGTTCCGTAGTACAAGTCTCGGAACCCTTATAGTTTCGTCATGTCCATCCTCGGCGTTCCTCCCAAACGGCTAGTGCTAGTAGAAAGATGAAACTTTGAATGGATGTGTGTTTATTACGCTGACAAAGTGCTACAATAAAATAATGGAAAGTATTTTTTTTGCGATACCTCTTCTATATGTAAAGTGGGGGGTGTCTTTTTTTTCTGGCGTCTGCCCCATCGTGTGGGGCTAAGACAATTCTTTAATTTAAGAATCCATTTGCGTGATATCCAACTGTAAATTGCTTTTTATTGTTAAAACAGTTGCCCCCCCCCCCCTCTAAAATCTAAACGGCTGGCTCAAAAATCTAAAAACATTGAAGTTTGAAGGAAAACTATAACGGATCAGATTACTCTCTTAGTTCACGAGTTATAGAGGCTATTATGGGTGACTACGTACCTATTCTATCCGTGGCCCGACACGCACTTGGCCGGTTGTTTTTAACAACCCAACGTGCCATCCATTGCCATACAACGCAAGGACACGAGTACCCCTTCGGAAGCATAACCCCAAGACGCCGGCGATTTCCAGAACCATATACTTAGGTCCTATATGTAATTAACATAATAAACACATCCACGTATCCCCAAAACCTGGTAAACAGTTGGTTCCACATTTTAGGAAGTGAGTCTACTGGCACTTCAAAAAAATAACCAAGTCATTATTTAAACAATTAACTCTTTATTCATTTATTCATACAAAAGTTATTTGCTAGTTTGTGCATCTTCTAAATAACCTATGAGATTTTTAAATATTAAGATATATAAATTATGTACAGGGGGAATGCTCTGACCACTGAGCTACGATGACTATGGCGTTTTTTCATTACGTAGGTATATCAAAGGTAGGTTGATGGTCATGATATGAAATGATAAAACAAAAACACTTATATCATTAATACAACCTTGCCTATCTTCATCAAGAAATACAGCGGTGAAATGTAAATTATTAATCGTGTTTACCTATGTTTGGATAAATTAGGGTGTTGCGTGAACGATAACACAAAATTGGTATACATTATAACTAGTTCTTAGGAACGATTATAAAATAATTACCAATTAATGGCCTTCATTGCGGACAGATGGTGTATGTTTTTTTTTTGTATTGGGTTCGCCAAATTGACGACACCCGCCTGGTGGTAAGTCGTGACGACGTCTAGCGATTGTGGGCCACTCTCACAGCGCACAATACTATAGAGAGTGGCCCTCAACTTGACGACCTACTGTTGTGCCTCTTCACGCTCCGCTTAAAAAACCCAGGGTTATATGTGGGAGGAAACACGTGCACAGGCAGGGCGTTCCAGGCCACTATCGTTCGGCAGAGAAACGAACGTTTAAAACGTTCGGTTCTCGCGAACATGCTATCCACTGTATGGGAGTGGCATCTCTGCCCGGCACGCGTTGTTCGGGATCGGAAGGAAGAGGGTGGGATCAGATTGAAGAGCTCTTCAGAACACTCGCCGCGTGGTAAATACGGTAGAATGCGGCCAAGGAAGCGGCATTCAACGCAAGGTGAGAGCAGTATTCAACGCAGGGTCTAATCTGCGTCTTGTACAGCACACACCTCTGGTGCGGTGTAAAGAATCGCTTTACCTTATTCAGTATTCCTAGTTTCCGCGAAGCTAGCCCTATACATCTTTCGATGTAGTTTTTATTATTGAGCTCTCGACGAACGTCTATGCCAAGGATGTCAAGGTTGTCCTTCATTGGTAATAATGCATTCTGAAGAGAGGATAGGGGAAGGAAAGGGGATTTCTTCGCTGTAAATGAACATGCCAGTGTTTTGCGGGTATTGAACTCGACCAGGTTCTCGGTACCCCATTAGAGAGGTTCCTGTCGAGATCAGCCACGAGTTGTTGTCTATCCTCCTCAATCTTCGACCGCTCCGCCGCCGGACGAGCCCAGTAGCTCCCGTGCAATGTGCTGTCATCTGCATAACAATGAATGTTCCCGAGGGATAGCATATCATTGATATGCAGAAGGAAGAGTGTTGGTGACAGCACGGACCCCTGCGGCACCCCGGCATTCACTTGCAAAAAGCGAGAAGCCTGGCCATCGCAGAGGATCTGCATTCGGCGTTCGTTCAGAAAGCTGGCCATCCAGCGTGCAGCTGGATGGCCAGTTGAAGAGGTAGACCATATGCCGGAAGCTTGGAAAGGAGCGAAGCATGCCAGACTCTATCGAAGGCTTTGGCGATGTCCAGGCTAATCGCCAAGGACTCACCGTGCCTTTCCATAGCCTCACCCCAGACATGCGTAACGAATGCCAGAAGATCACCCGTTGATTGTTTTGGCCTGAAGCCGTATTGCCGATCATTAATTAGCGGGTGATCTGCTTGCGCTCTGCATGAGCTGCTTGTTGATGATGAGCTCAAACACCTTGCAGATGACTGAGGTGACAGCTATGGGTCGATAGTTGCCCAGATCAGACCGATCCCCTTTCTTGGGGATCGGTTGTACGTTCGCCTCTTTCCAGACCTTCGTCACGATTCCTGTGGATTAAGACAGGCGGTACAGACGAGTTAGTACAGGAGACAACTCAGCTACGCATTTCCGTAGTACCACCGCCGGAATGCCGTCAGCGCCACTGGCTTTCCGCGTGTCGAGTGATCGCAGCACTGCCCGTACATCGCATTGCCTGAGTACAATGTCAGGCATAGTGTGGCTACAGTTGGCGATAGCGGGGGGCTGCAGGCAGGTATAATACACATACTGTAAAAATACCGTCAAACCTCTTTCTTATGTTTACTTATGAGATAACTACGAGTACGACCAGTATATCCACGATGCTTGCAATGTTTTCTTTCTACATCATCATATTTTTCAATGTACTTCCTTTAGGTAGACCATCAGATGAGATTTTATTGCTCCAACCTAGTATAAATCAACAAAACCCTAGTTACCACAACGAACGCGTGACTACCCTAGCCCCATTACCACTGTTACACACGCAACACAAATGGGTACGAGTAAGTATTAGTCATATACTTCCCCTTTATAGAGTTCTGACAGATGTTTACTACAAGTTGTAGGATTTTGTTACAATTATCAGGCACTTATTTCAACAGTAAAATATTTGTTGGCGTCAATTTATATGCACACATCAAAATACCACAACTATCACCTTACCAAAATGAAACAATCACAGAATAATATATGTTTAATAATAATTATTTAATCTCCATTTGTGGTGTGAAACCTAAAGTAACGAATCCAAAATATCCGCGACGATATGTCGCCAGTCTAGCTAAAATCTACTTCTGACTGGGTGCTGTTGAGCTCGTTTGTATAACACTTGACGACTCGAATTTGTAAGATCACATTTGCACACACAAATATTTGTATTTTCCTTTAAATTGAAACGCGCATTCGCCGTATTTTCAATTGGATACGATCAAATGAATGTACGTCTTCAGCAGTTAATGGAATTGCCGACTTAAAGCTCGACATGATAAATGTCTTGGATTTAAAATGTGACTACGAGAAGGTTTTTGTGATCACATATTTTCCCTTTGTAACTGACTCGCGATTACATCATTTGTTGACTAACCGTATCTTCCTTGTAACATTTATTCTCGCTGGTTCCTAAAAGCATTCAGAGAATTTTGCTTGCAGCCTAGACTACCGCGGTAGGTACCATTCCAACCGTTTCATCCTTAGAAACCACGTGTACAAGTTTTGCTCAGGTACCTAGAACAACAAGGGCATGCAATAAATCACTGAAAAGTACACCGTGACGATACATTGAGTAACAAAAGTAATACTTTAAGACAGTAAATGGATGTATTTACAATCACTCGCGCATGCTAAGAGGGGATTAAGATTTTCATGAGCAGCGCCTCTGAGTTGTGAGCACCACCAGCTTTAATAGATTTAGGTGCGGGAAGAAGCGTTAGTATCGTCTTAGGATTAGGAGTGACGGGATTATGCTTAAATTATATTTCGTCATTGTTATGCTAATATTGTTGCTGAAAATCCCTTTATTCCTTAAATCTCATTTTCACTGGCATTCACTTTTAATACACAAACATAAATGATTTATGAACCTGAGAACTGTATTGTTACCCAGGTACTTTCAACATTGTTTCTTGAAACTATTGTAAACTGGCGGATATAAAATCGTGAAGTAAAATTTATGTATCATATAACTTGATTTATGTTTCCTTATAAAACTTTCACTTTGATATTCAAATATCACTCACATAACATGACCTGTATAAGCACTTTATGTTAGTAACATTGGATAAAGTAAATGGCTCCATTTACATAACTTTTTATTACATAAAATGTGGCAGTTGAAGGGTTCCTTTACATGAAGAGTTAATTCAACCATTATGCACTTGCACAGTTTGCACACGCTTATCGTGACATCCCTCGTTTGAAAAATCAGACAGTAAAAAGATATGTTAAGTAAAGCTTATAGCTACACATCCAGGAGAGTTAAACGTCAGTTAACAAATAAAGGTAGAGAAAGAGTATTAAGATTAACCACAATTTATAATACTTACTCTATTATCCTAGCAGATCTAGAAGAATATAATATTTTAGAGTCCTATTTTTTTATGGATAAATTTGAGTGCGTTTGACCGCAATCTTACCTGATGTTAAGTAACGATGCGGTCTAAGATGGAGCACGCAAACTCAAATAATGCCTAATTACTCTTGCCTTGAAAATCCCAAGATTATATGTATCGGGGAACAATGACGCTGGAAGGGAATTCCATTCCTTAGCGGTTCGCATGATGAAAGAAGAAGCGAATCGAGAGGTACGAAGAGGTGGTATATCGACCACATACGGATGGAATTTCAGACCATGCCTTGATGTCCGATGATGGAATGGTGCTGGTGGAATTAATTCATGCAATTCCTGCGCACACTCTCCGAAATGTAACCTGTAGAAGACACACAGACTCGCAACCAGACGGCGATGGTCGAGGCTCTGAAGGCGGTTGCTTGTGAGCGCCTCATCGCTTATAAGTTTTCTGGCGCGTGTGTCAATAGCTTCCAGGGCCTCAAGCTGGTAGCGGGCGGATCCATCCATTCCAAAGGTGCGAGCAGTACTCCATGCAGGAGCGAACCTGTGCTGTGTAAAGACTCAGCAGTTGACTCGAGGTAAAATATTTACGCACCTTAGAGAGGACGCCTAGTTTTTCGAAGCTGTTTTAGCCCTGGATTATATGTAGCTTCCAAAGTTCAGGTTGGATAATAAGTCCACACCAAGGAGCTGAAGATGCTGAGTCACAGGTACAGGGACATCCCGGAAAGTGGGAGCCTTGGTGAACGGGTTCTTTTTGGCGGAGAAAAGACACGCCTGGGTTTTCGTGGTGTTGAGTGTGACAAGGTTATCATCGCCCCAGTCAGACACTGCCTGAAGGGTTAAGTTAGTACGTTCAACCATTGCCACTCTAAGATCGTCGATTTCCGGTTTTTTGGCCTTTGCGCTGGATTAATATCTCTCTGCAACCGTGCTATCGTCCGCATACCCAAACAGAGAGAGAACAGATCCCTGTGGTATTTTTCCACCTCCAATAATATTTTATTGTCAACTACAAAGTTTCATTAATCTATTACAAAAATACAAAGTGCGGTACTACAAGAAACCAATAAAGAAGTACTTTAAGATACGAGTACTAAGTACAAGTGCTGACAGGACCGCCTGCGACACGTTTATGTACGACCGGACAACGGAGACAAAAAGAGTCCAATTTGTTCGGTCGAACGGACTTGTAACCGACTCGCTGATACTGGCTATATACTCGTACTGTAACATACATCGACATTGTGATAGTTTTTGCACGGCACGTAATAAGAGGTTTCTTGTGGTTTTACACGTACCTGATTTTAGTCAATAGAAGCAGATATATCCCATAAGTAAGAGCAACAAACAAATTCAATTTAAATAAAACAAATATTATTAGCACACAGTGCAGTGAGAACGAGCATAAAATTAAGCACAGAACAAAAACAAACTAACAAAAACAACTCAAACATATCAGTAAACAAACTCATCCAGTTATAGGCTCCGGCACAGCATTGTTTGACTAAAAGATCACAGCTCAGCATAAGCTGCAATAAACATTTGCAGCGTTGATTTTCTGCTCGGAACCCTGCAAAATAGAGTAAATGAGAGAATGACCAAAAGGTACAATAAGTAATCGAATGGGATATGAATGAAAAGGGTATTTTAACACCGACTGCAATATAAATATTGGTCGAACATGTGGGCGAACAGTTTAGACTTCGCGGACATTGAAAACATTAGTTGGATTTTCCCACCCCCATTAAAAATGCTTACGATGAAATCAGGAAACGCTTGGGCAAAGTTTCATGGCGACGAGATAAAAATGTTGCCACTAGCCTGGAACACACAAACAGACAGACGGACAGAAAACAAATTTGAACTGTCTTACAATACAGACGCTTCGCTCGTTTAATAACTATTAAATTCGCAAACACAATCAAAGTGAATATTTTTATGTCAGGGGTTTTTTTTCTAAACAAGAATGATTGAAATTGGACGTAACAAAAGTGCGAACGTAAATAAATTACAATTGAGTTAAACATATTTCTTAATTGCGTTAAAATAAATAAATAATGTTTCTGTTCAAAACCAACTATGGAAATTATGGTCATACGAAACTTAAATAAATACCCAGGTTGCAATGAAGTGGAGATTAATTTGCTTTTGGAAAGCAAATACCTATTCAGTTCAGTAGAACGTATTAGTTCAGCCTCGGAATGTTTTCATAAGCGTTGTTTGAGTTCAGTAACAGTTTGCGGTTTTTAGCATTAATTTCCAACAATAGTTTGATATAACAAAACTAATGAGAACACCCTTGTTATAAGTTTTCGATCATCGAGCCGTTAGCTTGATTATTGGAAACTTTCTCCTTGTGGCTGAACCATGCTTTTTCCTTTACGAATGGCCCGATCTGACTGGGTATCTACTGGTCTCTTAACCATAGACACCTAACGTTCGAACCTACAACTTTATGTCTAACCATTTGTCGATTCGACGATGATTTCCGATACTTTTAATGCACATAATAGATAAGCCAAATAGGTATTATTTAATTAGATATAACAATCAGTTTACACTTAAAGGTATATGTATTCATTTTATACCATTTTTAGGTACCTACCTTATCAACGAGATCAAGTATTTATGATATAAAAGTAATTAAAAAAATAATAAAGATAGCCTTTTCTTCTTTGGCAAACCTTAAATATGACTTTCTTTCTTTCTTTTTGTCTTTTTTCAGTTTCTTTAGTCAGTTTATTCTTTATGTAAAAAATAAAAGAGTCAGGTTTCTGAAGTAAAACTTCTGCAAAAATCAAATTTATATTCACCATAAATTACAGTGTTATATTTTGAGTAATACATGTATAACTTAGTCCTGCGCCTTTTTGGTACGGACAAAGACTACCAATCTTCCTTTTCCTATTTGGTGCTGTTGAAGGTCATGGCTGGATGATGATGGACCTTCACCTGGTCCTTTTCCGCGACCTTGACTTTGACCTTCATAGAACAACATTCGTCGAAATGACGAATATCTTCGTGAAATTTCGAAAAATCAGGTACTTATCAGCCGGACGCGGACAGCTGCATATAGAACTGCCACGAACGGTCGGTACACGTGTCGAAAAGAAATAACAATGTTTGCTACCCACACTCGTCGAATCGACCAGGGTTAGGTGTCTAAGGTTAATTTGTAATATAGCGTACAGTAAAGTACATACTTACCTTTACTACCGGATGTTGCTGTCCGACTGCTACTACAGCTGGTGCGACGGTAATTAAATGTGTATATTTTATGTTAATTCCTGTTAAAACAAATCTCGAAAACTTCTGCTGTAATTATCATGATGTATGCGGTACGAGTAGAAAAGTGATAATAATTCCAAGTCTTCCAGACGCATAGTATTCGCGGCAGACATTCACTTAATGTCTCATATCAGTGGCACAAGTCGTCACGTTCGCAGCACGTCTTCATCTCTGGTCTATAAATCTTACTAAACAAATTTAATAAAAAAATAGTACACTCGCAAGCCTAAACACAACTATACCAAATAAACTGACATATTATGAAAGCTGTAATAAAAATATATTTCAGTGTTATTTGACGTGACCAGAATGTTGGTGGAACGCGTTAGAACATCAATATTAGCTCACATTTTTGTGTTGGAATTAATGGAATAGTAAAATAGCTTTTAGATCGCGGAACGTGTTTGAATATAGCTGACCCGATGTTGTTATGGAAGCATACTTGTAAGGATTTGGGTAATGGAGAAACTAACGTTCGAAGTATTGTTTGGTCATATTGTTTGGTTTTACGACATTGTTAAAGTATTTAAGTGTACTGGCTCTTGGCTTTTGTAAAACTTAAAACAATCTCTTTCATAAATTTCAATCTCATTTTAACGTAATGTAAAACTTTGTTTCTAATATTATTATGTTCTTTTTGGATTGAGAAAACTTTATGAATGGTCCGAGACGCCCAGGACTTTAATTGGCTGTGCCATAGCGGCTGGCACGTAAGATTTTGTTGCCTTTAATAAACATTTCATCGCATGCAATAGTTTTCAATTTTTTTTCAAAATTACAATATAGCTGCTACTTTTTATTAAATTCATTCGCCCATTTTTGACATAGTGTGCCCGGTGACGACCTTGGGCTTGCTCCGAGGCTTGCTCCCTATTACGTGCCACTAAAAATACTGACAAATTTTGGGAGTATCATGCACCTCTGCCTGACACTCCCACAATTTGTATGCGCTGATATAGGCGTGATATGATATGTGTGAGAAAACTTTATGAACAAATCTTCAAAGTTTTTTGTACTTGTTATAAACAATATTACGTCTTATAATAATCTTACAAATTTATTTCTTACTTATGAAGTAAATAGAATATTAACATCAAATACGTAGAAGTATTGGGAAAGTTTTACATTGTACTTACGAGGTTAACAGCCTACCTTATAAACGTTAGAATTTGTTCAAATATTAGTGATATTAAAATATGGGTTATAAAAGAATAATAACTATATTTTCGAATAACAACATCTCTGCGTGTGTGTAATTATTAGCTTCACCTTTTCAAATATAACTCTAATTACTGGTTATGTCTGTTTATGCTTTGATTATAATTTACCATCAAAACACTATAATTCGTGTATACTATACATTTATTAAAGTCAATTTACGAATAAACGACTATTTACTAGTAAATTGAATCCAAGTATAATTTAATGCCGTTATTACCTAATCAAGTAACCCGAGTAAAATTACGCAGTCTAAGCCGAGCTAAGTTATAAGTGGCTATTGACACGCTCTAAGTACAGTCACGCACGGATCTTGGTAAGAGTGGGCTTGTCATTGTTTGGATCACAAGGTACAGAGTTTATGAGTACACCTCACGATTTTCTTATTATATTAAACTCTGTAGTTGTTGTTGTTTTCCTCCCAGAAGTATGCGTTGACGACAGCATATTGTCAATAGGAAAGGAAACATAACGAGACTCGATAGCTTCCATCGCAGAAGCCTTCAGAAAATAGTGCGCGTACGTTGGTGATATCGGATTCAGAACACGGAGGTCCTGCGTCGTACGTACTTCACTGGTATAGAGACCAGGGTGATAAAGAAAACAGCTTCACTGGTGCTTACGTCATTAGCCCAATTTATAAAACCCCACGTAATAGGAGGCCAGCCTATTGTCGTTTCCAGGGAATATATTTGCCAGAGCCTCCTCCGTTTGTCATCAGGAGCACATAGTGCAGGTGAGATGACTTGGGTCCTGGAGATGTTGGTAGGTCGCCTTAGCACCTTATCTTATCTTATATCTCTTATCTTATTAGACTATATACACATAAATCATGCGTGTTTCCCTGAAATGGTACGCAAAGACATACCTCAACAATCGTCATATTTCGAAATTATATTAACCTGACGTCCATTTCTAATTTAGCCTTGCTCGCACCACAATACATGCTTCCGTTGTCTATCTTTACTATTTTTCTTTCAAAAGGGTATCGAAGAATATGTGAGTTGTGGGTACCATCTATTAACCAACTAGTTACTTAAAAGGGTTTGATATTATACGAATAGGCCGCCAGCGCCGTGTGGGTGGTGGTTTGCTGACCTAGTTTTGCTTGATGAATCCTTTTCGTCACAAATAAATCTATTTTAGTACATAGAATATTTTAAAGATGTAAGCACCCTTTTGTCGATATTGATCATTAGTAACTGGTTTCGTATTGAGAAGATTTATTCTTCTATCGTATCTGATTACAAACCTCTAGTTATGTTTGCAACTAGTGATGAAGGTTTATTAGAGTAGTATAGAGTTTATAGATTTCAAACCAATTAGTATAGGTATTATCTCACTAAACACCTATCATGGTATTGGATAGAAACAGGCGTTACTTGGCGAAAATCCATGACAAAACAATGGTAAGTAAAATGTTTTAAGAAAAAACTTTTTAAAATTATATAATAGCATTAATTTTTCGCAGAATTAAAAGGACAACAAAACGTCGACAATTGTTTTGTTTTTTGTTTTTCAGATTCAAATTGTTCAGAGAGAACAGCTGTCTTGATAATGCCTCGTTTAGAGGCGAAACAATTGCGGACGTTTTGTTGTCCTTTTAATTCTGCGAAAAATTAATGCTATTATATATTTTTAAAAAGTTTTTTCTTAAAACATTTTACTTACCATTGTTTTGACCTATCATGGTATTTTTTTTTTTTTTTTTTTTTTTTTTATATTTGGTTCGCCAAATTGACGCCGCCCGCCTGGTGGTAAGTCGTGACGACGTCTAGCGATTGTGGGCCACTCTCACAGCACACATTACTATTGAGAGTGGCCCTCAACTTGACGACCTACTGATGTGCCTCTTCACGCTCCGCTTAAAGAACCCAGGATTATATGTGGGAGGAAACACGTGCACAGGCAGGGCGTTCCAGGCCACTATCGTTCGGCAGAGAAACGAACGTTTAAAACGTTCGGTTCTCGCGAACATGCTATCCACTGTGTGGGGGTGGCATCTCTGCCCGGCACGAGTCGTTCGGGATCGGAAGGAAGAGGGTGGGATCAGATTGAAGAGCTCTTCAGAACACTCGCCGTGGTAAATACGGTAGAATGCGGCCAAGGAAGCTATTGTTCGGCGCTGAGCTAGCGGCTCAAGGCTTCCCGTTACCTCCGGACAACCAATAATACGGATAGCCCGTCGCTGCATAGCGTCGAGAGCGTCCAGCAGATACTTCGCGGAGCCGTCCCAGAGGTGAGAGCAGTATTCGACGCAGGGTCTAATCTGCGTCTTGTACAGCAGACACCTCTGGTCCGGTGTAAAGAATCTCTTTACCTTATTCAGTATTCCTAGTTTCCGCGAAGCTAGCCCTATACATCTTTCGATGTAGTTTTTATTATTGAGCTCTCGACGAACGTCTATGCCAAGGATATCAAGGTTGTCCTTCATTGGTAATAATGCATTCTGAAGAGAGGGTAGGGGAAGGAAAGGGGATTTCTTCGCAGTAAATGCACACGCCTGTGTTTTGCGGGCATTGAACTCGACCAGGTTCTCGGTACCCCATTGAGAGATACTGTCGAGGTTACGGTCGAGATCAGCCACGAGTCGTCGTCTCTCCTCCTCAATCTCAGATCGCCCCGCCGTCGGACGAACCGAGTAACTCCCGTGCAGTGTGCTGTCATCTGCATAGCAATGAATGTTCCCGAGGGATAGCATATCATTGATATGCAGAAGAAAGAGAGTTGGTGATAGTACGGACCCCTGCGGTACCCCGGCATTCACTTGCAAGAAGCGAGAAGCCTGGCATTCGCAGAGGACCCGCACTCGGCGCTCGTTTAAAAAGCTGGCAATCCAGCTGCACAGTTGAGGAGGTAGACCATATGCCGGAAGCTTGGAAAGGAGCGAAGCATGCCAGACCCTATCGAAGGCTTTGGCGATGTGCAGGCTAATAGCCAAGGACTCGCCGTGCCTTTCCATAGCCCCACCCCAGACATGCGTTACGAATGCCAGAAGATCACCCGTTGATCGCTTTGGCCTGAAGCCGTATTGTCGATCATTGATTAGCGAGTGATCCTCTAGGAATTGCATGAGCTGCTTATTTATAAGGAGCTCAAGCACCTTGCAAATGACTGAGGTGACAGCTATGGGTCGATAGTTGCCTGGATCGGACCGATCCCCTTTCTTGGGGATCGGTTGTACGTTCGCCTCCTTCCAGACCTCCGGCACGAGCCCTGAAGAGTATGACAGGCGGTACAGACGCGTTAATACTGGAGACAACTCAGCTGCACATTTTCGTAGCACCACCGCCGGAATGCCGTCAGGGCCACTGGCTTTCCGCGTGTCGAGTGACCGCAGCACTGCCCGTACATCACATTGCCTGATAACAATATCAGGCATTGTGTGGCCACAGTTGGCGATGGCGGGGGGCTGCAGGCCACGGTCGTCGACCCGGGAATTAGCCGCAAAGAGGTCTGCGAGCATATCCGCTTTCTCTTGGGCTTTGTGAGCCAGTGTTCCATCTGGGTAACGCAGCGGTGGCAGCGAGGGCTGACAAAAGTTAGATTGCACGGCTTTGGCCAGTTGCCAGAATCCACGGCTGCCCGTGGGATGGGAAGTGAGCTCCTGACCAAGCCGCGCGACGCGCTGGGCATCCGCTCTCTTAAAGGCCCTCTTACTCGACTTTGTGGCCCGGTTGTACGCTGCTTTGAGGTGGCCCACGTTTGGGTCGCGCACAGCCCGGGCCCTGATCCAGGCGCGATATGCCGACTGTTTTTGTCGAACAGCTTTGGCACAATCTCGCCCGAACCAGGGACGGGCTCTGCGGATACTGGCGACATCAGTGAAAGGGATGTAATAATCCATCCCTAAACTGATCTCGCCAGCAATAGCAGAAGCACTATCCGAAGGAGCCTTTCCTACAAAGCAGCGCTGGCTCCAGGGGACGGACGCAAAATAATCGCGTAGACCGTCCCAATCCGCTGACGAGTAGTGCCATAGTCGTCGTGACGTTTGCACAGGACGTGCAGGAGGTGACACCTTCATGCCAGCGTGAACAACACAGTGGTCGGAACTACCCAGTGGGGCTCCTACCGAAACACTGTACTGGGCTGGGCGACTCGTCAGCAGTAGATCCAGCAGAGCGGGCGCGTGATCTGACCTGTCTGGTATCCGGGTGATCCCGCATACCATCTGGGTCAGACCGTGGGAGAGAGCGAACGCATGGGCGGCTCTACCCGCATGATCAGTCTTGAGGGACCCCAGCCATTCAATGTGATGGCCATTGAAGTCCCCCAGAAACACTAGGTCAGCGTTCGGGAACCGCACCTGCGCTTCATCAGCCGTCTCGCTGAGGTACTGGAAGAGCTTTGTTGTCTCAGAATCCCCTGTGTGGGATCGGTAGACGCACACGTAGATCTGGCTCATAGAGCCATGGTCTACGTGCAGCCAAAGGACGGAATTGGAGGGGTTCTCTAGGCAGCGCAACCGGCGGCAGCAAACATCCGCCCTAACGAACACGCACACCCCGGCTTTGTCTCGAAATTGTTCCTCGATGACATAGCCGGGGTAAAACAGGTAAGACGTGTCGTCAGGGCGGCGTATTTGTGTCTCCGTGAGGAACATCACAGCGGGCCGTGCCGTCTCAAGGTGGTGGTGGACGGTATCGAGGTTCGCATGGAGTCCACGGACGTTAGTGAACTCCACCTCGAAATGTGAAGTTGTGGGGTTTCCTAGGGCCGCTGTGTAACGTTTATTTCTTTTTTGTTGCACTGCCATTGTAGATTTTGAAGAAGAAGCGTGAAGACAGGGCGACATTTGGTGCAGCAGTAAGTGACAAAGCGCAGGGGCTAGCTTTGTCTAGAACCGTGTGGTTAGGTCGGAGCCGACCCGCCGGACGGAAGGGCTCCCAAACCCCCCTGATGCAAGGCCGCCGCTACCCCACACCGGTTACCACCCGGAGCGGCGATCCCACATCAGGATTATGCGCAACATGTGGGGCAGCCTCCTGGGGTGGTTGGCCCCAGGCGGGCCCCATGACTGTGTTGCGGGCGGCCGCGGCAACGCCATTGCTAAGGGTCTCCCTGGCCGGCGAATCGACCCACACCACCCACACTAGACTCCGTTTCGCCCCCACTGGTCCCATGCCTGCTGCACCATACATCGCCCCGGGCCCGGCGGTGCAGCTGCTGAACCCCTAACGCAACCCAGCCTGGGCTGGGTTACTTGGGGGGCTTTAGCACAGCTGCACGGTGGTACCCCCCCGGACCAACACTGTTGTACCACCTGGTACCCACGTAGGGGCCGAAGCCACTCCATAGGTACCGTAAATTAACGAGCCTCGTCCGTTTATCAGCAGGTGCGCCACTAGCAGGTGAGGTCGCTGGGGCCCTATAGATGTTGGTAGAGCCCCTTTGCACCCTTTGTATTAGGTTCACTGCCTATATCAACTACACCGCGTTTCAGAATAAGTTGATCGATGGATGCTGAGTTGAATAACCCAATGAAATCGCAGAATAATAATGTACGTGACCAAAATCGCACATTTGACACTTGCCGTCTCTTGTTCTGTTCGTATTTGAAAAGATATTTTCTCTTTACATCTATTATTACAAAAGTACAATATAACGATTTCAATAGTTACGATTTCGGGACTTTTACGCGCCGAAATCAAAATGAATTAGAAACGCGAATGTTCAAAAAATACAATATAACGAGTCCCGTGAAATACCTTTAAAGCTTCATAAGAAAATAGTGACTAATTATCAACTGACAAAGGCCGATTCATACGAAAATAAAAATTAAAGCTATGAAGAAGATAATATGATTTTTTTTTTGTTTTAACAAACTTTCGAGATACTTATTATTACTTTGACTTAGAAAGAAAGACTGATTTCTGGAAAATTTATGTATTTAACTAATGTACGGAGAGTTAGAATCTGTAACCTTCCACCGATTTCACTAAAATTTGGCACGAACGTGTATGTTAACAACAGTGGGACAGCTGACGGAAAAGCTCATTGATATAACTTTTTTCAGGGTTGGATTGAGGAAAGATAGTCTAATTATTTAAATTGATAAATGAGGCTCACAATTCGGACACGACTGCCTAATTTACTAACTTATTCAACATGAGGTCAAGTTGAGTAACAACGATGAATCACTATTTCCTTAACCCGAAGAGCCTATAGTTTGACTATCTTAGGTGATTTAAATGCTATCACATTTGCCCTTCGATTGTCTTTAGAAATTAACATCTTTCTTCCATTAATTTTACATAAACAACGTCTTGGGTAGCCAACGGTATTGTTCAAAACTTATTCTCAATATTTTGCTATTGTATTTTGTTGTTAACTCATTATATTGTATTAAGAATTTGCTTTGTCTCAAAACAATTTCTAATAATTCCTTGTTTGTTTAATTTCAGACTAATGTTTAATATTTTCAGTAAAAGCAATTAATATTGAACTCCGAAAATTTACTTTGTTAGCTAATCTTACAATCCAGTAAGTAGAGAACTAAAAGGTCAGATCAGAAGTGGTAACTCATCCAGTTTATGGCTAATCTATTGAAAGCAATCTGAATAAGTCCTAATACCTAGTAGATAAAAAAATTATCATTATTTATATATGTCACCACTATCAGAGAAATCAGCTTCTATAATATCTACTAATGGCATAGGCAGGGACATGTATAGAGCATAGAAGAAAAGTGCTATAAAATTTTTATGCGATAGCGTACATGTTTTCCCTTTATAAATAAATATTTTATTACCAGATACCCCGTAACAGTTGGCAATAATCCAAAAATGTATTATTTTTGCTATTGCTATTCAGCAAAAGTAAAACATTGATAGATACGATATTTCTTGAGGGTAAAACTGATGGGTATAATGTCATATTATGAAATTCGACTTACTAGAGAGGCTTTCATTTTAACCATTCTGTGATTACATAATTACCTTGGCTTTAGACCCGTAAGTTACCATTGCATTGTATATGTACGGTCATAATGCGTGATTTGACGTTGATGTACACATGAAGCTTCTGAACAAAGTTTAACATATAGATGATTTTGTTTGCTGTAAGGCAACATTTTAATAGCACTAGGTATAATTATCTGAAAATTTGTGACTGCTTTGATTGTGTTGTTGGTGATTTATACCTGCGTTGCTAAAATCTCTAAGACGTGCAAAACTTCTTATTACCAAATATTCCAAAGGTTCTGTTTTTGTCTTTCAGACTAGATAGCGTTATGTATCAACGTGTTGTAATTACGTTATGTACGGGCGAACTATTGTCACAAGTTTTATCGTAAAAAAAGTTCTTTGAGACAAAAGATATCAGCCGCACGAAAAATGTTACAATTGCTCCAACTTTAGCAGGAGTATTCCCCAAACCAATCCACAAATCTTTTAGAACAACCTCAGTTTTTCTGCCATACGAGTTCTAAATCTTTCCCTAAACTTGTTTCTATGACGTAAGTAATACTCGCATATGCCGTGATCGGGAAAAATATGTCGCTCAAGGACAAGTAAGTTTTTTCAACCATTTGCCCTAAAAGCTTAATATAGATACGAAGAACTTTCAACATAGATGATTTAGTTGGTTTATGACTTGGATGTCGATTTGGGTTTAGATGGAGATAGGATTTAGTTTGTGAAGTTTGGTTTATGACAACATGTCGTTGAAAATTATAGTCTAGGTACTGTCACTTAATAAGGATAAGTACTGCATAGTGAGATATAGTGGACGGTAGATTCGTTTGGAAACTTTATTCGTAATTATTATTATATTATGTTCTAAAAATCTAATATAAAATTACAAACTTAAGACAAACGGGCCTTGTACGCGATTATTGAGATACATACATATCTCTTTATTACCCGACGTTTCGACTCTGTTACAAGAGCCGTGGTCACAGGTGGACTGGCTTCAGCTCATCGTCGTCTTCGGGAAGTGCGGGTTGGTCAACTACCCTCACTTCATCGTCACTAAATAGTGTGTTCGCAGAGCCACTACGGCACACCACACTGATAGTATAAGCACGCGGACGTTCGTTGAGGTGGCGCGTACATTTGCTGATCACCGGATGCCACGACGTAGATAGAATATAAAATTGTTAAACAGGTACATATTCTAAACTTAAACTGTTTTCACTCTAATCCTATTACAATTCCGCATTCATTTGTGCTTTTTCCTTTTACAGCTTTAACTACGTTTAATGCGCTTACCTCGCTCTAGCTCTGCATCATCTAATGGCATAATTTTATTAAATCAGGACTGAAGCCAATTCTGTTTCGGTATACTGTAGTACTCTTTCACTAAAACACTTCATATAACGAATTTGTACGAATTCATGTGTCAAATTTGAATGATCTTATAGACGGAGTTGACAGCATCAGTTCAAGAAAATTATATACATTTTGCAAAAAGGATTAAAAATTTTAGTTTTCATCATCTGAGTTTTAATTTAAAAGTGTAAAGAAAAGTTACCCTCTAAACACTGTATTTTCTAGAAATATAGCAAATCATCAAGGGAAAATGTAAATTTAAAACGACACATCAAACGATGTGTCGTTCTCTAAATAGAGCTGAATATATTTTTTAATTATGAAAGTCTCTCCCCAATAATGCAGACTGGAACACCTACGAATAATAATTGTATGTAGTATATACAAAACGGCTTCATTTCATAGGTGAGTGAATTTAATTTTGAGGGGAGCGAGACATTTTAATTTATTTTCAGAACAAATATAGAATGGAGCTTTGTCCTTTGAAGGCAATGTCATAAAGGTCTGACACTTCATTCAGTTGATGAAAGAATTCATGGTGAATTACAAGTGGCTATTAATGAGATTTTAGATGAAAAGTTTAAATAGATTTCTTCAAATTATGAACAATGGCCCCAATTGGTTTTATAAATAGGTAGTGCGTAATAATTTATTTTAACTAAGACACCCGATGCTTCACCCGCTTGAAAAATTATATTCTTTCCTCGAGAAACACTACATCCATTGGTGAACACTACATCCATTGGTGAACACCGCATCAAAATCCTTTGCGTAGTTTTAAAGATCTAACGGAAGAGACTTTGTTAAATACTATGTTACGAGGATATCGATCTATGCAAGCGTCCAGACATTATACCATTGTTGGTCTTTGGCCCTTGAAGTAGAGAAACCCTTAGGTAACTGCTAATACTGGGTGCTGCGGGGTGCGTTGCCTGAGGGCGTCGGCGTAACGTGCTACGCTGACGATACCCTCGTCACGGCGCGGAGTGTAACGTACCAGGAGGCAGTACTCAAGGTGACGACGGGTGTTGCTCAAGTCATGGGTCGGATACGGCGGCTGGGACTGGAGATGGCCCTGCACAAGTCCGAGGTTCTCTGTTTTCACGGACCTCGGAACGGTCCACGGTTTCAGCATAAATGTAGGAGACGTTAGCATCGGCCTCAAGCCCTCAATGAAGTACCTAGGGATCGTACTTGATAGCCGATGGAACTTCAGACCACATTTCCGAAGTTTGGTCCCCAAGGTGACGCAGACTAACCTAAAGGGACCCAACGCTTCCTGCAGGAGACTGTACCTAGGGATTGTGCGGAGTATGGCCCGGGGCGTCCATGCGGCAATGGACGTAAGAGCAGCCGCGGCCTTGGGCCGCGGAGTTAAAAAAAAAGGGTACCTGCTCCTTTGGGTTGAATTATTGTGCGGTGTATTGAATATAGATACACGACGCCAAACCTCTCCATTCACCCACTTCTTATATTTTATTAACTTATTACTTTAATATTACATTGTACACAACGCCTTTTTTTAAATTCCGCGCCTTAAGGCCGCGGCTGCTCCTACGTCCATTGCCGGGCGTCTCTGGTACGTAACAGGAATTATTTCCAATGACGCCCGGCGGTTTCCAATGGCGCCCGGCGGTGTACACAACCCCTATAACCTCTTCCAGTTTTTTTTAAATTAATATTTTGAATATTCTCACACAACGTCATCTAGCCTTTTTTTTATTTTTTTATTCCGCGGCCTAAGGCCACAGCCGCTCTAACGTCCGTTGCCGGGCGTCTCTGGTTACAAGCAGAACGTATTTCCAGTGGCGCCCGGCGGACTTTGACCACCTCTGTGGTTTCTGCGGGGGTTAGGTCGGGATGAGAATCCCGCGTCGTTGGGGTAGGGTCTTATCCCGCGTCAGTGAGTGAATCTGGTCTATCCCTTCTAGCCTGCTTCTGTAAGAACGACGGGTGGCGATCCCGCCGTCCTCAGGCCCCGATCATGGAGGTCGATGGTCTTGGGCGTAAATGAGTCTGCGGCGCCCGCTGACTACGGAACTCGGCGGAGAGGGTACCCTCCCTCTCCCTCTCGGCCGCCTCCTTCGCGAGTATAATTTGCTCGCAGAAGGACACGACCGCGTTCCACCTACTCCTGCTGGAGACCATGGCTTGAAGCATGGTCTCCAGCGAGAGCCCACACAGAGCACTCCATCAATGCGTGGAGTGCGGACGTCATCTAATCTAAACTAAGCTAATAAAAGCAAATAAGCTTGTGCTATGGGATCTAGACATTTGATAAACATACTTATATATTCTAAATACAAACATAATGTACATAAACAAACACCCAAACTCCGAAACAAACATTTGTGGATCACACAAAAAGTATATGATTCGACCCGGGAATCGAACCCGAGACTCCGGAGACGAAAACAGATGCACTACCGACCACGCCACTGAAGCAGATTCTTTCCATCCTAAGGTTACCGGGCAGAGGTTGCTGTTTAGCAATAAGGCCGCCTTATCTACATCATTATTAGGGTACGTAGGTCACACTATAAATTTTGCGTATCTTAAAAAAACAACATGTTAAAACTAAAATATTATGTTTATTGCTTTTCAAAATACTCTCTTTTACATTTAAAACATTTTTTCATGCGATCGAACCATTTTTTAAAACAGGAGGACCACAGATCTGAAGCCATGTTTTCTACGTGCTGATTGAACGCTATCACTGCCTCTTCGGAGTTGGTAAAAGTGAAACCTCTCATCAAATCTTTGATTTTGGGGAAATACAGAAATCACAGGGTGCTAGGTCAGGGGCTGGTGAAGAGTTGTACTTTTTCGGAAGCTAAAAATGACTTTGTTTTGTTGGCCGTGTGTGAAGAAGCGTTGTCATGATGTAGGAGAACGCGGCTTTTGGGTCGTCTTTCGCGAACTTTTTCTAACACCCTGGGTAAACAAATGGTAGAATACCACTCGGCATTAACACTCTTTTGATCTTCAAGTGGAATTGTACAGATGGGATCCGTAGCTGAGAAAAAAAACGTGATCATTTTTTTACCAACGTTTCTCGCCTGCCTCACTTTTGTTGGCTTGTTCTCATTTTCAAACACCCATACACAAGATTGCTGTTTTTTTTTCGGGCTCAAAACAATAAATCCACGTTTCGTCTCCTGTGACAATGTCATAAACAGCATTAGAATGTCCGTGGTCGTACTTCAGTAGCATCTGTAAGCACCATTCCACGCGAGCCCGTTTCTTCGTGTAAAATTGACTCATACCAATCCCCAATAGTCCTCAAATTATCTCATAGGTAATCCGCGGGTTTTCTTCAATTAACCGCTTAACAGTAGCCACATTATTTTCGTTGACGGCAATTGAAGGCCGCCCTTCACGAAATTCGTCATATAAAGAAACTCGACCTCTCTCAAATTCAGCAAACCATCGCCTCACGGTGCTCAAACAAGGTGCTTCTGTCCCAAAAGCATTTTGAAGACGAGCGGCACAGTCTCGCGGAGAGAGACAACTTTTAAAATCATAAAAAATCATCGCTCTAAAATATTTTCAACTAATTCCATTTTCGTTGCATACCTACGTTAGAACTTTGATATGTGATAAAAAACCATTGACAAATGATTTCCCGCCAATTGTTTTTTTTTTTATTACTAAGAAGGTAAAAAATATAACATTCGATATTCAAATAGTTCCGATTAGCTAGAAGTGCAAAACTTTTAGTGTGCCCCATGTATTTGTGACATAATATTTGTCTGTATTTTTGTGTAGAATAAAGGTAATTTTGATAAGATAAGAGTGTAAATCTTATCTTAACAAATCTCATAACTTTAGTTTGTCTCCCACTAAAAGTAATACGTATCAGTAATTTAATTTGAAATCATTTTAGCCTACAAAAGTCAATTACCAATAATATACTGAGTCATTCTACCAAGTGTTAGTATATTTTCGAACTGTAGTATTTACTATTACTTCTAATTTGGCATAGGCACACAAACCACGTAGAAGTAATGGATTTCCTGAGCAATGGATTTCGTGACGACAGCGCGGTGCCGTGCGTCACGACTTTTAATAACCACGAGGAAACTGTACGTGTGGAAAATTATTGAAAAACAACACAACATACACGGTACAATGTTTTTTACATGATCCGGATATGAACCAAAATGAACGTTTCATTATATTAGATTCAACTCTTGATCAATAATGCACCATTAAACAGTAGCAGATAGAGACAGCACTGTCGCACAACAGTTGTTCGGAAAATAACGGAGCAAAGAACAAATAATGGATGTTATTCCGCTATTGCTCTGTCTCAGTGATGTAATCTGTTGAATATTGGGTAAATAACTTACCTTAGTGACGTAAATCTCTGAGCTATAAGAACTACTCCGACATTACTTACTTTACAAAACTAAAATACATCATTCTTACTTAAGTATTATTTATTCGTTTCAATTTATTTACATAAAAAATATCTAGGTAAGTTAAGTTCTTCGCGAAACAAAAGAACATTAAACAGAATGATTGATTGACTTCAACCTACACAATTTTGTTGAGAGATTCTCAAGAGACTAGAACATACTCTTATTTTATTATAGTCTAATCTAGTCTGTTATTTAGTCTAGTCTAGACTATATTGTTATTGGGTTTCAGATTTTATGCGCGTAACATACGCGAAAGAAGTGACGTAAATTAAGATTATATTCATATTTTACTTGCCCTTGTTGACATTAAGTAGATACCAGTTCGCTGTCGTTCAATTTTTTTTTTCATGTAGGGTAGAGAACGGAGACCTTATTCATGTAGGATGGAAAACTCGACACGAAACCCTATACCGTCTCGTCTGGCTAACTCGGTAAATATAGGTTAAATTCCCTCCCTCTTTCAAATTTCAACGGGATGAGATGTAGGGTAGATATCTGACATATTTTATTATGTGTTTAATAATTAGTAGGTATCTAAGTATTTCGCTTAACAACTGTTTGTAATTTCTATAACTAGTTCCCTGCAAGAGCACGTGTCGTGTTAAGCAAGCTATAGTTCACATTATATTATTATTGTATACTGATATGTATTATATTATGCTAGTTATTATAGTGTAGGTATTTTATATTAATGTTTTTAACATCTCGGTCCTATATTGGAGGTTTGAATTGCTGAATAGTTATTTAAAATTATAGGTTATTTTGGCTGTCCCAAATCAAAACCTAGTTAGGGACTTGGAACAAATTTTACAGGAGAGCCAAAATACGACTTCCCAACTTTGAGTGCGTGCCACAATTGAGTTATAAGAGATACGTTGATGAAAATTGGCTGAAAAGTTGCAAAATATCCTTGGCTTTCATGTTAATATATTATTTCTGATGTATTTATAATACTGCACGTTAGAAAGCACTTACTAAGAAAAAACTTGTTACTACTAACTTGTACATAAATATTATCAGAAAAACCATTTTAAAATCTAGTAAAGACCTTTACTAGAATTATATCTGGTTTTGAAAAGCTACATGTTAACAAATTGTCAAGTTCATAACCTAGCAAGTAAGCTCAGTTTTGATTTCTGGGTTTACTAGTTAAGTTCAGCACGCGATTTTGCCCGCGTCAGTTTCTTGATCTACTGGGATATTTAATAAATTTAATTAAAACTCAAAAAAAGTATAATCATTAAGGATAAGCCTTATAAAAAACGCGCATACCTTAGGTATGTGCGTTTTTTGCACCATTAATAATATTGTCTAACATTAGATGGAAGTGTTCACAAAAACCCTTGGACATTCGGATCAGGGAAAATGCTTCCCTGTACGAATCGAAAAGGGGGGGTAGGGCGACCAGTGCTGACCAACCGGGATGTAGAGACACCGTTCCCATTCAGCCAGAGACCTCATCCAGCCGACCATATTGGCAGGCAATTCATGCGCCTCACCTCCCAGAGTGATGTGGCAGACCTGGTAGGCGATGCAGTACGTATTTTTACAGACGGCAGCAAGATTGATGGCAAGGTTGGAGCCGCTCTGTCGATCTGGGAACGACAGACGGAAACCAGAGCCATCAAACTTGGACTGTCGCCCTACTGCACCGTCTACCAGGCCGAATTGCTTGCAATATGCCGAGGCTACGAGGCTCGCGGCTGAAAGGCCCGGTACACGCTTCGCAATCATCAGCGACTCCCGATCGGCCCTCGAATCCGTTACCAACCACGCCTCCACCCACCGCCTGGCCGTTGAGGCCAGGGCTAACATTAGGGCCAGCGAGGTCCAGGGCAGGGAAATATCCCTGTTCTGGATCAAAGCGCACGCCGGTCTGGAGGGTAACGAGAGGGCCGATGAGCTGGCGAAGAGTACCGCGTTGAGTCTGAAAACCCGACCCTCCTACGATCAAGTGCCGGTTTCGTTTGTCAAACGAATTCTCCGCGAGAAGTCGGTTGACGAATGGAATCAGCGATACACAGAGGGTGGGGTCGCCGGCGTAACCAAGTTGTTTTTCCCTGACGTACGCGCAGCCCACAAATTCTTCGTCAAGGTGGGTACTGAGTACCTGCTCACCCAGATACTCACGGGGCACGGCGGGTTCGCCTCGTACTTGCACCGTTTCAAGTGCAGGGCGAGTCCATCGTGTGCCTGTGACGCCACCGTCGACGAGACCGTGCCTCACCTCCTGTTCGAGTGTCCCATCTTTGGGGCACAACGGTGTGACCAGCAGATGTCCCTGTCCGCCAATTTTAATGTAGGTAGTGTAGGTAAGATGCTATTAGATAGAAATGCTAGGGGAAAGGTAATAGCCTTCCTCACGTATGTGGCAGGTCGTGCGGTGGAGAGAAACAGGACCTAGGAACCCCCGGCTGAACATCTATATATATATAGATAGGCTTATGCCGCCAGCATACATCGCTCTCAGCCGGGAAGTTAACCGCAAGGTCCTGCTTCTACCCACCGCACCGAAGAAATCTTATGGTGTATTCTATGTTTTTATGGTGTATTTTGTTTTTGTTTTGGGATGTTATAATTGTGGAATTTAAGACTGAACGATTTTATTGTTTTGATTTTATGTTGACTTTTTTATACTATACTTAATGATTTTACACCTAATTATTTATACACCAATTTTATTGATAATATTCATGATTTTGTATAGTTTTAACGAACTCTGAAATGAGTGATGTCCTAAATTAGTTATACACCATTTCGTAATTTAATTAGCCTAGCCATAAATTTTAATTATATATACACCACCTTAAACCCTTGTAGTATGTACCTAGTTAGAATTAAGATTATAAATTGTATGTGTTATTCATGGTATAATTAGACAGTAAAGCCTTGCTAATGGCAGTGAGGAAGCTCGCGGGCCAGGCCACAGCGCCTGGAACATAAAAAAAAAAAAAAAACCTAACCTAACCTACTAACGATCCGCTCACGCCCGCACTCTGCGACTTACTAAAACATGGCGCGAAATTTATCACGTTTCGACAGTTTTCAAAACCTAGTATGGCACAAGGACAAGATCAAAGCCTAGCAAGGGATCCCTTGCTAGGTTTTAATATTGTCATTGTGCCATAATATGTTTTGAATTTGTTTTGGTAGCAAGTTTTTGTGACCTATGTGGGACATGCTAGGTTTATATTTCCATCATTACGCGTATTTTGGAAAAATTGACACTGCGAATTCGTGCGTAATGACCTAGTAAGTAGCATCCAGTAAAAACAAGTTTTTTTCTAAATATGTGCCTTGCTAGGTTTTGAAATGGGACAGCCGATTTGTAGAACGATATAACTCTAGGTATATTTTTGTTGGTAAATAATTAATTTATTTGTGCTTAACGTCAATAGTATGAGTAAAGCTAACACACAATTAGCTAAAGAAGTATGCCAGGATCGTAGCAAGTGGAATTCCATAGTCTTTGCCTACCCCTATGGGAAAGAGGGGTGACCATATGTATGTATGTTCTTAGCTAACAGTAATGATTAATAGTAAATAAAATGAAATAGAATACCAATTGCAAATACTATCAGAATATAACTAGTCTTTCTTTTTATTTTCATAAAACGTAAATAGAAAGCGCAAATAAAAATCAATTGCCATGAGCTCTTTTCAAAGATAGGCTCTTGAAAATGGTTCGACTGATTTGAATAATTTCTGTTTCTATAGGTAAATATTGGGAAAAAATAATATTGTTAGAAATGACCCAAATAAATGCCGATAAACTGAAGATGGAAATCTTGGAACACGTGCGAGTGAATGAGATACTATTAAATCAATTTCCGATGCTTGGGAGCTAATACTGAAGTTATTATAGGCCGTTACTAGAAACTGTTATAATATAACACAAATCGCCAGTTAACATCTTACCGGGAAGTTTAATATTTAACAAAGCCTCGTTCGTAGTTCGGTAGGTGACCCACTTGCAGGTGAGATTGGCTTAGAACCCTAGGGTCTCAGGTCCTGCATGTATTGAGGCCTGCGGTGCCCTCGCCGCATACTTCGAAACTCAGCGGGATGGTGTGCTCCCTACTCCTCCCGGCCGCCTAATGCCCACGTTCCACTGGCTCCCGCTGGAGACCATGGCTCGTAGCATTGTCTCCAGCAAGAGGATATCTACGCCCAGACCTACAATGAGGTATCGGCACTGACTCACCCACCTCGCACTGTTGACACTCAGGCGTGACCGTGAAGTTGGCGTCTAAGTTAAAATTGGCGTTTAAGTTCAAGGAATCAGATTGCATTAACATATACCTACTAATGCATTGCGATTAGGAAAAACTCTTCGTAAAGTAAAGACTCCGTCATACCGAACAATAAATCGTTGCCACACATAATAATGGTAAATACTATCTCCATTGCAGGACAAAATAAGTTCGGAAACACTCCTGTCACCGAAGGATAGTTCTGGTACACTTCCGGTAACAAAAAATTGCTCTTGCGCTTATTCTAATGAAGCAGAACAATTTGCAAAAAGGATTATCTAAATATCGTTATGTAGGTATCGCATGTGAACGAGATATGGGTGTGCGGACGGACGTATACACAGCAAGAAATTAATAAGTTATGATATCCCCTTCGAAGACAATTAATGTCAAAATTTCATTCAAATTAGAAGTACCTCTAATAGGAGCGAGACACATATTGCACCCATTATAATATGATGTGAAATAGTTTGCTTCGTGTGAAGGCAAACTGTCAGCTCGTTTGCATAATTATGCACATTGTAACGATAGTTTGTCGCATCTAAGCGCACATGTCCGTTGTGAATGTGCTAGACATGTTACAAAATATCTTTGTCTTTTATAAATATATTTCGCAAAGTAGGACTTGTTCAAAAATTATAATTTACTAAAGAGTCTGGCCACGCATACTTTATAATAGGGTTCTAGCACCAGCCATTTGGACGGAAAGCCGAGGACAGATGTTCGGACATTATGAAACTACTAGCGGTCGCCCTTGACTTCGTCTGCGTGGTAATTTCAAACACACATTATACGGACTTGGACCTCAGCTTAGCTGTGATGACCCGCACTATCCCGTTTATTTTTCACGTTCCCGTCGCCTATAATTATTTTTCCCGTCACGTCGCCCTTAATAACACCTAGCTTAGCTAATAATTATTTTAAAACGAATTTGATTTCCATAAAATTAGAGAGAAGAGTTAACCTTAAAAGATAGATATATGAGAACTTTTAAAAAAGGACAGTTCTTTTGGTACATCATTTTAACATAACATTAACCATTTGACCGGCGCACGCAACGGAAGTTCTCAAAAGAAATAAAATTTCCCCGTTTTTGAGACATATTTCACTGTTACTCCGCTCCTTTTAATCGTAGCATGATGTATATAGCCTATAGCGTTCCCCGATAAATGCACTATTCAACACAAAAAGATATTTTCAAATCGAACTAGTACTTCCTGAGATTATCGCGATCAAACAAATTCTTCAGGTTTATAATACCTATAAAAAGTATAGATATGGGATTCTGAGACTAGAACTTAAAAATATTTATTTCCATTTCCCACAATATTTATTTATTTATTATTATTCCCTTTATTTTACTTATATAAAAATGTCCTAATATATATATATTAGCACATTTTTAAATAAATCTATAAAAAAATACAAATATATTTAAAAATATAAAAAATAGTGCCCCACCGGTATCGAGTACAAGGACCAAGCTACTGGTGGTTAGGGCTCCAGAGACAGGAATTTCCTCAAGATGCGTGCCGTGCCGAGTAACACTGCCGTCTGCATCAGCCCCTTGACCCAACTGTCTAACGAGAGCCTCTGTAGGTGTTGGTCGAGGCTCTTGGCGATCAGTCCATGCACGGAAACGACTATCGCTACAATAATAGCTGAGCTTACATGCCACATGTCGACAATCTCGTGGGCCAAATCCAAGTACTTTACTTGTTTGTCTTTTTCGGCTTTCACGAGATTGCAATCATGCGGAATAGTAATATCAACTATTATTGCACGGCGCTCTAACCGATCTACTATCACTATATCAGGCCCATTTGCAACAATAGTCCTGTCAGTGATAATAGAATCAGTCCCAGTACAATGTGATATGATCATTTTCGAGAACTGGGTCGGGCGCATACTTGTAATATGGCAATTCTGAATCCACGAGTTTGTGCTTCAGAGCAAGCTGTTGATGGACGATCCTAGCTACTTGGTTAAGTTTATGCAAATACTCGCCGTTGGCCAGACTGGAACAACCAGATATAATGTCTAAGGGATTCACCGGGGCGGTGGCATGTCCGACATATGTCAACCGTACCATCCTTCAGAATATACCGCCGGTAGTTCTTAGTCATAACAACTTCGTCCATAATTGCAAAGACAAAACTTTCGGTTTCACCAAATAGGTCACCAAATCGTAGCCAGGATATAGATGATTTAAAAGCAATATCAGGTTCGTGTAGGGCCTGATAAAAACATCCATGTAGCTCTTTACTCTTCCATACTTCCATGCGGTCATTATGTACTCAGTATCACAGGTTTGCGCCAGTTCTCTTTAGTCAAACCGAGCGGAGTCAGTCCGTTGTCTATCGCAAAAACATCACGATGTAAATCCTCGTCCACCTGCAGGAAGTATTCCCTGAGATTGCACACCTCACGTTTGTGAAGGTCTTAGCATTAAGAAAGCCTCGGCCCTCACACTTCCGTGGTATGTACAATCTTATTACAGATGAACGCGGATGATGCATTCGGTATGTAGTGAACTACTCACTACATACCGAATGCATCATCCGCGTACGGACTTTTCTATCCAGAGCGTCAAGTTCTGTCTGAGTCCATCTGAGTATGCCAAACGAGTACATAAAGACTGGCATGACCAAACCATTGTAGGCTCGCACCTTGTTACCGCCCGATAAAAGATTATTAAGTACTTTTCTCAGGCGGCCAAAGAAGCGTTCCCACAATGATTGTTTCATAGCAGCCTCTAAAATGCCCAACGCTTGTGACGTACTCAGGTATTTATAAGTGTCGGTTGCGGAAAGAGACCTAAGTTGACTCGAAGCCGAAAGTTGTGTTCTTTCGGATTCCACTACGTCACCCTTCTTTACATGTATGGTCGCACACTTGTCCACACCAAACTCCATTCTGATAGAACTACTAAAGGTTTCTGTTACCTTTAGTAGTGCTATCAGTTGGTATTGTTTGGGGCAAGTAATTTCAGATCATCCATTTAGAGAAGGTGAGATAAAACCTGACCATCCTTCCGCAACCGATACCCTAGTCCTGAATTCTCCAGCAAAGTGCTAAGAGGGGTCAGGGCCAGACAAAACCATAATGGACTCAGACTATCGCCCTGGAATATACCACGCTCGATTTTATCGGTCCACCATTACCACAAGTTCGTCGACACCCTGAATAGTACAAGACTGTCTTCCATTGCCCCTAAGAAAGTACATAGAGTACATATAGTTCACTCTTATACAACTCCAGTACCCTCCGAAGCCATGTATGAGGCACAGAGTCATAAGCCTTCTTGTAATCTATCCAGCATTCCGCCAAATCCTTGTGATTACGGCGTACCTATTGGCTAATAATCATATCCATAATTAGGAGCTCTTTAGTGCCACGAGCCCTACTTCTACATCCATTTTGAGAGATTAACATGATGTTGTTGTCATTTATGTGGGATGATATCTTTTAAAGTAATGGTAATTAAGATGTTAAAACTTTTCAAAATATAATAGCATAATTTTCGCAAAAACAAAAGACAATAAAATGTCAACAATTGTTTCACCTCTAAACGAGGCATTATCAAGACTGTCTCAGAGAGAACAGCAAGTATAAAGCGAGAACATATTTGCTTTTAAGTATGAATGTGTAAATATCGCTAGCGCGATGTTGGATTTGTCACAATAACTAACGTGGGTAGAAATATTAAGTTATGCTAACAAAATTCAAAATAGGTATTCAAAAAGGTAAAAACACTACTCTTTATTACATAGAAAATGCACAGTGACACACACAAACCAACAAACAACTACTGTGGCTGTTCGTTCACGAACAAATTAAGCAAAGGAGATGTATGAAAATCCGTTTGTTCGTTGAGTAAGGTATCACCATCCCTCCTAACTATTTCTAACTTCTCCCAGATACATAGCTTGAACCCTTTCTCACATAACCGCAAAACTTTAAAGGTGTTATTATTGTTCAAGGTGTGACCCGTATCTAGAAGATGCTTCGCGAAATGGGATCTTTCCGGACACCCGTTGCGGAAGGCCGATAAATGCTCTCTGTATCTGACTTCAAAGGACCTGCCAGTCTGCCCTACATACTGCATATTACAACCATCGCAGCTCAACAGATAAACTCCTGACTTGTGTGAAACAGAAACTAAATCTTTGCCATTACATAACTCCCTCAAGGTGTTCTGGGTTCTAAAAGCTGTAAATATATTGTTTTCCCTCATGATCTTCATACTTAAAAGCAAATATGTTCTGGCTTCATACTTGCTGTTCTCTCTGAGACAGTCTTGATAATGCCTCGTTTAGAGGTGAAACAATAGTCGACGTTTTATTGTCTTTTGTTTTTGCGAAAATAATGCTATTATATTTTGAAGAGTTTTAACATCTTACTTACCATTACTTTGTCATGGATTTTCGCCAGGTAACGCCTGTTTCCATACAATATATGATATCTTTTGTCTCAAAATAGATGTTAGAAGCTTATAGATCGTTGGTAGACATGTAATTGGTCTATAATTTTTAGGCTCAATGGCACTACCAGATTTGTATAAGAGATGGGTCATACCAGTGGTAAGAAAATCAAGAAGCGATCCTGATTCCAAAGATTATTGGAATTTAGATGCCAACCATCCATGCGAACTTCGGAACCATTTTATCTAAAAGTTATGCAGCCCGTCTGGTCCTGCTGATTTCCAGTTTGGTAACAGACAGACTGCATTGGTGATATAATTTTCTGTGATATTTATTGGTTCCATAGTTTTAATTGGTTCACATGTCTATGTCATATGACCGTCTGGTCAACATCGCACATCCAGCCACCCTCTGTCTGATCGACTGGGACCGACCAAATGCCACTCCAAAATGCAACGGTACTATCTTGATTTGGCCGATGCATGACAATCACCTTTAAATAACATCGCTCCCAATCTCTGTATACCCATCTCTTATCTCTTTGGAACGTGCGGTTTTGGGAATACCGGTCTACTCTTTTCTTATATCTTTTAATACGATTTGCCCACGCATAAACTTTTTGCTTCAGGTAGGTAGTCGATACGCTCTGTGACCCGAGAAGTATATTCTTATTAATTATTAAGGTTATTAACAAGTTATTATTAGTGGGGCTCGTGGTCTAGTGGTTACCGACAATGTTAACACATTCCAAAGGTTAAGCAACATCTGGTCAGGCCGGTCTTAGGATGGGTGACCATTTCTTAAGACACTGAGACCCCTCCGTGCCTCGGAGAGCACGTTAAGCAGTCGGTCCCGGTTGACATACGAACATCTATGGCAGTCGTTAGGGTTCGTTAGTCGTTAGTCGTTCATATAATGTTCGTATGTATTTCTTCCATGTAATTTACAAATTGTACACGCTTGTGTCCATTTCAGGTTCTTAAAAATGCTGTGTCACAATTTGCACGACCTACATTTCTTGTTCCATATTTTCTGAATGAAACTGGATGTCGTAATCCAACAAAATGTACGGCGTGAAACTAGTTTTTATTTATATGGAGACTTAATAATATTTTTGCTTAAAATTAACAATTACCTATAGAATATACCAATCGAGATGGATTGGAAACTCAAATCTGAGGGATCAAAAGGGCCAAAACGCTAAATGTTTTTAGGTAATGGTTTTAGGTAGGTTACAATTTTATGGAGAAAATTCGTGAGCGCAAAATTCATGAGTAATGTGTTAAATGTTTATTTTATTACTTTTATTTTTTAATATCCTTAGCTTAGGAATTTTTTACGTATTATTAAGTACTTGTCGTTATAAAATACGTCATAAATTTAACTAGAGCACGGGGCATACCGTGCTTCATACTTAATTTCCGCGACACGAATCTATTTATGAGTATACCGATTAATTTAGTCTGCTTTAAAATTCCGTAGCGATGTAACCGGAGTTGACCATTAAAAAGGTACTTTTTAAAATAATGTAGCCAAATTCTTGGAAAACGTCCTCTTAACGGAGAGTTGATTACGTTTGTAATAAAGATATTGTGAGTTATTCACTGGTATCATAAAAAACATCTTTAGTACTGAATGGTAACAACAAACAACACAAAGAGGCGAAAGCTTCCATGCCAACGCTGAAATCAATCATCATTACGCATTTCGACACGACATGCCTTAAACGAAATGCCTCCTTACAAAACCTTTAATTTAAGCGTGTCTCAGTGGAAACTCGTAAAGAGACACGAATACATTCTCCGATTCTATCTTGACAGTTAAAAAAACGTTTTTTTTTTCACGTAAAGTGCTAGAGATCTGTATCGGCTTTTCTCTTTAAAAAAGGTCCTACTTGACGGTTATGTTATGTGTTGAATTTAACATTATTACATAAGACACGTTATTATATCATTATAACCCCAAATTTATAAAAGGTATCAAGGTATTCTCTAATTCCGTATTGTAGAATATTCCTCTGTCCTTCCAGAAATTTATCACGAAATTTTATTATTACAGGATTAACGCTCCATGACACAATATAAGGAAAATGTAATACGGTTGGGAAAAGCTTAAGATAAGCAAATATCAAAATATATTAGGATCTGCCAAAACCAATAATACCGCACAAAAATAATATAATAAGGATTTTTGCTCACAAAGAATAAGATATTATTAGTGTCATACCATAAAATATAACACAAATAATAGGTTAGGACACACACAACGTCATTTAGTCTCAATCAAAGCAAAACCATAGATAACTAATAGAAATTATATTCTTAAACAAACAAAAAACCCAAATTCTAAATAGGTATTTCCAAATTAGACAATTTATGTTTTTACCCGACTAAGCATCGAACCTTGAATCTAGGATTCACTAACTGTGGTACTTTGTACTGTTGTTGCATTAAGGTCGTACTCTAAAACTAAAGCTGTACTGTAAACTAATCGTGCTTTATACGTTGACTTTATTTGGAAATATTCGGGTCAACGTTCTTGTAAAACACTTTGCATATTTTACAGAATAGAGAATGGAGCTGAAAATTTGTAGTGTACGCATATTGTGATCTACCACAACATCAGTCTCCAACATACGCCGTTAAAGTAAACGGCCCATTTATGTTTTTGTACACGTCTCGAAATGGGTTCGGTGATACAAGCTTATAAATTTGTTGCTTATTATAATTTATGGCAAGTAAAATTACCTTCACATAGCAGGTATGACGCAGATGTGAGTTTCATCTTACCCTAAAATTAGATCAAGTATTTACCAAAGAGACAATAGGAGATTAACGAGTATTAGACATAGAGTGGTGCAGATATTCCTTATGGGCTAGTCCATCTAATTATATTATAGTTTTATGACATCTATTAAAATACATGTGATGAAATTTGGAATTGCTTCCTAATTTACCTTTTATGTTGTAATTATATTTCATGGACATTTACCATTATTTAAAGGCAGGGTTGCTAGCGATCAGCAGTATGAATTTGAATCAGCCTACAATATTATACTCGGCATCTAATTTAGCAAATTAAAAACCATAATGTAGTGTAATGATCAAATTGCATTTTCTTTTCATCGGATTTTTAGTTATTTACTTTTATATACGACATATTATACTTTTGGAGCCGTAAGTAGGGCTTTGTCTGAACTGTTCTATTACGTAGGTCACACTATAAGTTTTGCGTAACCTAAAAAAAACAACATGTTATAACCAAAATATTATGTTTATTGCTTTTCAAAATACTCTCCTTTACATTTTCATCATTTTTTCATGCGATCGAACCATTTTTTAAAACAGGAGGACCACAGATCTGAAGGCTTGTTTTCTACGTGCTGATTGAACGCTATCACTGCCTCTTCGGAGTTGGTAAAAGTGAAACCTCTCATCAAATCTTTGATTTTGGGGAAAATAAAGAAATTACAGGATGCTATGCGCGGGATGGGTGACGAGTTGTACTTTTTCGGAAGCTAAAAATGATTTTGTTTTGTTGGCCGTTTGTGAAGAAGCGTTGTCATGATGTAGGAGAACGCGGCTTTTGGGTCGTCTTTCGCGAACTTTTTCTAACACCCTGGGTAAACAAATGGTAGAATGCCACTCGGCATTAACACTCTTTTGATCTTCAAGTGGAATTGTACAGATGGGACCCATAGCTGAGAAAAAAAACGCGATCATTTTTTTACCAACGTTTCTCGCCTGTCTCACTTTTGTTGGCTTGTTCTCATTTTCAAACACCCATTCACAAGATTGCTGTTTTTTTTCGGGTTCAAAACAATAAATCCACGTTTCGTCTCCTGTGACAATGTCATAAACAGCATTAGAATGTCCGTGGTCGTACTTCAGTAGCATCTGTGAGCACCATTCCACGCGAGCCCGCTTCTGCTCCGCTGTCAGTATAAATATAAATAAAATAAAATGTTAGTTAAAAATATAAATACGTAAATAATATAGCTACCTATAATAATAATAAAGGTTCAGTACTTAGGGTAGATAGGTCATAACATAATAGTTATTTTTTTTACTTTTTACAGGTTTTTTTATTGTTCTTTTTTTGTGAGTCGGGGGTTTTTAAAATTTTTAATTTAATTTTTATTTTATTTTTTTATTGGGATAACTTAAGTATAATAGCTAATTCATTATTTAATATCAATATACGTATCTACTAGTACGTATCTTAGTAGATACGTACTAGTAGATACGTATATTGATAGACTCTGAATAATTGTTGATAGACTAGTGTCTATCAACAATTATTCAGAGCTAATGCGAATTGCGCGGAGTGTGGTTACAGAATTAGAAATACATTCCACTCCTCACATCTTTCGAATGGCTAAACCGATTTTCATAAAACTTGCGGTATCGTGATGTATAAACCTTTCATTTGATACCCAACACGGGTATATTTGATCACATGAAATTTTTCATTACCACTTTCACCCCTCATCTCATATCTTTGAAATGACTTAACCGATTTTTATAAAACATAGCTAAGAACACTCTCCCCTAACCCATATTTCAAACAAAAGATACAGAATCAAAATCGGATCATCCGTTTGGGAGCTACGATGCCACAGACAGACTTACAAACACACCCACACACACGTCAAACTTATAACACCCCTCTCGGGTTTCCGTCGGGGGTTAAAAATAACCTTTCACATACATAATTATGAATATAAAGACACTGTAATATCTTTGTAAACTCGGCTTCAATAAAACCTATTTACTATCAATTCCAATATTCAATCTCAATCCATACTTTGCTTCCCTTAAGTGATAATAATCAAATTACGAACTAATTCAGATTAGTAGTAGTGCAAGATTCTCTTCCGTGTAGTCTACGATGGTAAACGAGCCAAGTAAAAGCGATACTTTGCCAACATTTTGACTTGAAACTAAATCTTAATTTAATCAACACCAAGTAATCAGACGTTACTCGTTACTTAGCTTAATTATTAAAAATCTTTGCCTTTTTTTTTAGTAATTTGTTGCTTTCTAATCTGTTTTAATGTTTTTGTTCTATTCGCGCTGCGACATAAACAGAAATGAGTAATATAATTTTGGTAATGGGGCAATAATAATTATAATCCCCTAAACCTTGTGATGTATAACACATGTTTATACAATAATGTTTTTATTGCTTCATGAATAAGACCACTTCACTCCTCAATATGGCATGTTTATCATAAAATATACAATGTGTTTGCACAATTTATTCATACATGCTCCCATTACCTGCCTCAAAATTACCAACATTGCCTTACGTCTTATTCAACACTGATGTATTAAATTTGTATCCACATCAAAATTGTGTAAACAAATTACGCTGTAATTTTGAAACAATTCTAATATCTTATGTTACGACCTCTCAGAATGCGTTTAGGCAGAATCGTTTGTATACGTTATAAAAGACGTGATGGTGGAAGTGAAGAGAAAATGGATCGTCATTAGTGAAAACTCATTGTATTGTATGTTGGTATAAATCTTCGACTTAGTGTGTGAGAACATTTTTGAGAAAGTAATGAGATAATTAAGTAGGTAAATAATGATGAAACGCAAAACTTCTATTTTATTTATATATTGCATTTGCTTTTAAAACCTATCCAAAATTTAATTTTTCTTGCAATCATTCGAACATTACACAATCCTTAAATTATTACCAATCTCACAAATTTTACAGAAGTTAGAGACTTTTAGATAGTTAGAAACACTAAGTGGACAATTGCTGAAATTAGACCCTTTTCCTGTATTTATACTTACTGAAGCAAAGAAATGTCACTAAGAAACTGTAAAATGACAAGGAAAAGACTCAAGGACCAAAGAATGAAGGAGAAATTAAAATCTTGGAAACAATTGATTGCCAGTGCTCCCCTTAAGCTTGTCGGCTCAAGTCTAAATACTGGAAGCAATGTCGGTCATAATTTACTTTTACCTTCATTTTAAAATGACCAGTTTACCCTCGTAATGTTGAAGTACGCCTTCTCATAATTGAGGGAATAAGGAGAGAACAATGTACCAGAATTTTTGAGTTCATTAAAGTCTTAAATGAGAAGTTTTTGCGTCGTGAAGGACATTAGGATAAAAAATTTATGGAAAATGTGGAAAAATTAGGCGGAAAAGAATCTGTGTGTAAGTAATGTAGTTGACTATCGTGACAGTGTTTTAAAGTTATTAAGTTTTGTTTCTGGTCGTAAGTTGATAAAATTGTGCTTCTGGATCATCTTTCAAGCTATATAAGGAGGAGGTATAACATGGTCACCGTCTACACTAAGTACTGATTAGGATCAAACCTTAACCAAGCACTTACTTTGCTTAGCTGAAGTGGTTTGGGGTGTATTATATTGGATCCCGTTTTCCTTGAAAAAAGAAACCCTACCAAATTAAACATTCATTACTTTTCTTTTGAAATATAATAACTTAGGAAACACTTTGTTGGGTCGATTTACCCAACCTTTAGTTATATTAACATCATTAAGGATCCGCAGTGTGAAGTTCTGACTTAAAATTATGAATTATCACAAAATTCTCGGTCATTCTGCTGACGAGAAAATTTTCTCATTATTATTTCAAGTAGGGTTTTTGCAGCTGCGTACTCGTAATTTGTACGTTTCACACGTACAAATTACGTGTTATTCCAATGTTAATCTTTCATGAACTTTTACAAAACTGGGGCAGTTTTCATAATATTTCTAATATTCAACTATTAGAATTAGTAATCCTACTTCTTACTAACATTATAATACGTAATAGCTTGATAAGAAAACTGAGGTCAACGACATACATACGTAGGTAGGTACATATAATCGCACCTGATTTCCCAAAGGAGTAGGCAGAGACATATTATACGCCTTTGTCTAGTGTTGCTTATCGGGAATTTTTCATGTTTGCCAGAGTTAAGTTTGTTGATAGACAAGTGCATCATCTTGGCAGGACTCCTGTTACACTCTTTTTCAGGTAATATTTTGACAAATGTCATGTTAGCCAATATAAATCGAAATATTCTATGAATTTTGTTCATAAAGTGTGTTCTTCGGAAGCACAATTATAAACTTTCAGTATAATTGAAGAATCCTGAACTCTGGAAATTATTAATGCTAACTACTCAGTAACTTGAATAGCACTTGAACAACTATCCCATTTCAATTAACGTTTAATTTAGCAAACTCTGTTGAAATATTAGACTGACAATATCACGTCTTCACCCTTAAACGAATAGGCTATGGCCTTCATTACGCCCACAGTTCACCAGTCATTTTAGACATCGATTGTCTGAACACTTAATTATACTAACAAGAAAACACGTCAAAATTTTAAGACCAAATAATTGTTGGAATGGCAACAGATTGAACTGGGACAACACGGAAAGCAGTATCTTTCAATAAAAAAATCAAAATCGGTTACCTAGTCGGAAGAATATTTAGAGTCGAATTGAGAACCTCCTCCTTTTTGAACTCGGTTAAAAACGAGTCTAGCGTTATAAAAAGACTAATAAAACACGAAGCATTGTTTTCATTAGTGTCACTAGTTTTAGAAGTTATTGAACGGATTTTGGTGAGGTTTTTTCAACAGTGGGAGGCATAAGCTAGTAAAAAATAAATTTAATAGGCGATTATAGTTTCTAGAAATCGAGTGTGACAATTTAAACGTGAGCCAAAGTGTAATTTTTCGCTTTGTAATAAGTATTTCTGCTTCGATGAAACACTACCCAGTTGCTGATAGCTGTGCAACACACAATCATTCCCAGATCACGTTTTCTTTGTCCCTTCTCTCTACAGTTTTATAAGTTTCATTCCTTCTAACTTTTAACAACGTTACACAACCCGTTTTCTTATAATACCTACCTTTTATATACAATTTTTGTAGAATAACCAACAATAAAAAAGGGATCAACAATCATTAATAGTTTTCGTATCTCGATCACATTTGGTTATGAAATAACTACAAACATTAGTAAATGTAGTCGCCTCTCGCGTCTGCCACGCTCAAATGCTGCCCTTTTATTTGGACATACTTTTATACAAATGGGTATAATGTCATACGACAATTTGGAATAAACTAAAATATTTATTTAACAAATCACGCCACTTTTGATGTCCCATTGTAACTATGTGCCCTTAAGTTAATATTTTATAAAGGTCAATGACGTCACGTACCTTTGAAGACCTCAATTTTCATTTACAAATATTGTTTGAATAAATAATTCACGGTTATGTTAAAATCTCGCGGGAGTCTGCCATGTTCAAGGTAAATATTTTTAGCTTTTACTTTACAAATAATATAATTATATACGCAAGTTTGTTTCTTTATATTTGCTATTCTGTACCTACTATAATAAAACAGTAGAAATTGTATGACTATTGTATATATATTTAAGAACTGACAAACATTTTTTTTTCATACTTTTCGTCAGTCTACAAAGCTAGTTAAAACCAAATTCGTAAGATTTTCGAATTCGTAAGAGATTAAGCTTTAGTTGGGGTTTAAGTTAGGGCAACATTTAACATTTATATCTAGTTATGTCTTAGTCATGAATTCAATAAGATGGCTGAAGATCCCATTAATACAAAAAATAGTAATACCTACCTATTATTGTGACACACAATAATATTCTATTAAGTAACTATCACATATCTATTCAGAAATAGTAACGAGTAAGGAAGATCTCATTGTGAAGCTTCATATCCGGCGCTATTCACGTTCAGGACAGCTGAGACTAGCCCCTTTGTGTGTAAGACGACATCCTTTTCTGAGCAGGACACGAAGGGAAGGACATATCGATTTGAACGGTTAGGTGATTAAAAAGTATACACAGTAATAAGAGAACATAGAAATGAGTTTATTGAATATGCAAATAAGATATTAAGAAAGAAATTATAAATAGATCACAAAAACGGATGTCATCGGCGGGACTCGAACCCACGGCCTTTCCCTAACAGGGGGACTGCTCTGACCAACTGAGCTACGATGACCACTACCGACGACATCGAATTTTTGCTTCATATCGTATTCGTAACACGATACACTGATACCGTCAGTTCGGTAGAACTGCGGTAGGTGGATCCAACGCTAACCTTAAGTTAGTGCGATGTAGAAATTATGAATATGATATGAAGCAAAAATTCGATGTCGTCGGTAGTCGTCATCGTAGCTCAGTTGGTCAGAGCAGTCCCCCTGTTAGGGAAAGGCCGTGGCTTTGAGTCCCGCCGATGACATCAGTTTTTGTGATCTATTTATAATTTCTTTCTTAATATTTTAAGAATAGTGTAAGCAAACTCATTGCTTTGAAATACATAAATATATGGATTTGGTAAGGATTCATCAAAACTTCAGTGTTTAAATATCGTTGTAACACGATACACTGATACCGTCAGTTCGGTAGAACTGCGGTAGGTGGATCCAACGCTAACCTTAATAGCGCAATGTAGAAATTATGAATATGATATGAAGCAAAAATTCGATGTCGTCGGTAGTGGTCATCGTAGCTCAGTTGTTCAGAGCAGTCCCCCTGTTAGGGAAAGGCCGTGGGTTCGAGTCCCGCCGATGACATCAGTTTTTGTGATCTATTTATAATTTCTTTCTTAATATTTTAAGAATAGTGTAAGCAAACTCATTGCTTTGAAATACATAAATATATGCAAATAAGATTATAAAAATAGTGCACAGAAGGGATGGGGGAATATAAAAGTAGATATGGATCTATATTATTACAATATAAGAGTATAATATAATATACGTTATAGTAAATAAGAAACATGTTTATAACCAAAAGAGAAAATAGCAAATAAGAATAATATAAATAGAAGTGTGAAATGGAAAACCCTGCATAAGTAGTTTATAAATAGTAAACTAGAAATAAAATACCACATCGCGCATCGTTAGAATTAAGGTTTGAAAAATTGTTAAATTTACCACATAAATAACTTTAGACTTAAAACTATATATATACCTATAAAAATTGTAATTATGTTTAAATAAAATAGACTTAAGCAAAAGTGTAACTCTTTTCAAAAAAATATTTAAAACTAGCTGTTGCCCGCAGTTCCGTCTGCATGTTATAGCTTTCTTGATCACCAGTTTCTGATTTATTATGTATAGCTGTTGGGCGATATTGTATCTTAAGATAAAATATTATAGTATCTTAGCCGTGTGCACCGCCCCTTAGTGAACTCCACTGCGGGTGACGTAACCTACGACAAACTTAGTATTTGCGGTTAGTACAGTAATCGGGTCTAGGGATCGAACCGCAAAATTAAGTTTGTTTTTTATTGTATATACTCGTACTTTTCCGGGATAAAAAGTACCCAGCGTGGTGCCCAGGATATTAAAGAATAATTATACCAAGTTTCATCGTAATCAAACCGGTAGTTTTTGCGTGACGTCTGAACAAACAGACAGACAGACTAATTTTTTTTCAATCACATTTTTGAGTTCGGTGTCTGTCTAGTAACACCCCCTGCCGTTTATTTTTTTGATATTTTCAATGTACAGAATTTTGACTTGTACAGATTTATTATAAGTAAAGCTAAAAATAAAACATACCTACCCTGATATCCCACTAAAAAAAGAGAATGAAAGGAATAGCGTGAAAGTGTGAGAGGAATGAAAGAAGAAATGGTACGAGTATGTTACTAGAGAATCAGAATAAAAGATGATAGATTAAGAATAGTTAAAGGATCGTTTAATTGTTTAGCCTTGCTAAATTAATTAAATATTGTGTTTAATAGGCTTTGCCATTGGCAAAAGTGCGTTAATTAAATATAAAAAAATAAAAATTAAAAAGTATATAGTACAAGAGGCCAACAATAGCTGCTCGATAGGTAGGTATCTAATTGATTATATAAAAAATATAATATAAATTGAAAATTAGATTCTAGTGACTACATGGGGCACACAAAAAGTTTTGCACTTCTAGCTAATCGGAACTATTTGAATTTCGAATAGAAGAAAACAATTGGCGGGAAATCATTTGTCAATTGTTTTTTATCATACATCAAAGTTCTAAGTATGCAACGAAAATGGAATTAAGTCGAAAAGATTTTAGAGCGATGATTTTTTATGATTTTCAAAGTTCTCTCTCTCCGCAAGACTGTTTATTTTTTTTATTTTTTTTAAATCTGCGGCCCGAGGTCGCGGCCGCACTTACGTCCATTGCCGAGCGCCTCTGGTAGAGACTGAGAGAATTCCCAGTGGCGCCCGGCGGAACTTTGGCGTGGCCACTGCGTGGTGGTCGGGTGTTACCCCGCATCCTTGGGGTCGGGTTTCATCCCGCATCGGTGAGTGAAGGCGTGCGTGGGGTGCAGCCCCACGTCACGCAGCCCTTCTAGCCTGCTTCTGTAAGGACTGTGGGTTGCTAATCCATCGTCCTCAGGCCCCGATTATGGAGGTCGATGGTCCTGGGCGTAGTCACGCCTGCGGCGTCCTCACCGCAGACTTCAGATACGCTCCCTCACCCTACCGGCCGCCTCCTTCACGAGCATAACTTGCCGCAGAAGGAAACGGCCGCGTTCCACTGCCTCTCGCTAGAGACCATGCCTCGTAGCATGGTCTCCAGCGAGAGAGTATCTACGCCCAGGCCCAAAACGAGGTCCCGGCGCTGACTCGCCCAGGCTGAGTATTCCACCAACGTGTGGAATGCCGTGTCTACGCCAGAAGCCTCGCAGTGTTGACACGCGGGTGTGACCTCACGATGCATGCGAAACAGATACTCACCGAAGTTTCCGTGCCCGGTGATGATCTGTGTCGCACGATACGTGAGGCCACCGTGCTGCCTCTGCAGCCACTCCTCCATGATCGGTCTAACCGCCGCGAGGGTGGTGGTTCCCCACTTTGGTTGCTGATGTCGCACCTTCCATGTCTCCATGAGATCCTGGCGGAGTTGGGACCGCTGAGTCTTGATTTCTCGAGACGCAAGCCTGTGGTCCCGCTCCAGCGCCTATATGGGAGCCCCGTACACGGCCATACTCCGCACGATCCCCAGGTACAGTCTCCTGCAGGAAGCGTTGGGTCCCTTTAAGTTGAGCATCAGTCACGAAAGCGTTGCTGCTACCCCCGTCACTTTGGGGACCAAACTTCGGAAATATGGTCCGATGTTCCACCGGTCATCGAGTACGAGCCCCAGATAAATAATGGAGGGCTCGATGCCGATGCTAACGCTCCCTACATTTATGCTGGATTCCAGGATCAGTTGGCCCGCGCCGAGGTCCGTGAAAACACAGAGCCTCGGACTTGTTCGCTACGTCCAGTCCCAGCCGCCGTATCCGACCCACGACTTCAGCAACCCCAGTCGTCACCTTGAGTGTTGCCTCCTGATGCGTTGCTCCCCGTGCCGTGACGAGGGTATCGTCGGCGTAAAAAGTTACGCTGACGCCCTCAGGCAACGCACCCCGCAACACCCAGTCGTATCCGATGTTCCACAGGAGAGGTCCTAGGATCGACCCCTGAGGAACACCGCACGACACATCTCGCCGAGCTGGCCCGAGCCAGCTAGGGTAAGTTATGGCCCTCTCGGATAAATATGCCCCGACAATGCAACGGAGGTAGAGAGGCACTCCGTGGAGAGCCCCCTCTGTCGAGGCCCGAGTTTCTCGAGGGCCAGGAACAATACACGGCCCGGAATGCCGTCAGGTCCAGGGGCAGTGGTTTTCCGGCTACTGAGCCGAAGTACCACAGCTCCGAACTCACCCTCTCTGACTTTGGGTCGTCATCTTCGCTGCTGCTATCAGCGTAGAGCGTCTGAGACGGAGCCATACGCGGAGGGATGTGCTCCTCCGCGCTCGTCGGAAACAGAGAGCACAAGACCCCCTCCAGCCGATCCGGCTGGAGACTCTGGGTCAGTAGGAGCGCCCTTGGTCGGAGTTTACCTCTGACCTGTAGGTACGGGCGCCTCCATGGGTTCCGCTCCAGGGTTTCCAGGAGCTCCTCGCGGGCTGCCGTCTTAGTCCGCGTGATCGCTTCCTGGAGGGTGCCCTTAGCCTCTCTGTAGGACGCATATAGCTCCGCCTCCCGGGCTACCGTTACAAAAAATAAGCAAACTGCGCTCTTACTCATCTTGGAAATCAAAGATGGAAAAGGACAGAGGCCAGGAGACATGGCCACTCGCTTCACTCGCTCGGAGTAAGTGAGAGAGTCGCGAGCCTAGCAGGTCCGCCATCCTACGACCCCCTCGTGCAATGGGGTCAGCTGCCGGATATTGGCCGGAGCATTAAAAACTCCTCTGCCGGTGGCAATGGGAGTTGCCATCTACTCCGTTGCCCGGAGTGCACCGGCCCCCCAGCTTCCGTGGCCCATGGGAAATACCCATAGGGACAAAGGAGCCGCAGGGCACGCGTGGAGGTTCCCGATCTCACACCCCAAGACTGTGCGGCTCGTCTTCAAAATGCTTTTGGGAGAGAAGCACCTTGTTTGAGCACCGTGAGGCGATGGTTTACTGAATTTGAGAGAGGTCTAGTTTCTTTACATGACGAAACTGCCGTCAACGAAAATAATGTGGCTACTGTTAAGCGGTTTATTGAAGAAAACCCGCGGATTACCTATGAGACAGTTCGAGGACTGTTATTGGGGATTGGTATGAGTCAAATGTCAAATACAGAAAATTTTACACGAAGAATTATTGAAAGTTCGGAAACTTTGTTGTCGTGTGATCCCTAATGAACTGACAGCGGAGCAGAAGCGGGCTCGCGTGGAATGGTGCTCACATATGCTACTGAAGTATGACCACGGAAATTCTAGTGCTGTTTATGACATTGTCACAGGAGACGAAACATGGATTTATTGTTTTGAACCTTTTGGGTGCAAAGGGGCTCTACCAACATCTTTAGGGCCCCAGCGACCTCACCTGCTAGTGGCGCACCTGCTGATAAACGGACGAGGCTCGTTAAATTACGGTACCTATGGAGTGGCTTCGGCCCCTACGTGGGTACCAGGTGGTACAACAGTGTTGGTCCGGAGGGGTACCACCGTGCAGCTGTGCTAAAGCCCCCCAAGTAACCCAGCCCAGGCTGGATTGCGTTAGGGGTTCAGCAGCTGCACCGCCGGGCCCGGGGCGATGTATGGTGCAGCAGGCATGGGACCAGTGGGGGCGAAACGGAGTCTAGTGTGGGTGGTGTGGGTCGATTCGCCGGCCAGGGAGACCCTTAGCAACGGCGTTGCCGCGGCCGCCCGCAACACAGTCATGGGGCCCGCCTGGGGCCAACCACCCCAGGAGGCTGCCCCACATGTTGCGCATAATCCTGATGTGGGATCGCCGCTCCGGGTGGTAACCGGTGTGGGGTAGCGGCGGCCTTGCATCAGGGGGGTTTGGGAGCCCTTCCGTCCGGCGAGTCGGCTCCGACCTAACCACACGATTCTAGACAAAGCTAGCCCCTGCGCTTTGTCACTTACTGCTGCACCAAATGTCGCCCTGTCTTCACGCTTCTTCTTCAAAATCTACAATGGCAGTGCAACAAAAAAGAAATAAACGTTAAACAGCGGCCCTAGGAAACCCCACAACTTCACATTTCGAGGTGGAGTTCACTAACGTCCGTGGACTCCATGCGAACCTCGATACCGTCCACCACCACCTTGAGACGGCACGGCCCGCTGTGATGTTCCTCACGGAGACACAAATACGCCGCCCTGACGACACGTCTTACCTGTGTTACCCCGGCTATGTCATCGAGGAATAATTTCGAGACAAAGCCGGGGTGTGCGTGTTCGTTAGGGCGGATGTTTGCTGCCGCCGGTTGCGCTGCCTAGAGAACCCCTCCAATTCCGTCCTTTGGCTGCACGTAGACCATGGCTCTATGAGCCAGATCTACGTGTGCGTCTACCGATCCCACACAGGGGATTCTGAGACAACAAAGCTCTTCCATTACCTCAGCGAGACGGCTGATGAAGCGCAGGTGCGGTTCCCGAACGCTGACCTAGTATTTCTGGGGGACTTCAATGGCCATCACATTGAATGGCTGGGGTCCCTCAAGACTGATCATGCGGGTAGAGCCGCCCATGCGTTCGCTCTCTCCCACGGTCTGACCCAGATGGTATGCGGGATCACCCGGATACCAGACAGGTCAGATCACGCGCCCGCTCTGCTGGATCTACTGGAGTCGCCCAGCCCAGTACAGTGTTTCGGTAGGAGCCCCACTGGGTAGTTCCGACCACTGTGTTGTTCACGCTGTCATGAAGGTGTCACCTCCTGCACGTCCTGTACAAACGTCACGACGACTATGGCACTACTCGTCAGCGGATTGGGACGGTCTACGCGATTATTATGCGTCCGTCCCCTGGAGCCAGCGCTGCTTTGTAGGAAAGGCTCCTTCGGATAGTGCTTCTGCTATTGCTGGCAATATCAGTTTAGGGATGGATTATTACATCCCTTTCACTGATGTCGCCAGTATCCGCAGAGCCCGTCCCTGGTTCGGGCGAGATTGTGCCAAAGCTGTTCGACAAAAACAGTCGGCATATCGCGCCTGGATCAGGGCCCGGGCTGTGCGCGACCCAAACGTGGGCCACCTCAAAGCAGCGTACAACCGGGCCACAAAGTCGAGTAAGAGGGCCTTTAAGAGAGCGGATGCCCAGCGCGTCGCGCGGCTTGGTCAGGAGCTCACTTCCCATCCCACGGGCAGCCGTGGATTCTGGCAACTGGCCAAAGCCGTGCAATCTAACTTTTGTCAGCCCTCGCTGCCACCGCTGCGTTACCCAGATGGAACACTGGCTCACAAAGCCCAAGAGAAAGCGGATATGCTCGCAGACCTCTTTGCGGCTAATTTCCGGGTCGACGACCGTGGCCTGCAGCCCCCCGCCATCGCCAACTGTGGCCACACAATGCCTGATATTGTTATCAGGCAATGTGATGTACGGGCAGTGCTGCGGTCACTCGACACGCGGAAAGCCAGTGGCCCTGACGGCATTCCGGCGGTGGTGCTACGAAAATGTGCAGCTGAGTTGTCTCCAGTATTAACGCGTCTGTACCGCCTGTCATACTCTTCAGGGCTCGTGCCGGAGGTCTGGAAGGAGGCGAACGTACAACCGATCCCCAAGAAAGGGGATCGGTCCGATCCAGGCAACTATCGACCCATAGCTGTCACCTCAGTCATTTGCAAGGTGCTTGAGCTCCTTATAAATAAGCAGCTCATGCAATTCCTAGAGGATCACTCGCTAATCAATGATCGACAATACGGCTTCAGGCCAAAGCGATCAACGGGTGATCTTCTGGCATTCGTAACGCATGTCTGGGGTGGGGCTATGGAAAGGCACGGCGAGTCCTTGGCTATTAGCCTGGACATCGCCAAAGCCTTCGATAGGGTCTGGCATGCTTCGCTCCTTTCCAAGCTTCCGGCATATGGTCTACCTCCTCAACTGTGCAGCTGGATTGCCAGCTTTTTAAACGAGCTCCGAGTTCGGGTCCTCTGCGATGGCCAGGCTTCTCGCTTCTTGCAAGTGAATGCCGGGGTACCGCAGGGGTCCGTACTATCGCCAACTCTCTTTCTTCTGCATATCAATGATATGCTATCCCTCGGGAACATTCATTGCTATGCAGATGACAGCACACTGCACGGGAGTTACTCGGTTCGTCCGACGGCGGGGCGATCTGAGATTGAGGAGGAGAGACGACGACTCGTGGCTGATCTCGACCGTAACCTCGACAGTATCTCTCAATGGGGTACCGAGAACCTGGTCGAGTTCAATGCCCGCAAAACACAGGCGTGTGCATTTATTGCGAAGAAATCCCCTTTCCTTCCCCTACCCTCTCTTCAGAATGCATTATTACCAATGAAGGACAACCTTGATATCCTTGGCATAGACGTTCGTCGAGAGCTCAATAATAAAAACTACATCGAAAGATGTATAGGGCTAGCTTCGCGGAAACTAGGAATACTGAATAAGGTAAAGAGATTCTTTACACCGGACCAGAGGTGTCTGCTGTACAAGACGCAGATTAGACCCTGCGTCGAATACTGCTCTCACCTCTGGGACGGCTCCGCGAAGTATCTGCTGGACGCTCTCGACGCTATGCAGCGACGGGCTATCCGTATTATAGATTGTCCGGAGGTAACGGGAAGCCTTGAGCCGCTAGTTCAGCGCCGAACAATAGCTTCCTTGGCCGCATTCTACCGTATTTACCACGGCGAGTGTTCTGAAGAGCTCTTCAATCTGATCCCACCCTCTTCCTTCCGATCCCGAACGACTCGTGCCGGGCAGAGATGCCACCCCCACACAGTGGATAGCATGTTCGCGAGAACCGAACGTTTTAAACGTTCGTTTCTCTGCCGAACGATAGTGGCCTGGAACGCCCTGCCTGTGCACGTGTTTCCTCCCACATATAATCCTGGGTTCTTTAAGCGGAGCGTGAAGAGGCACATCAGTAGGTCGTCAAGTTGAGTGCCACTCTCAATAGTAATGAGTGCTGTGAGAGTGGCCCACAATCGCTAGACGTCGTCACGACTTACCACCAGCCGGGCGGCGTCAATTTGGCGAACCAAATATAAAATCAAAAAAAAAAAAAAAAAAAAGAACCCGAAAAAAGACAGCAATCTTGTGAATGGGTGTTTGAAAATGAGAACAAGCCAACAACAACAACTTGAAGATCAAAATAGTGTTAATGCCGAGTGGTATTCTACCATTTGTTTGGTGTTAGAAAAAGTTCACGAAAGACGACCCAAAAGCCGCGTTCTCCTACATCATGACAACGCTTCTTCACACACGGCCAACAAAACAAAGTCATTTTTAGCTTCTGAAAAATAGCATCCTGTGATTTCTGTATTTTCCCCAAAATCAAAGATTTGATGAGAGGTTTCACTTTTACCAACTCCAAATACCAAAGGGCATTGATAGCGTTCAATCAGCACGTAGCAAACATGCCTTCAGATCTGTGGTCCTCCTGTTTTAAAAAATGGTTCGATCGCATGAAAAAATATTTAAAATGTAAAGGAGAGTATTTTGAAAAGCAATAAACATAATATTTTGAATTTAACATGTTGTTTTTTTAAGTTACGCAAAACTTAGAGTGTGACCTACGTATAATACCGGGTAACGGATTCTAGGAATTTTCATAGTATTGCTTGGGTAACTAAATTATTAATTTTCTCTCAAAATTTCCGAAATTTTGTTACTTAATGGTTTTTCATACCTATGTAAATTATATCGTTATTTTTAAAATCATATTTCTGCGGTTAGTGGGCTATTGTTATTTCATAGATACCTATATTATGTGCATCGTTTTATAAGGGTTCATCATTTTCCTTATCGTAAAGATTTTATAGCATTTTTATTTTGGGACAATAACAATTTTCGTTCATAAAATTTATTATTAGATTTACTCTAAGGTAATAAGATGATATTTATACTAATTTATAATCTTAACTTCGGGTGGGGTTCCAGAAAAGTCCAATAATAGTCAAGTGTAGCATGTTACATAATAATACCTAAACTCTAGAATGTGTTTACTTACGTCAAAAAAGATTGAAGTTCCTCAATTTATCAAAGTAACTCGTAACCAGTTCGTAAATCTTTTAGTGCTCAGTCTCAGTTCATCGCTATGTTCGTTTCTAATACGTCAATGATACTCAGTACCGTGACTTGGATCATTTGTCACGTAAAGACATGAGATTTTTCAACCATTACCACTAAAAGCTAAGGATAGGTTTCCACATAAATTATTTAATGGCTTTATGACTCCAATATCGTTTTGGAATAATATGGTATTTTCAATTTTAAGATTTTAATGTTGAGTGTGTAATATGGGAACCTAAATTGTAAGAATTTTTTGTAATTCCACAATCTTAGTAATCTAGTTATTTTTACATTAATTATTATTACATTGTTTTCCCATTTCTTACATTCTTCATTAAGTATAGAAATTTACATAAATATTTTCGGTGACGAAACGTTGTTCTCTTATTTTAGGAATGACATTGAATTCCAAATAGCCTAGAGTATTACATTACTGTATAAGCGTCAGTACCGTCAAAGGAATTATTCGTTATAAACATTTTCAACTAAATGTACCTCTGTCACATCCAAATAATATAACAAAACACTCCCTTGTAAATGTAAAATTCTCTTTGACCATTCACTGTAGGTAATGACGAATCCCTCACGGGATATGCGTATTTTGTATAGTCATACATACATACATAACATCACGCCTCTCTCCCAGTGGGGTAGGCAGAGACCACGGATTTCCACCTGCTACGATCCTGGCATACTTCTTTCGCTTCCTCAACTTTCATTAATGTCTTCATGCATGCTCGCCGGTTACTGGTACTTTTAACCTGGCCTTTATTTAGGATATCTGCGATTTGGTCGCAGTATGTTCGCCTTGGTCGACCCTTAATAGCTTGTCCATTCACACTCGCTTCATGTATCTGTTTTGTCAATCTACTGTCATCCATCCTCTCTACATGTCCGAACCATCTAAGCATCCCTTTTTCCACCTTGGTTACTACATCTTCTGACATACCACAACGTTCTCTTATCACACTGTTTCGCATTTTGTCCATCAGAGTCACACCAACTATACTTCTCAAACTTCTCATTTCGACCGCATTTATTCTACTCTGATGCTTCTCCTGCCACACCCAACATTCACTACCATACATTAGTGTAGGGATAAGCACTCCCCGATGCACAGCCATCCTTGCCTTATGAGACACGTTCTGGCTGTTCATAAAGCTATATAGTGCCCCATTCACCTGATTACCTGCCACAACTCTTCGCTCAATATCACTGTCATGCCTTCCATCTCTTGAAAACTTACATCCTAAGTATACAAACTCTTCCACTTGTTCCACTCTTTCTCCTTCAATCACAATCGAACAGTTCGACGTACTTTCTTCTCTTTCAAAAATCATTACTTTCGTCTTACTTACATTCACTTTCATTCCTTTCTTTTTCAAAGACTCGTTTAGCATACCAACCATCATCTGCAACTCCACCGCCGATGATGCAAGTATTACCTGGTCATCAGCATATATAAGGCATTTGACGGTCAGTTCATTCATTCTCAACCCATACACACTTTCTTTCAACTCTTTCAAACAGTTGTCAATGAATAGATTGAACAGCACAGGAGACGCCACACAACCCTGTCTAACACCTCTTTCAATGTTAAACCATTCTGTGTAAGCGCCGTTAATTCGGACACAAGCACTGGAATTCTCGTAGAGTGATTTCAGTGCCCGTATCAGTTTGCTGCTCACTCCATACAATGCCAATGTTAGCCACAGTTCACTCCTCACCACTCTATCATAGGCCTTCTCTAGGTCTACAAAAGCACAGTAGACTTTTTGGCTTTTCGCCAAGAACTTCTCCGTGATGCAGCGTAAAGAGAAGACCTGATCCATGCATCCTCTTCCTTTCCTGAATCCTGCCTGAACATCCCACATCTTTTCCTCAGTTTCATTCGTCACCCTTGTAACCAACACCCTTGCATACAATTTGCCGACGATGCTGAGCAAGCTAATTCCGCGGTAGTTTTTGCAATCACGCTGTGACCCTTTCCCTTTGTACAATGGCACAACGACGGCATTGCACCAATCTCTTGGTACAGTGCCGTTCCTCCAGCAAAGCTTAAAAAGGCAGTACAGCTGATTCACTACTACGCCTTGTCCCGCTTTTAGCATCTCGGCTGAAATCCTATCACACCCAGCTGCTTTTCCTACTTTCATACTTTTCAATGCGTTCATAATTTCTGTCACGCTGATTTTATTGTCATCATAAAGTTAATACTATCAGGCGTTACTTTTCGGAAGTCCATAGTTAAATAAAATAAATCTAACTACTTTGCAATATTCCGCCACATGCAAATTACCCAACTCTCGTATTTATTCATGCACAAGTCCGCCCTCCAATCCCACTTAGGCCGAAAGAATAGAGAAATAATTTTGAAAATAGAATAAATATGAGAGTTGTGTTATCGTGCAAAAATAATAAAAAACCTCGACACGTGTTTCGCCCCCAACCAGGGGCATCATCAGGAGATGTCGATGGCTCGGCGCATGGCGACCGAATGAGCCACAACTCGTAAACCGCACCTATTTATATCCTAGGTTTTTTATTTCTACCCACAACCATAATACCAAATTATTTTATGTCTACCCACCACCGTTGTTTGAATGACGTATACCTACCCGCAGCAAAGGGGAAGAGGCGAAATTAAGTTGATCATTTAAAATATTAGGGTTCAAGCATCTATGTTTGTAGATTTCTAATTGTTCCAAAACCGAACCGAAACCAAGGACTGAGGCTTTCATTGTATAGTCCGCCCTCCAATCCCACTTAGGCCGAAGCCTAAGTGGGATTGGAGGGCGGACTTGTGCATGAATAAATACGAGAGTTGGGTAATTTGCATGTGGCGGAATATTGCAAAGTAGTTAGATTTATTTTATTTATTGTCATCTTCACTGTCATCCATACCCTCAATAGGGTTTATTACTTGCGAATTCTCTTTCTCAAATAAACTTTCAAAATATTCTTTCCACCTCTTTAACACACTTCCCTCCCCATCCAAAGAACTTCCATCCTGGTTTCTGACTTTGTCTAGTTGCGAAGACGTATTAGTACCTCTGGCAGTTCGTACAGACTTCCAGAAGAGTTTTATATTTTGTTGAAAATCGTCAGATAACCTCCTGTCAAATTCATCTCGCTCTTTCTCTTTCTCTCTTTTAATAACTTCTTTTGCCACCCTTTTACACCTCTTGTATTCATTCTTAGCTGTATTTACATCCTCATTCGTTGCCTGATTCATTCGCTGATTGGCTTTTGTTGCCAACCAATCCTGCCATGCTTTCTTTTTTTCAAATATCACCGATCGGGCTTCTCCGCTCATTCTTTTGGCCTTGCGTCCTTTTGTCCTTTTACTCACTCCACACACTTCTACAGCTGCTTCCACTAATCCTTCCTTAAATGGTTTCCATACCCTTTCAACTTCATTTATATCATCTATACTAACAAACTTCTCTCTCAGTCTACTAACAAAATCCTCTCTCTTTCTCATATCTTGCAAATTTTCTACTTTTATACGCTCAAGATCATATTTGTATAGTCAATACAAAATATAATGATATATCTGTAGTACGAGTATGTCGTTGTCGTTTTGTTTTAGCGATTTAGTTTGTGGGCAAACGTATTGTTAATAGGGCTGTCCAATTTTCAAAAAAAAAAAAAAAATTATCATAGGTAACTCTTGTGATCTTTAGACATGATGATTCCCGTACCGTTACTAAATACTTACGTCGAAACTACTTTAATAGGTCGACAGGGAAAGTCGACTTACTGTCTGCTATCTTACACTGTTTATGTGTCGCAAAGGTACGAGTATTACAGCAAAGTGGTCATTGAAGGACATCGTCAAAGGATTGTTCTATTTAAACATCGAGACTAACATGTTTATTCTTCTTTGTTGGTGCTTATTAGGTTGGTGAAATATGACTGCCTCTCTTGAAGTTTTGCCATTTAGTAACCGCACACCACTAACTGTGTATAGATAAAATACGAGTACATTCATACAGGTACAGATAAAATAAAGATAAATTGTTTTAATAATATTATGTAAATTTCATTTACATAATATTATTAAAAGTAAAATTTATAAAAGTACTTTTTTAATAACTAGTAAATTACAAGTTTAGAAATAAAATAATTTAAAGATAAAATAAAAAGCCTTGTTGATCGAATTCAGTAAATATTTTTCTCTCAGTATAACTCGGCGTACCTATATTTTTTTCGAGTTTAGAAGCACTTCAAATGTGAAAACAGAAAACTCTTATTGAGGTTTACCTCCAACTATTTTATTTATAAGTGACTTCCTTGAACTGTTTCAATATTATGTAAACGTTTTTTTTAAACTTTCGCGTTTTATACACATTATAAACTTAAGACTAACGGGTCTTTTACGTGATTCTTGAGATATATACATACCTCTTTATTACCCGACGTTTCGACTTTATTAAACGTCGGGTAATAAAGAGGTATGTATATATCTCAATAATCGCGTAAAAGACCCGTTAGTCTTAAGTTTATATAATGTTAACGTATTTATTTGGCTTCGCTCACTACTAATATTTAACTTAAATGTATTTACTGGTAATGGATTTCCTGAGCTCACGTGACACAGCACGGTACCGTGCGTCACGATTTTTAATAACCACAAGGAAACTGTACGAATGGAAAATTATTGAAAAACAACACAATATACACCGTACAATGTTTTATTTCGTGAACCATACATGAACATTAATTTATATTTTTTGACGGCCTAGACAGACAGAAAGTATGTCATTACATTTTTATTTTAGTATGTTATATTATTTTTTTTTATTATTTCTTTAGAAAGCAGATAGTTTTTATAAAAACTATTTGCGACACATTGGGTTGTAAAATGTTCAAAACAATGTAAATAATCGTGAAATGAAAACCTTTAAACAAAATCAAACTATAAAACTACTTTCAACTTAAACTACTCTAGGTAACACTGATCCAAGTCGTGCTCGCGAAGGAGGCGGCGAGAGAGAGAGAGGGAGCGTACCCTCCCCACCGAGTTCCGTAGTCAGCGGCGAGGGCGCCGCAGACTCATCTACGCCCAAGACCATCGACCTCCATGATCGGGGCTTGAGGGCGGCGGGATCGCCACCCGTCGTCCTTACAGAAGCTGGCTAGAAGGGTTGCGTGCTGCGGGGCCTTTTCCCCATAGCACGCAACCAGATTCACGCACTGACGCGGGATAAAACCCTACCCCAACGACGCGGGATTCTCATCCCGACCCAACCCCCGCAGAGACCACAGAGGTGGTCAAAGCCCACCGGGCGCCACTGGAAATACGTTCTGCTTGTAACCAGAGACGCCCGGCAACGGACTTTAGAGCGGCAACGGCCTTGGGCCGCGGAAATAAAAAAAAAGGTAACACTGATCAATACAGTCAGTACTAATCTTACCTAAGTACCTATATTTTGCAGTTTATTTAAATAAAATACAAGTGGGTATAATGGCAGAACTAAATAACTCAATATTTCAAGTTTCGAGATAATCGCGATTTACTGTTTTTTTGGCACTTTTTTTGACATCATTAACAAATGGAGAACAATTATAACGTCGGCAATTTTATATGTTATAAGCATGTTTGCTGTCGATTCAATGCTTAATCAAACTAATTTCTTTCATGAACCAAAAAAAAAAAAAAAAAAAAATACAAGTTATCCAATTTTGCCACACCAAGATGTTGCAAACATACCGTAGTTAGCTAAATATTTATGGTAGTTATTCAGTTTTCTCACACATAAGATGGATGTGAATACATGAAATTAGGTCAACAAGTTCACTTGTCGAGTTCTGAACCTAATGAAATATTTAAACATGAAAGTTAGGCATTCTTAGTGAAAGTTAATTTGTTTAATTTTATCACCTGATTATTGATCTCACATGAAATAAAAAACCTGGGTTGGAAAAAGAAACATCTTTATTAAAAAATAATAAACGTAAAAGGACAAAAATCAAAATCAACATAATTAGGTATGTCAATCTAATAAAATCAAATAAATTACTTATTATAAATCTTCTACTCGTAAAATCAACTAACAAAAAACACTTTGCTTTACATTAAAACATAATTATAATTTTAAACACAAAAAACGACCATGGTTTATCAAATCAACTTTTTGTAGGTAATAAACTATTATAAATCTTCTAAAAGCAACTAAACGCAAAATAACTTTTCTTTCCATTAAAACATAATTATTATAAATTTTTAAAACAAATAACGAACATGCTTTATCAAATCAACAATTCGTATAATAGGGTGTAAAAAAATTAATCGTCATCATCTGATGAATACGTCTGTTTACTCGGATTATCATTTAATGATGGTAAATTTTCATACCAACCATGGAGCTCCTTGGGTATTATATTTTTTTTACAAAGCTGTAATAGGTCCCTCTTTTTTTCTTTGGTAATAGGTAGAAGTTGAGTATAAGCCCTAGGAATGTCGTCAGAACTCATAGCAGGCATTTCAGTATTTATCGTTCTTCTTGTTGACCTCCCGGGCTTAGAGAGAATATTTAATAAATTATATACTCCATCATAGTCGTATCGGTACTTGATAAATCCTGGCAAGTCCTTTTCGAACCGTAAACATTTGATTTTCAACCAACTTACTGTGTCTCCGTTCTCTGCCACAGTCTTATTTTTTATGATGTTTGCAGCTAAGAGTTTTACATCTAGCATATCTTTATATGATAATTCTGTTACTTTATATGGTGTAGCTTTCTTGTTTTGTCTTTTGGATCGTGTTTTCTGCATGATATCCTTCCATTCAATTACAGAGTATACTTCTCTGTGTCTCTTTTCTTTTTCGGTGGCACTATGCATCGAGTCTACCTCCATAAAACTGTGGCCACTTTCTAAGTACTTTTGCTCGACAATTTTGATTGTTCTGTGGTTGTGCACTAAATGTAATAAAAAGGCTGCAATGTACTGGTTACGATTTTGCCCTGAACATGTATCGGAATATATAATTACGTGTGTTATAGCCTCAGGGAGTGTCATAATCCATAAGTAAATAGCAGAAGCTATTTCGATGCTGCCTCTTTTGCCGTTAATTTCAGTCCATATCATGCAGTGAGCGTTATTTTGTGGCGGTTTAAACTCATATATAGACAAATTATACAAGTTTAACTTTCTGGAATAGTACATTAAACTATCTACAGTAGATGGAATCTGTACCTGTCAAATTTCCTGTAAACAGGTAATTTGACAGGTATCTTGTTGTCTTCTTTCATTTTCTCCACATACAATTCATACATTTTGGGTATCGATAAAGTGGGATTCAAATATTTTCGAGATGATTGTTTTCTGCAATAATGTGAATCAACGGTAGGGGAACTCTCAATGTGGTTTTTAATATCATTCATTTGTTCATCCGAAGTTTTATTTATAGGCCTTCGTTTGCCACGACGGTCCATGTGTAAAAAAGCGCCATTTTCATCAATTTGTTTAACTGCCGTTTCTATTGGTCCCGAAGATATACATAATGTCGCCATAAAGAAGTTCTTACAGACACGCTGATAAGTAGTTTAATGTTTAAAAAACCGTATTCTCTGCTAGAATTTCTTTGTTTCTCTATAGGTACAGACCGTTTTGTAGTCTGTACTGGTTTTATAATTATTCGTTTTAGTAAAAACTCTTTTTGTTGCCTAAAACCTTCAATAGACCAATAGGTTTTGCATATTTTTATACGTTCTTCTTCAGTAAAGATTTCCTTGCATTTACGGCGACAATTGTAACTACATCTTGGACTTTTAGACATTTTAGGTGCAAGCATCTTTCCATCTTTACTTTTGTACGGCAAGCAGTTTCTTTTTTTCCGCAGTTCTTGGTTGACTTTCCAATTTGAAGGATCGGCAACCTTCCATCTGCACTTTTTATTTTCTTTTTTTTCCTCTGTACTTTCTGTTTCATAATCAGTAGTTTCAGCTATGATGGTGGCAGGTTTTTCCTGTACCTCTTTAACAGGTGTCGTTAGGGCTTGGTAGGAAGATTTGTCAATCACAGCTGTTTTTTTCTTTGTATTTGTTATTTCTGCCTCAGAGTCGCTGGAAAAAATGGGTGTGTTTTTTTCCTTAACTTTTCTTTTTTTTCTGGGATTCTTCTTACATTCGCTTTCCAAAAAGAGGTCTGAAGACGTTGAAGGAAGTAAAATTGATAAAGACACAGTTCTCCTTCTTATTTTGTTTTCTTCATCTGTGTCTGGAATTCATGATGATCTAGAATCAGAAAATGGTTCTTCATCAGTCTGCGACAGTAATAAATCAATTCCAGAAATGGAACTAGAGCCTCTGATCGGAGAGCTATCCATGTTATTATACTCGTACGATGATATATTATTGGTGTCATTTATATTAATTTTGTTGCTGCACAATGATAAAGGACTAACATTAATTGACTCTGATCTAGTATTTTCTTATTTTTTACCTAAAACAATAAAAAAAACTTTCTCATTGCCTAGTAATGTCATAGAAAAAAAAAGCCGGATTAGCGTGTTTTAGGTATAAGAATACATTAAAATAATGGACCCCGGATTCCGAGGGGAGAGCCTCGGATGCGACTGGGACTGGCGCACAGATGATGATGATGACGAATAAATAAAATACTTATAGGAAAAAATATAGAAATAACTTAATACGTCTTGTTACTGAGATCAATTTGGCACTCTGTGAATAAATGTATATTATGAAGGAAGATGCTAATTGCCCTAGTAACAGACATTAATTTGAGCTCAGTTTAAAAATAAAAGAATTTAAGTCATATAAATTAACTAGGCGCGAGTGGCTCCGGCCACGTGGTAATTCGTATCGTGTCAAAAAAATTTATGTGTTATTAAAATGTATAACCCATATTCTTGTAAAGTTTCATCCAAATCCCTTCACTAGTTTTGCGTGAGAGAGTAACAAACATACCTACATCCTCACAAACTTTCGCATTTATGATATTAGTAGGATAGGATTATAGTTTTAGCGTTCCTCCTGTAAGGGAAAGATCGCGGGTTCGAGTCCCGTCTGAGGTCGATTATTTTTCCCTTTCTTAATCAATTTGAACAGTTAGCATAATAAATGCTTCAAAATTTCATTCAACTACCTTTATACTTCTCCTATAAATATTCTAATCTTCTTCTGCCTAGCGTTAATTCCCAGTCGCACCCGAAGCCTTCACTTCGGAGTCTGGGGTCCACCGGTCTTACCAGTCTTAACTGCGGATTTGGCTGGACCTCGATATTTTCCGTGAAGCGACTGCCATCTGACCTCCACGACCCAATGGTAACATTAGGCGCTATAGAAGCATTGCAGCTAGACCGTTGTTATTGGACTTTTTATGGCTCCAACTACCCGTAACGACTGCCATAGATGTTCATTTGGCAACCGGGACCGACGCACGACCAGACCAGTGCCTATATTCCGGCATACAAATATTTGCACTGAGCGGGAATCAAACCCGCGCCTCCTGCTTAGCGGCCGCGTTCACTACCGCTACGCCACCGAGGCGGTCCATTAAACATTCTAATAGACGAAAGTAAAAGCCACCTTATTTCCTTGCAATAAGATTCATAATTGAATTATAATGTCAACATTTATAGAGTTCTTCCGTAACTCAAGATGTTTAACAACGCAATTCGCTTAGTTGTGGAAAACGTCAATAAAATCTATTCCATTCTATTATTAGATTTCAATTTATCACAACAATAAACTAAAACGTAATTAAAATAACAAAAATAAGCAATAATGGTTGTATGGCTCGACTTATTGTCAGTAGGTATAGGTATTAGTACGACTACGACCTACGAATAGATACACTTGAAGACTCCGACAGTAAATTGTTGATACTTTGGCATGTTAATATTAATAATCAAGCCATTATTAAAAGGACAACACCTAAGTAAATACTAAAATAATTATAAAAAGATTGTGGATTACCTCAGACCTACCTCAGACAAATAATAATCAAGTAATATTATTCAAAGGACAATACATGTAAGTACTAAAATAATTATAAAAACATTTTACATTACCTACCTCAGACAAATCACCTTCTTGCTGACACATTTTCACCAAAAATCTACCCCTTGAATCCATGATAAAATAGTTGACGTCCTTCACATTATCTAATGGATGCACTAAAATGTGCTCAATCATGTCGGCACGCGTTCACCCTCTCCCGGACCCCACACTCCACCTTACCGATAGCTCTCATTGATGTTTACATTATTTCGCGCCAATTTGTACAACAGCTGAGTTGTTCGATAACTTTGCTTACGTGCGAATACTATAAATAGAAATATTCAATAATTTCACCTATTGACATTTTTTTGATTAGAATCTTTTATAAATGTATATTTTTTCGAAGGAGAAATACATAAAAATAATTATTTAAAAACGAAATAATGAAATAACTCAAATTGTTTAGTTTTCCTTCAACATGCCTGCTTTCATTAGAATATTTTCGTTCGTGGAAGAACTAAACAACTCAATTTAGCTAATTCATTTCATACTCAAGTGATCAGAAGTCACAGTTGTTCATTTATTTATAGAGTTAGTCATTTTTTCTAATAATATTTAGTGTTCAATTAAACATATCTATTTCTTCAATTGAAACACGAAAATGGATTTATTTTTGGATTGGATTGAGATATAGGAATGTTTGTTAGACCAAAAGATGCGGCACATTTTAGGGTTCTCGAAAATGGTGAAAGGTCAATTTGGCCAAAATCGGAGTTATTTAATTCTGCCATTATACCGACGATTATTACTGTAAAACTTTAACTGTGTAGTAGTATCTTTGCAAAACAAAAGAAGCTGTTTAAATAGAATAAACAGAATGATTGATTGACTGTTACACAATGTTGTTGAGAAACCCTCAAGAGATTTGCCCATTCTTAATCATTTAGATTACTGCGATCTGGTAAAGGCTTCTTTTGTTGTGGCTTCTATGTTTTCGATTTATTTAGTAACGACTATAATTTTAATACTTTTAAATAGTATCCATTTGTTTTAAAATTGCTACCTCAATATCACAAAAACTAACTAGGTATACGCTTTCACTTCACTGGCGCGACAAGCACATGGTAGCAATCGTGTATAATAATAATATAATAATATGTATGTAAGTATAATAATAATGTTCTATTATAATAGTTACAAGCTGCATATTACCCGCACTATAGGAGTTAACGATGTGAAATAAGTTGCAAAATGTATGGAGGCAACCTGTCAGCTCGTTTGCATAATTATGCACATAAGAACGATAGTTTGTCGCTTATAATCATGCACTCAGTATGTACGTGGTTATCTTAAGCGTTTCAGTTTTTGTGTTCATAATATTGCCAGTGTGTAAAGTTTTGATACGTAAAAGAAACTTGTAAAACAAAATAGTATTTTTTTCAAACATTGTGCTGGAGAGTTGCCTATTGTTGTTTCCGAGGTTTCTGGTTATGTATATATTAGTCTATCTTTCAGCAATTACACGACGTGCAGATGAGGATAATTGGGATACGGAATTCTCTTTGTTCAATCGCCATCAAAGTTACAAATAAAGAAATCGAAATTTTTCTTTTTTTTTACATTTGGCAAATTTAACTGGCGTCCATAGTGTATTTAATAATTAAGAGGGGCTCGTGGTCTAGTGGTAACCGACAATGTTAACACATTGCAAAGGTTAAGTAACATCGAGTCAGGCCTGTCTTAGGATGGGTATTTGTTAAGACCCTTCGTGCCTTGGAGAGCACGTTAAGCCGTCGGTCCCGGTTGTCATACGAACATTCGTTAAGTTCAGCAGTCGTTAGGGGTAGTTTGAGCCCTAAATCAAAATCCGACCAGTCTAACTACAGAACTTCGATATTGAATGTGTTGTGGAGGTCGGATGGCAGTCGCTTCACGGAAAATATCGAAGTTCAGCCGAATCGCAGTTAGACTGAAAAGCCGACCCCAACTGATTTGGGAAAAGGTTAGGTTGATGATGATGCAAAATTCACACAATATAATAAATGTACTACACTGCACAAGTTCATGTACACATCTGGTAATATTTGTAAAGCCTTTGATTATTATTTTAATCAGAGTGGAAAATCCTAAATACTTCTTTAAACTTTCGTTTTTTGTACACATTATAAACTTAAGACTAACGGGTCTTTTACGCGATTATTGAGATATATACATACCTCTTTATTACCCGACGTTTCGGCCCTGTTACAAGAGCCGTGGTCACGAGTGGACCGGCTTCAGCTCATCGTCGTCTTCGTGAAGTGCGGGTTTGTTCAACTACCCTCACTTCGTCGTCACTAACTATTGTGTGTTCGGAGAGCCACTACGGCATACCACACTGATAGTATCAGCAAGCGGGCGTTCGGTGAGGTGGCGAGTACATTTGCTGATCACCGGATTCCACGACGTAGATAGTCGATATCCATCTTCCCGGTTAAAGTTGGGATACTTTTTTATTTTGACGGCTTCCCGCACTATCCTGGAGTAATAGTATCCGTCAGTGGATAGGACTTGTGGCTTGTGGAGTTTAATCCAGTGGTTGGGACCCGATTCCAACAAATGCTCGGCAATCGCAGACTTGTTTATTTGGCGGTTTTTTACAGCTGTGATGTGTTCTTTGACCCTCTCAGTGATAGTACGTTTGGTCAGTCCGATGTATGAACTACCACAGCTGCAGTCTACCTTATAAACATCCCCGTGACCACGGCTCTTGTAACAGGGCCGAAATGTCGGGTAATAAAGAGGTATGTATATATCTCAATAATCGCGTAAAAGACTCGTTAGTCTTAAGTTTATAATGGAAAAACCTAAACTTATAAACCATAACCACTTGCTGAACATTTTACTTACGTACTATAACTATCCATATCGTAAAGCACAAAAATAAATATATAATTTATTTAGTAACATGCGTCATCAACTCATTATTATTGTTAAATATTAGGATTTACATAATTATGTACAAAAAATATTTACACTACAAAATATCGTTTAAAAAATTCTCCACGTTATTGCTGACTGGGAAGGTTCCCTGAATGCTCGTTGTGTTGCCACGTTGGATGGCGATACTTATTCTTAGGAGTTAGTTACTATAACTATGTCAGATAAAGTTAAAGTATTGTCGTAAAAAGTAAGTTTCTTTGTAAACCTGAGATCGAACGCACATCCTCATTACAACAATTTAACTCTACTCTTATAAAATCTTGTGTGCATGAATGAACTGCATCTGAAAGATTGAAAGTCCATCTTTGTTCTTAAGAGTCCCTAAAGTTTAGAACCAAATAAACATTGTTTGTAATATTTATGTCGTAGGTATATTGTTGAACGGGGATGATCGAAATTTGCCCGGGTTGATCGATGCCAGGAACAAAGTGTGATAAAAAGAACCCTGTATCTATATCGAGATCAGTTGGTTAGGTTAAGATCTGTCCAGGCAGATATATACAATAGGTACCTACAAAACATGTAGTGGACATGTTATAGGTAGATAATAATATTTTCGTTCAGCCATACTTATACAGTACCTACTGTCCATACCATGCAAACGCAATAACTCATGACAAACTTCCGTGTTCGGTCGATTCGATCATAAAATTCACCTCGTTCATAATACAAAAATGAACACCACAAGAAACGATCGTTGTTATCCAACCTTCCCGAGTTGCAGGTCACACGCGAGCCTCACACAAATGTAGATGTAAAAAAAAAGCTTTGGTTCAATATTTCCTAATAATGGTATGTTAATATTGTAGTATTAAGAAAATACACACAACACAAATCACGTCCTTAGCTCCCAAAGGTGAAGACAGAGGCGCTTATTTCGCCTACATTTTGCCAATTCTTTAATTTCCACGTAATAGGTGGTGAGCCTATTGCCGTTTTCGGGGAGTATGTTTGCCCTTGCCTCATCCGTTGGTCAGCACGTGAGGATGACTTGGGTCCTGAAGATGTGAGTCCCATTGGGCCCATTAGCATCTATACTAATATTATAAGGAGATAAAATTTGTAAAGGGTCTTCTGGGATCTTTGAAACTATGAGGCTTGTTCGGAATATTCTTTTCACTAACATAATATGTACATTCTACAGTCTACTTTTTATCCCGATAATGTGTCCCATGGGGATTGGGAACTACAACATAACTATACCTACGTAGGTACGGGGAAAGTTGTTAATTTATTGCAATTCTCATGGCACTATTTTTCTGATTGAAAGTAGACCATGATTCCTTCTCATCAAGTCCTAATCCTTATAATCCATGCAATTTCGATATATTATTATTATCTTTTCCCTATTATATCGGCTGAATCACGATGCTGAAATCAGTCACTGACCTAATCCCATATCTTTTGTTTTGCGTGACTCTGGACTTCCATACAATCAATTGTAATTACATATAGTGTTCGGTGTAATGCTGACACAGTACACGTGTAACCCAAATCAGGGCATTTGCATTTGCAACGCCGCATTTAATTAACTAAGCCAAGATAATTTATTAAGTATTTTTAATCTAGTGTACAACGAAATATCGTCGCGATCGGGTCAACAGTAAACATTTTATACTGTCGCGAGTGCACTCTTAACATTTTGTTACTTTAACATTATTCTTCCCAAACATAATTATTAATTAACATTTTTACCTTTATAGTACACATTTAGAACTATTTTTAGTAACAATAAATAAACATCATTTCACCATCAAAATATCTTACTTTCTTATTACTTCCGTACGTCCTCGAACATATTATTATACTCGTAGTGTACAAAAGTAGTTTTCTGGACAAGCCTCGTGATTCGCAAATGATTTCAGTCAAAGTTGTAATCAAATTCTCTAAAAAATTTTTTTTTTCTGTAGTATTACAGAAAAAAAAAATTTTGCCAGTTTATTCTGATGTTTTAGAGAGTAAAGATTTGTCCTTTTGTATGTTTGTAGAAAATAAACTCAAAATATACCCTTCGAATGCTACATTATTCCTGACAAACAAAACAAGTAACATAGGCTACCCGACAAAATACAAGACGTGCGAAACCCAGAACCTAGTCGATTAACTTAGTGAGAATTTTGCTATCCCTCACCTTACCATGGCTGATGAAATAAAAAGACGTGACTTAAAAGGTTTAATTGTGGTGCAAAACAAAACTTCAACATAACTACAACATAACTATACCTACGTAGGTACGGGGAAAGTTGTTAATTTATTGCAATTCTCATGGCACTATTTTTCTGATTGAAAGTAGACCATGATTCCTTCTCATCAAGTCCTAATCCTTATAATCCATGCAATTTCGATATATTATTATTATCTTTTCCATATTATATCGGCTGAATCACGATGCTGAAATCAGTCACTGACCTAATCCCATATCTTTTGTTTTGCGTGACTCTGGACTTCCATACAATCAATTGTAATTACATATAGTGTTCGGTGTAATGCTGACACAGTACACGTGTAACCCAAATCAGGGCATTTGCATTTGCAACGCCGCATTTAATTAACTAAGCCAAGATAATTTATTAAGTATTTTTAATCTAGTGTACAACGAAATATCGTCGCGATCGGGTCAACAGTAAACATTTTATACTGTCGCGAGTGCACTCTTAACATTTTGTTACTTTAACATTATTCTTCCCAAACATAATTATTAATTAACATTTTTACCTTTATAGTACACATTTAGAACTATTTTTAGTAACAATAAATAAACATCATTTCACCATCAAAATATCTTACTTTCTTATTACTTCCGTACGTCCTCGAACATATTATTATACTCGTAGTGTACAAAAGTAGTTTTCTGGACAAGCCTCGTGATTCGCAAATGATTTCAGTCAAAGTTGTAATCAAATTCTCTAAAAAATTTTTTTTTTTCTGTAGTATTACAGAAAAAAAAAATTTTTTGCCAGTTTATTCTGATGTTTTAGAGAGTAAAGATTTGTCCTTTTGTATGTTTGTAGAAAATAAACTCAAAATATACCCTTCGAATGCTACATTATTCCTGACAAACAAAACAAGTAACATAGGCTACCCGACAAAATACAAGACGTGCGAAACCCAGAACCTAGTCGATTAACTTAGTGAGAATTTTGCTATCCCTCACCTTACCATGGCTGATGAAATAAAAAGACGTGACTTAAAAGGTTTAATTGTGGTGCAAAACAAAACTTAAATTTTTTTTTTAATGTAATCATTATCTTCCAAATCTTCCGTTCACCCCGAACGGATTTACTTTCAAACTGATAAAAGTAATTTAAACGGGCTACGTGAAATCTTTTACTTTCTTACAAGAAGATATTTTCACTGAATTTTACAAATAATAAACGTGACTTTGAAAGAAGTTAAACCAATTTTTTAGGTCGTTGTTGTAATAAATTATGTTAAAAATTAAGTAATCTAAGGAGCAGGAAAATTTTCATTCAAAATTACCGTAGCTAAAGTTAAGCTACGGTATCTACTGAAGAAATGTTATCACTTGTAAATTCTCTACTTGTAGCCTATTATAGCCAGTTGATTGTTAATTACATACATTATATAATATAACATATTAAATTGTATAATATACTCAGAGGGACGATGAAACGCACCCACAATATGCCAGTAGGTTTGTCTTGTTTGTTTAGTCCCATGTAATAGGGGGCAATCCTAGTGCCGTAACCGAGCGCCATGTTACATTAGAAAATCAATGAATATGTATATATGATAATTTGATTCGACCTGAGAACCGAACTCGAGACTCCGGAGTCTACAGCCGATGCACTACCGACCGCGCCAGCGCAGCAGACCAGTATCCAAGCATAATGATATAAAATCTTGTCATGTGGAGTTTTAGCGAAATTACAGGATTTCCTAATATTAAATTACACAGTTTAGCCAAAAATATTAAACAATTAAAATACCTACAAAACTTCCTGTAAAAAATATTTTAACAAACCCATTCATTCCCCCTCAAAGTTCTCGGAAATTTTGTAACATTAAAGAACCATAAACTCCGTTTACTTCAAACCACAAACTTTCATAAAATATCAAGTTTTTATGAGCAAGACTCGGAGTGAGGTTGAATTCAACACAATGAAGTAGAACAATTTTGTTAAAGAGAAGAGCCGATATTGATCTCTAGCACTTTACGTGCAAAAAAGACGTTTTTTTACTGTAAAGATAGAATCGGAGAATCTATTCGTGTCTCTTTACGAGTTTCCACCGAGACACGCTTAAATTAAAGGTTTTGTAAGGAGGCATTTCGTTTAAAGCATGTCGTGACGAAATGCGTAATGATGATTGATTTCAGCATCCGTTTCCTTCGGTTTCTCTTCAAATCTTTGTATTTTTATGTGTTATATTCTTATGCGATTACATTATAATAATATACCAATATTTAATTGTGTTTTAAAAATGTCTTTGTTATCCTACTACATAACCAATGAAACTGAAATATTTTTATACGTTACTAAATAACATAAATTTTTAAGATAATGAAACCAACGCCATTAGATCCTCTTTGTCTCTTAATGGAACTTGGTAATCTGATAGCTGTTTAATGGGAGCGCACTTTTGAATTCACAATGCTTATGTTTGTTATAAGAATCCTAAAGCTAGCATTTCCTAGAGCTTTCAGTGTTAATGAAAAAGCTTATGTGAAATGTCCTTTGATAATAAAATAGAATCAACAATAGCTGCTCGTAGTGTAATCTTTTGAAAAAGATTAAATGGAGCTATAACGTCATATTTATCAAAGAATTCGAAGAGTTATAGGGGCTATTGTATTTAGTAACGCTATTGTTGACGCGAGATAAAATAAAATCAGTTTGCCATGATTTCAGTTATGTCTAATCTACAGGTAAGTTAAAATGTTTTTGAGACTTGGTCTTTTAAGTGCTAGGTTAAAAATTCTACAATGTACGTACGTAATCACCTAACATAACTCGACACTCGTATTAGCTTCCCAACTCAAATAAAGTTTAATAAGAACTTCATTATCTGGATATTTTCACAAAGAAACTTTTAAGTCGAAGTTGACGAACAATTTGTAATTGGTACACTTGCTTAAGCTTTACGAGTGACGGCTTAATGTCGCATAAGTAATTACGTTTATATGTCAGCATGTGCGTATGAGATAGGAATAATTTAATTGTTAATTTCTTGATTCAACTTGTGAGAATAATGAATGAGGCTGCTATTAATGTTCCCTCAAATTTTGAGTCTATGTTTTTTTGTTACAACTTAGAAATATTTACAAAGAAATCTTTTCGTGGCACCTGGCCACGAAAAGATTTCTTAGTGTTTTCGTGTTCGGTGAAATTCTGATTTGCTAAATTGATTGGCAAGAGGTTCAATACTGTTTAGAAATTCTATATCAGCTGTACCGTCATGGATTAGTGAGCAACCACTCATCACCTGTTTGGTGGTTCTTCTGGTATTAGTAGTTCAACAATGTTGGAATAACCTTGGTTGGAACAAACTTATTCCCGGGCAGAAAGTATAATTTTGAAATTTGAACTAAGACCAGCGATAAACCCTAACTAAAGATATTATTGTCTATGTCTATTGTAGTAAAAATTCTTGATAGAAGGCAAATCTTATTTGGTCTTACATTTGGATGGGGTAATAAAAGTGCGTTGAAATTAGGGCAGCAGTTGTAAAACCTTTATTTACCTACATTATTGCCCACAATTTTTCACAGCGAGGCGCACAGTTGCGAATGGTCAGCAATAAAGGCCAATAAAAGTTGATGACCTATCATAATTTAACAACATACATTTGTCTTCACTGGTATTTCCTTTTTTATGTTTTTTTCGGATCTTACACATACAGCTACTTAGTGCTTCATTTATTTTCTAATAAAAGAAAACTGTATCCTTTTTCCTCAAAATAATGTTAATAAAAAATTACCTTTGAAATAGATAACATAAGTCATTGATATATTACTAGATATAAACCTCTAGATATCTTACACTTCCATGTTGCTTGCAAATTCGTGGTTATGCTTTAAATAAGTAAATAGTAGTTCTTCTTCTTCTTATGTAGTAGTGACATCAGTATACATATTTACAATATCTATAGATGATAATCCAGACTATCCTCTATAGGTATGTAATATAGGGTAACACTAGTGCTAGAAAATATCTGCCCTCAGTTCACAGTGGGGGGTACTTTAACTCGTATCTTGACCCATTTTCGCTGAAGAGGACATTACTCTGCAGATTTGCCGCTGAACGACTGCCAATGAGTTTCTTTTCTCATATTTTATGTGAACTTTTCGTTCACTATGTACTATTAAGTTTATAATATCTATGACAATGTCATCTAGCCAAAATTATTCTAATATAAGCTTGTGCTATGGGATCTAGACGACGTTAAACATACTTATATATATTTAAATACATACATACTATGCAAAGAAAACACCCAAACTCCGAAACAAACATTTTTGGATCACACAAATAATTTGTTTCGACCCAGAATCGTACCTGGGACCCCAGGGACGGCAGTCGCATACTCATACCACTGCGCCACCGAGGTAGTCTTGTTCTAACAAAACTAATGTATACGTGCTATTGTCATGTATACTGACTGACTACTTTAGTGGATGGCCAAAGCCTATTGGACATGAAAATTGGAGTTATCCCCAAATGTATGTATCGGCGTTTGTTGAGTATTTCTTATGTAGGTAATACAAACGCTAAAAACTCGAAAGTTTTGCTTAAATTGCAACCCCTCTAGTCGTAAGTGAAGCATAGTTATAAAAATGTCCAAAAGTTACCTTTACTTACAGTCTGAGGATTTATTTTTACCCAAGAAGGATGTAAGATATATTGTAAACAACTTTTGTTCTGGGGGTTTGGACTAAACGAACAAAGTTACTGTACGCAAACACCGTTGTATTCTAATTCCATGACAGATACACGATCTTGTATAAATTTGTATAAATTGCGCCGTCAATCGATCAAAATACTACATCCTAAACCTAGTCCAGTAAGGATCGTTCACGTGTCACTGTACCTATTTTTATCGCCAGCAAAATACGACAAGAGTACGGTGAGTACGGTGAGAAATGCTGACGTGAGAGCCACTTACGAGTAATGGGGGGTAAGGAGCAATAAACCGGTCACATGGGAGTGCCTGTAATAGCCCTGTGTAACGTTCAGGGAAGTTGCAATGTAGCTATGATTTGATCGCGGATAGTTTTGGTCACGAACCATTGGTTATGGTATGTATTTGCTATTTTCCTTCTTTAAACAAAAGTAAAATAATACCAATTCGATACAGAAGTGAAAAAACATTCCAATCCGACTAGAATAAACTGAAAAAAAAAACCCTCTCGTTTGGAAAGGTCAAGTATAATAAGCGTGTCACGAGAGCATAATATTATTCTATGCAAATCTAGAAAGTAATTTTTGGGATTACTTCACAATATACACATAGCTAGTTTGGCCTTAATCCAACAAGGTACTGATATCTAGATTTACTATGTAAAGTCAATGTATGAAAAAAATTATCATTTCAAACCGGAAATAGATTTCGTAGCAAGTGTAATCTCTAAGTCTCTGCCCACCATAATGGGAAAGAGCCGAGGCTGTATCAGTCTCAATTACACGTATATATTTATTTAATTATAACCGTAATATTGAACCGTCAAGCTATTGTGACAGGCACAACAGCCATATAATTACTATGTGTCTATAGGATATCTGCGGAGTACATGGATACCGTGAACACTTATTGACATTTTTGTACACACATGATTATTATTCGAGCGTTAACCCACGGAGGGGAAGGAGTAAGGAAGTAAAATGGAGAGATGAAAGGCAAGGGAAGTGGCCTTTCGAAGTCCCATATACCACATGTAAAATACAGCATTTATGTTATTTGTCGTCGTGCTTAAGTGATAGGGTGGTGAGATACCCTTAACACTGCGCACAACACTCATCTCTATTCCTAGCAATGTAATGTAATTTATAAATTGACTAGCTGATCACCGTGGCTACGCCCGCGTGGTACAGTTTTCCCATTACCGATTCCCGTGGGAATACATTAGCCTAATTTACTCAGGAATACTACTTCTACATATTATAAGAGAAAGAATTTTCAATATAAGTTTAGTAAATACGGAGCTTATTCAATTCAAACAAACAACAAAATCTCTTCTCTATATAATATTAGTTTAGAAGTTTAAAGATAAAATAAAACCCCTCAGTCCTCAATACAAACATGTAAAACACGGACATAAGTAGTGAACAAAACATAGCACGATTACGTTTTAACTGCGGTTTTATAACGACACGCACTTGACCGCTTTTAACACTACACTTCAAACCTCAAATTATAGCCCCTCTCCTGGGTGAAATTGTAGTTCAAAATGCCTGTGTGCGTTGAATATTTCAGTATGTTCAACCTTGGGAGCGAACCAATCAGGGGATTTTCTTCCAAGTGTGGGTAAATATGTTGTGATTTACTTTGTGGGTGTAGACGTGGACTTTATTTAGAGGTTAGGTAACTAAAGTTGTGGAAATCTATATATATAATACGCCAGTGAAGCCGCTTCTCCTCCTAAACTAAGAGTCGCACAGTCAAGTGTGGCACACCGTTGGAAAGGTCGTGGTCTCAAGTGGTGCGATAAGATTAGAAATTTGACAAAAAGTAAAAAAATAAAATATTATTACTTGCGCAGTTTGCGCTAAGGGTTGCTAGTTGAAATTTATTCTCAGAGCGACGGCGACGCGTAGGCGGTGCGCCGAGTTGGGTCATGGGTGTTAAGATAGTATCGTGGTATTTGTAACGCACGTCGTAAAACTGTAACCATACATGAATTACTACACCTTGTAAAGTCAAAATTTAATTACATGTTCCCTTTTAATGGCTTATTACTTATATACGTGTTTGATAATTCAATAAAGAATAGAATAAAACTAACTGAACCTTAGTTTTACTACGTTTTACAAATTACAAAATTATGAACAAAAATTATACTCATTTATTTTCTTTAGTCTTAATGATAGATTTTGAATCAACCAGCAACCAGCTAGATAGGTAGAGGTACCTAATTAAAATGAATTACGTTATCTTTTCGTTTTTTTGTGGTTAGAAACGAAAAGATTACCAAATTCATATTATTATGCTGATGATAAAGATATGCTTAAAGTCCGTCAGTGTTAGATTACTGTACTTATAATTTATTTTAAAACTAAGTAAAAAAACAAGTTGCGATGAACAGGGAAAGAAAAAATATAATAAGGATTTTATTGATTGTCAATTTCCCGCTTTAGTTAGAAGCTAAAGCTTGACTTTAAATGTTATTAATATGCTGGAAGAAATGACGGTCATCATTTTAGATATCATATTCGTTAGATATCTCGCAAACGGATTCTTAAAGCAAAATTTAAATCCCCTTATAATATCCCACGCAATGGGATAGACGCGACGAAAACAAATCATCACCACCTTATGTTTAGTGAAGGTACCACAAAATATAATTTGTCTGCGTAGTAAATACACATATTCATACAAAGTTTCATGTTTCTAGCACTAACCGTTTGGGACAAGCCGAGGACGGACAAACGGACTGACTCTTAGGATTTTAACCATTAATTTACTTAGTTAAAGCGAAGATTTGAGATCGTGGGCTTTGTAAAAAAAGTCCATGCCGGAATACGAAAACGAAGATTAGAATAAGTTCTAGGTTTCATTTCAATGTAGCCCCATTAAAATGAAGTGCTCAGCGACTAAAGCAACACTTCTAAAGCTATCGCACTTCAATTAGCGTTAATTTAAAGCACCTTCTCTTGGAATATTAGACGTGTATGTATTACATAGATTCATCTAACAGCGCTGATACAGGGTGCACAAAGGTTAAAGTGTCAGACATTCTCGACATTTTCATTTTGTAAAAGATGTAGATTAACTCAAAGTGCTTTTAAAGCGAGAACCGAGAATAACATGTCAAAGTTTACAATTTTTAAATTTTACAATAGTTATAGGTTACATACATTTTTGTTAAATCTTTATATTTATAATCTGAGACTCAGAGAGTATTTATACTATAATACTTTTATAAAAAGACTATTGTTTTTTTTTTAAATGATAGAATCTTTTTCTAATTTCTACACTTTAACCTAAAAGTCCTAAACACATTTAATTTTGTACAGGTACATAATAATTTCCTTCCAAACAATACGAATGAATACAACCACAAAAACAATTTGAGTCTAATGAATTAATTGTATAATTACCACATATTCATAACCCGCTAACGACCTTTATATTGTTACGTAGGTACTCAATATAATACTTATTCAAAAAAGAGTTTTTGCTCAGTCTGTATTATTAATTCATATTAACGAGCACAAGCCAAACGTTATCCGGTTATGTTCGCGTAAAACGGTCAAATATTATCACCCTTTAACGACAACACATATTTGTTATTATTTTTTCTCATAACAAGGTCGTGACGTGGAATTTAATCAACGTATTCGGGTTATTAATATTTAAGTTACAACATCAGTTAATGTAATAACAAGCTAGACATTTCATGTAATAATGTTGATGCTTCAGTTGGTTTATTAATTTTGTTTATGAGGAGTTCGATCCAACTAAATTTATAATAACAACCAGTCGAAATGAATTGTATTTCATTGAACATAAACTTGTTCGTTATGTAGACCCCATATTAATTATCGAAACGATTATAATAGTCTGTTCATATCATGTCAAAATTTGAAATCTATAATACAAAAATGTGTCGTTGAATGTGTTGCTAAGCGCAAATCTCAAGAGCAGCTAAACAGATTTCGCTAATTGTGTTCGTTACTATTAAGAGAAGGTTCTTATTAAAGAAAAATAAGTTTAGCGGAACATTAGAAAACTTATGCGGTACGAAGTTCGCCGGGACAGCTAGTAAGAAATAAATATTGTGCACTAGTTGTGTTTCTGATAATGTTATTCTCTTGTTTCAGGTATACAAGGAACTTTGTGCCAACGAAATAGAATCTAACTAAAAATGTTGTGTTAAAGAAGTGTGTGAAACCAAAAGAAGACACAGAATTATAAAGTCATGGGTATACACAGGTGATATTCATAGAAAATGGAAACCAATAAAATACCATTACAAATCTGCAATTCAATAAAACAGTATGCAATAAACTTAGAAATAGTCACACGAATAGGTAAAATACATTATCAAAAGATACCCGAGCTGAAAACGAAGTTAGCGCTCAAGTTGGAATTGCAGACAAAATTTAAAATAGTGTTTTTTTTCGTATTACTATTGTGCCAAAATTCAAATTGTAACGGATTTGGCGGCAGAAATTCTATGTTACGCACCAGGGTTATTGGGACACGGTACGGAAAGCTTCAAGGTGTTATACTCCCGATGGATCAGCACAAGTACTTGAAGCCTGTTGAGGCGTATCTTGGAGTACCCTACGCTACACCACCGACGCATTCAAACAGGTAAGTCGTCTATTTTCTTCTTTGTTTGGTGTAAATTACGGTTGATAATTTTTTACTAAGATGACCACCAAACCAAATCAAATCAAATCAAAAATATTTAGTAATATAGGTTATAAAATAGCACTTATTAACGTCAACACATAAGAATTTACATTTAAAGCTAGATTCGCAAAGCAATGGGTGGAGCAAAGAAGAAAAGAACCTGGCAATAAAAACTAGGTACCTAAGTAATCTTCACAAGCACGTGCTCTTTTTTTCTAAGGTGCAAATTAAAGTTCCTTGAAGCACAGTCAAATTAAATCGTTGTTTGTTAAAAATATATGTTAAAATCCATTTTTTTCCGCAATCTACTTGTATTATGGGTTAATTGTGTACGTATTTCAACAACATTAACAATAGGTAAAAATTATTCTTTTGTAATTAATTCGAAGGTTTGCTCCAACCCGAGCACCAGCTCCGTGGGACGAAGTGAGAACAGTTGACACGATGGGACCAGTCTGTCCTCAAAGATTACCTGATATCTCTAATGAGACGTTGGTACTGGAAAGAATGCCCAAAGGCAGGTTAGAATACTTGCGGAGATTGTTGCCGCGGCTCAAAAACCAGAGCGAAGACTGCCTTTATATGAACATCTATACACCCGTACAAGGTAGGATTTCATTTTTATAATACAGAAGTGTCAATATTTATAATATCTACAAAACATACAATTAATTGGACGTCGTCGCCTTTAAAAAAATAGTTTCTATGTGAATTTTTGTGGGTCGTGACTCATTAAAACCTACATCATTTATAAAAAGGCCTATTATGAAATCCTTGGTTGTCTTCTCCTATATGCATCGCATATGCTGGCAGACGGAGAAGTAACCCTGCCATTAAGGCTATTTTTATTTTGAGTAAGGCTATTTTATTTTTATAACCTTACACAAAAATAGATTGGTGGCTGTAACTACAAATACCTACATACATAATTGTATGTAGGTATTTGTATATACATATCTGCATACGTAATACCTTTGCGCTCTGTACGACCCAAAGTTTCAAGATGAAATTCATAAAAATATATTCCGATAGCATCCAGATGTATATTCGTCCTCAGTCGACGTAGGTCAGAATAAAAATTACCTCATAAAGAATTTTCTTAAAAGGGAACGTACCATTTTCTGTTTCACTTGCATTTTTAGTAGTTTCCAGTTCAACAAGATTGCTAAGATTGGAACGAATGAAATGGGTTAGGTATATGGAGCGAAAATATTGGACTTACAGTATATTTTTTTCGTGCGGTTTTCTGAAGTACCTAGTTAGGCCTACGGAACAGGCTCTGGCAAAAAATAAAATAAAAATAAATTACTTACAGAAATCATTAGAACGATTTGATTTACACAAAAAGAACATTAAGAAATTAGAATATTTACAAAAAATCGTCTAAAATGAGGCATTTTAGACGATTTGTTGCGCCGCTATTATTAACACGCAAAACCCGCGCACTAGACGTGGACTTGCGGAGATCAGCCCGTGACTACAAGTACAAGCCGCCATTATTACAGAAATAAGTTATACCTTTCGATACTAAGTTTGTTGTTTAGTTTTGTTTTTTTCGAAACAATAACCTCAAGATGAAAGGGGCTCGTGGTCTAGTGGTAACCGACAATGTTAACACATTGCAAAGGTTAAGCAACATCGACTCAGGCCGGTCTTAGGATGAGTGACCATTTCTTAAGACATTGAGACCCCTCCGTGCCTCGGAGAGCACGTTAAGCCGTCGGTCCCGGTTGTCATACTAACATCTATGGCAGTCGTTAAGGGTAGTTGGAGCCCTAAATCAAAAATCCGACCGGTCTAACTACAGAACTTCGATATCGCCCATGGGTTGTGAAGGTCAGATGGCAGTCGCTTCACGGAAAATATCGAAGTTCAGCCGAATCGCAGTTAGACTGGAAAGCCGACCCCAACTGAGTTGGGAAAAGGCTCGGTGAATGATGAACCTCAAGATGAAAAGTTTTCATGTGTCTTCAGAGCTACAGTTACCTGTATAAGTACCAGAGTTTATCCATATTAGTTAGGTAGGTACGTTATGTAGCAAATAATAAACGAACAAAAACCTAAACCACCGTTGATGTAATTTCCGTCAAGTTTTTTATAACCAAACTATCGCAGACTTATTTACAGTATTCAATTTTATTTATTCTATTATTTGTCGTTTTAGATTCTTTTTACATTCGTTCCAATGCTTCGTCGTCATTACGTGGGGTCTGTTGCTTGTGACCAAAACACGCGTTGTTAATCTAAGCACGTATGTCCTGGTTTCGATCCAATTTCCCCTTTACCGCTAATGCTTCCCTGTCACCCCCCATTCTTGAGATAGTCGAAGACTCATGTATTTGTTCGTCTCGCGTATTAATCGTAGATGTATCAAGCTTGTTTTTAACCCCCGACGGAAACCCGAACGGGGTGTTATAAGTTTGACGTGTGTGTGGGTGTGTGTGTGTTTGTAAGTCTGTCTGTGGCATCGTAGCTCCCAAACGGATGAACAGATTTTTATTCTGTTTCTTTTGTTTGAAAGATGGGTTAGGGGAGAGTGTTCTTAGCTATGTTTTATAAAAATCGGTTAATCCTATTCAAAGATATGAGGGGTGAAAGTGGTGATGAAAAATTTAATGTGTTCAAATATACCCGTGTTGGGTATCAAATGAAAGGTCATAACTTATACATCACTTTTTTTGTGAGTCGGGGGTTTTTTAAATTTTAAATTTAATTTTATCTTGTATAAGCTTGTAAAAGCTCCATTACGGACTTTATCGGGTGCTTTTGACAGAGACGTAATAGCTACTCGTATTAATATTCACGTAAGATAGTATTTCTATTATTATTAGTTAGAAACTATTAAACTCGTGGGATAAGCATAATTTCATAATAAACAATATTAAAGTTTGAGATGACATTGATGATTTTTCCGTTGATACCTCACGGATCTTGTTCGAGAAATATTTTTTAAGAGGTTCGATTTATAACATAAGTTTTGTTCGATCAAAAATACTTGTAGTTTGGTCATCTTGTGAGTTTCGGGAATGTAATTTAGTGAAAAAATTACGAATGTTCGACAGAATAGTGCCTTTGTGGTCATTGATATAATAGCTTAGCATGGCCATTACTAATGGTTTTAAGGAAGAAATATTGTTTGTACAGAAAAGAAATACTATAAGTATGTAACTATGTCGTTGTGGATAAACAAGTCAGATCAAAAGAGTGTATATACTAAGTCTACTATAGAGTTTTCATTTTCTTGTGTAGTTTTCCTTTTAATTAATATACCTACACAAACAAATACGTCATGTTTGATCGAAGGACACAAAGGAAACATAAAGTGTAACCTATATTTATTAATTAAACATTCTAGGAATGTTACATAGCTACTTATTCAGAATGTAATGCGGAGTCTATAAATGATTTTACCTACTCAGAGTAAAAGACTATTTTCGTTCTCAAATTCATAATTTGTGTCAGCTGTTTCAACACGATACCTTTACAAACAAACGTACGATATATTATGTCTGTTTTAGTTATTTGTACATGATCATTTTGAGTATCACAAACTATTATAATAGTCAAAATGATCATGTATAGATAATATGTTTGATAATAGGTTTGAGAAGGGTTTGAGAAGGCGATTGTATGCAAGTTGCCTTCTCGAACCTATTAACTATATACCTATATTGATACCTGCACTGAACCGTCCAAGTGTTACTTTAGAGCTTAAGTTATTGGGAAACTAATGTTACCCACCTCCCACCGCAGCATGTGTTAGCAAAGTTCTTCCTGCTGCTTCGGAGAAACGAGCCTGGAGTGCTGGAGTGTAGGTATCTGTGAAAATAGTAGTATCGATTTTAAATGGTCCGCGTGAGGTTGACGTCTAATATATTTCAAGCAGTATTTTTATAGCATGGTGTTAATAGGAAAGGGACGACATATGTGTTTACGACGGAAGAAATGGTTCGTGCCATTGAAATTTACAACTTGTGATAAGATTAGGAACTAGTTTAGTTATGAGTCATTTACCTGAAATTATGTACTGGAGTGTGAGCGTGTATTTAGAGTGTTTACCTACAAGTTTAGTATTTTTATTAGTTTCTAGATCCCATTAGACAAGCTTATATTTGACTAGCTTTGAACAAGATTGCAATGTATAAAAAACGCCCTAAATATTTATTTATTTATACTGTTTTATTTATTTAGTTATTTTTCATCGAAAATCAACGGGTTCGGATTTTTTTCAATGGCCGTTTAGACCATAACGCATTATATGTGTGCCCAGTGCGGCAATAGGCTTGCCCCCTATTACGTGGGGCTAAAAATACTGGCTAATTGTGGGTGAGTAATGCACCTCTGCCTACCCCTTCGGGGACATAGGCGTGATATGTGTGTGTTTTATTTACTATCCCTAAATGCTTTAGGCTACATTTGTCTCAGTAAATAAATCCAATGAAAGTGAAATGAAAAAACAAAAGCACACGGGCGGAGAAGTGGACATACGCTAGTAAAACACAAAATCCAAGATTGAAACAAGTAGTAGAGGTATATCTCACTCGTACAACGTATTTACCGTTTTAAATTGTAAAAGATTCCGTCCCGTAGTTCCGTAAATAACCCAATACATTATGAATAAACAAACAATTTCAGGTATCCTCTCATTCTTTATCCTCTCGTCATTTATTTATCCACACACTGTTTCTGTTAGATTCCTCTAATAAAATGCATGTAAAACCGAAAGTGTTTCAAAAAATGTTGTGGGATCTAGGAGTAGGTGTATGTCGATGGGTCATTTCCATTAGACCAGTGGTTCTCTTGTTTCTAACAGACTTCTCTTTACCATTAGTTCACGTGAGGAGATTTAAGATATTTTTTCTGTAATTTTAAAGTTATTCACTTTGTTAGTTAGTTAAGACAAGGACATTGCCGGGATTAAGAGTGGCCTATAGCATTCAGGACACAGAATAGGTAATAGTACTATGTACTATAAATATAAGTAAAGAGTTTTCAAAATTGATTCTTTAGATACAGAGATAACTCCTGCAACCTCACGACCTAAACCGCGTCCTTTATTTACTAGTTTCACAGTCAGTTTTACGTATTATTCCACATTTCCTTAGGCTCATTTTATTAGCGTCTCAAGCTACTTCACTCGCGACAAGGATCTTTGTGTCAAGATAATAAAGAATTATAGTGATTATATGCAAATAGCACAATTAATGCAAAGTGTTATTTCCTGGCATGTGCAATAAATTGTTTTAAACTGAGCAATTTCAACGTTTAGAGCCCTTAGTTGTTTAGTAATTGGTCTCATATCCATATTTTCATTTACCTATTTATATGATGCTAGCTGATCACCGCGGTTTCATCCGCGTGATAATATAGTGTAAGAGACAAATCACTGTCGAACGTCAAAAGTAGGGGAAGTCACGTGACAAGAGCCGCCATTGCTATATAAGCGGCTGCGCGCTCATTCGGAGCACCATTTTCGTGCAGTAAACATCTCTCGGGGAACCTCTGTCCAATTGTATAGCCAAATAGTTACAATTTTGAAATAGAATCATTTCTTATAACATATCCTTGGCATAGACGTTCGTCGAGAGCTCAATAATAAAAACTACATCGAAAGATGTATAGGGCTAGCTTCGCGGAAACTAGGAATACTGAATAAGGTAAAGAGATTCTTTACACCGGACCAGAGGTGTCTGCTGTACGTGCTGTCTGTGAACGTTTTAAACGTTCGTTTCTCTGCCGAACGATAGTGGCCTGGAACGCCCTGCCTGTGCACGTGTTTCCTCCCACATATAATCCTGGGTTCTTTAAGCGGAGCGTGAAGAGGCACATCAGTAGGTCGTCAAGTTGAGGGCCACTCTCAATAGTAATGTGTGCTGTGAGAGTGGCCCACAATCGCTAGACGTCGTCACGACTTACCACCAGGCCGGCGGCGTCAATTTGGCGAACCAAATATAAAAAAAAAAAAAAAATAACAAATAACGTATAACTAGTTATCCCAGCAAACTTTGTATCGCTTCGAATTTAAAAAAAAAAATCAAAAAAAAAAAATATTTCATGCAAATGTACTCGTATTATTAATTATAATTGAAAAGCGCGACGGACGGACAGACAAATTGTCGTATTAAATATATAGAGGAGGTTAGTTTTGTTAAATCCTTTATGGTATTTTAATGTAAAAATAAGGTTAAATAAGGTTCCGTCGGTTCCGTTGTTTTTTTTTTAAGTTAATCCACTCCTGATCTCTAAGAATAGGTTTCTCGTTCCCGATTTTCGTGGAAACCCATTACCGGAATAATGAGCCTATGTTACTCGGGGATTATGTAGCTACATGTCAGTGAAAGAATGTATAAAATCGGTTCATTAGCTACGGTGCGTATTCAATTCAAATAAACAAACAATCAAATCTTTCCTCTTATCATATACTAGCTGATCGCCGCGGTGTCGCCCGTGATATATAGCCTATGTTACTCAGGGACAATGTAGCTACATATCTATGAAAAACAATTTTTAAAATCGGATCAGTATACGGAGCCTGTTCGCTTCAAACAAACAAACAATCTATCAAATCTTTCCTCTATATAATATTAGTATGGAAGTATAGATTTAAGTGTAAGCACTGAGAGTTTATTGGGAACATACAATGATACAGCAAATAATTATCGTATCTGTCAAATAATTACACCATACTTATTAGGCACTCCAATGTGGCACCACAGACGCTCTGTGTCGAATTTTACATAAACGACGTTCGTTAGAGAAATAACCGTAACATAAGTCTACGTAACAAAGACCATTACTTTGACAGGGATGAGGCATTAGGAGTATAGTATTTTTATAAGACGTGGTCTAATTAATTATGCACATACAAATACTCGGTTACTACAAACAGAGTCACATTTAGCAAGTAGATGAAAATATGAATAGCTATGTAGTATTTTTCCAACTCAGCAATCTATCTATCGAACATTTCTATGACGGTCACATTGCCATACTTAAATTATAATAAAACACTCTGCAATGTAAGCAACAAATAAAATTACTACACATAAACTGACTCAGCTTGATAAAAAGGAAATTGCAGTTTATAACGCGTTATGAGCAACCTAGCTTGTTAAGTTGTTTTCATAAAATTTCTTGCATTATACGCTGACGTTCAGTGTGCGATGGGATACAGACTATATTTTTTAACTATTAAACTTTCGTGATTTTATAATTTATATTATTATGCATTTTTTACCGGTTTAACCTGGTCGAAATGTTTTGTAATAAAAGGTATGTACAGCGTATGTCATGTTATTTGCGAGCGGGATCAAAATATTTGTCGCAACACTAAAATCACGTCATTATCTCTAAGAAAGGGTTCATTGATGCGTTCATTACTCCCACATTTCGCCAATAACTAGGTAGTAGGCGGCGAGCCTATTGCTGTTTCCAGGCACTATTTGAATATCCTTGGCTTAGTCTGTGTATCAGTAGATGCATCGCGTACATGACTGAGAAAGATTCAATTTTGAGATTTTAGACATTTGAAAAGTCACGTAGCTTTCATAAGCGGTTATCTATTCATTCAACAAATGGGTTATATGATTGAATTGTTTATATGGTTTTACGCCAATGAAGCAAGTAGAATAGTAAAAATGTTTCACCAAGATCTCCAGGGCTCAAGTCATCCTCACTTCTGCACCGGCTAACAAACGGTCGAGGCTCTGTCAATTATACCCAGTCCCTGGAAACAGCAATAGGCTCGCTGCCTATTACGTGGGGTTACCGAAGTGATTGGCGATAGGTAAAAACGTGATTTGGGTCTGTCTGTTGAAAGCTGTGGACGAAGACTTACACTATTTCACCTTGATCTTAATAATATTGATTATTGAAATAATTATTACTCATCAACTCCCGAGCCCGGACGTAATATCCATCAAAATGACCGAATTCATTAATTTAATTTAATGTTTCGTAAGGTTTTCCTTCCCCTTGGCCTGTAATCAAGATCCAATATTTCAAGCTCTTCAAAAATTTACCAGAAATAATATTCATATTTAATTAATTCAATAACTTTTACTTTCATACTGGCGTCCTTCCTGATAATATTTATTGCTCTGAACTGGCCTCATTATGTTTGTAAGGGGAAGTTAAAATATAATTTTAAAGAAAGGAAATTGGAACCCTTTGAACCCGAAAGAGAAATAAAGCCTTTTGTTCACTCGCTGATTTGTATTGGAACGTAAACACACACTTAGATAATAAAACACGCAAAAAATACAGCCCAAGTCCACGACGATATTATTATCATCTTTACCATAAAGTAAAACATCAAATCGTGTCTTTCTGTTTGTACGCTAATCTCTAAAGTTACTCTACGGATTTTCTTGCAGTTTTCCCAGAGATAAAGCTTAGTTTGCGGCAAAAGTTATCTTAATATAAGGTATTCTACGTGGGGTTTTGTAGAAAGCATAGAACTTTAGGTGATTCTTTCTAAAATATAGTCACTGGAAAATCATTAACTAACTACGATAACCATCATGGGGTCCCACTCGTAGCCGTCTCGCTGCTCCTACAGCGGGGAGGCAATGATCGTAATTGCATCACTGACCCCATTTTTTTTTTAATTCTTTCGTCTTCTTTCTAGCATGACTTGCTCGCAGAAGCACACGGCTGCGTTCCACCTACTCGCGCTGGATACCTTGGCTTGGAGCATGGTTTCCAGCGAGCGAATATCCACGCCCAGACCCACTACGAGGTACCAACGCGTGGAGTGCGGTGTCGTCGTCGGAAACCTCGCAGTGTTGACACCTCACGATGGATGCGAAACAGATAGCTACCGAAGCATCCATGCCCGGTAACGATCTGCGTCCCACGATACGTGAGGTCACCATGCCGTCTCTGCAGGCACTCGTCCATGATCGGTCTCACCGCCGTGATGACGGTAGTTCCCCACTTTGGTTGCTCAAGTCGCACCCTCCAAGTATCCATGAGATCCTGGTGGAGTTGGGATCGCTGTTCCTCGATTTCTCGAGTCGCAGGCTTGTGGTCCCTCTCCAGCGCCTCCTTGTGCCATTGAAACAATGACGCAAGGGCTCTCGCTTCCAGGTCCCATGGAGGGGTCCCGGCTAGGAGACATTCACTGACCACATAACGAAAAGCTAGTTAAATAAATTCCATTATCTATAGAAAGTCACGAAAGTTGGTTCACGTTCAATCTGATCTATTATATTTCAATATCAGAATTCTAATACTTCCCCTAACAATCCGATTTTCCTCTCGAGCCCTTCGCCTTTGACACAAACCTCTAATTACGAGGCCAGCGTTCATTGATCGGGGTTATTACACAGATAAAGTTAGATATTATTATATAGGTAACGATTTTCTGATTTAATATTTCGTTAGTTGACCGAGCGAGCCAAGCGACTCAGTTTTAACTCGAGGACTGGCCGATTTGGCGTTGTTGGTATGTGTGTCAGTTCCGGTCTACAGGCCGTATTTTTCAGCCGATTTTCATAAAATTTGGCACAAGTGTCCTTTGTTGCCAGGCGCAACTTTTGTTGAAGGAATTTTTCGATTGGGGGGAAAATGGGGAAGAAATGAAGGGAAAAAATGAAAAAAAAAAATGCGAAAATAACGCGAGGTCTACTGTTCACAGAACCACTAGTAGTAGATCTAATGACTAGTGTATGTGTGAAGTTCTGATACGAGTTTACCTGTAAGCATAAAATAACGTATTATTATAGTTACCTGAATACAGTATATTGCCTAGGAGGGGTTTTATTGGTTTTCTTACATACATAAATCTCCGCCTTTTCCCCCGGATAGCTTTGTTGGTCCCACGTAATAGTGGTTCTAAACCAGGAAGTTTCATTTCTACAGAAGCCAAGTCCATTGATCGACAATTTCACCATTACAAACTGAGGCAATACATTAGAACTGATCTAAGATCTTGATGATACTCCATAATTTTCTTGCAACAAAAAAGATTCTAACTGCCACGCGGTTCCTCGCGGCTGATTATTTCTTATAAATTATACACCATATATATTCCTGCACATCGTGTATTAAATAATGTAGTCCCTGGGTCTCGCGTTGGCAATATGAGTTACGGACGTACTAGTGCATTATAGCACGAAGCATAAGCATAACTTATGTTTATAGTAAATGGAAGTGAAAGGCATGACTCCTTTACTTTCATATACGTAGGTCACACTATAAGTTTTGCGTAACTTAAAAAAACAACTTAAAAAAACCAAAATATTATATTTATTGCTTTTCAAAATACTCTCCTTTACTTTTTAAACATTTTTTCATGCGATCGAACCATTTTTTAAAACAGGAGAATCACAGATTTGAAGGCCTGTTTTCTACGTGCTGATTGAACACTATCACTGCCTCTTCGGAGTTGGTAAAAGTGAAACTTCTCATCAAATCTTTGATTTTGGGGAAAATACAGAAATGACAGGGTGCTAGGTCGGGGCTATGCGCAGGATGGGTGACGAGTTGTACTTTTTCGGAAGCTAAAAATGACTTTGTTTTGTTGGCCGTGTGTGAAGAAGCGTTGTCATGATGTAGGAGAACGCGGCTTTTGGGTAGTCTTTCGCGAATTTTTCTAACACCCTGGGTACACAAATGGTAGAATACCACTCGGCATTAACACTCTTTTGATCTTCAAGTGGAATTGTACAGATGGGACCCGTAGCTGAGAAAAAAAAACGCGATAATTTTTTTACCGACACATAAACAGCATTAGAATGTCCGTGTCGTACTTCAGTAGCATCTGGGAGCACCATTCCAAGCGAGCCCGCTTCTGCTCCGCTGTCAGTTCATGAGGGATCCAACTACAACAAAGTTTCCGAACTTTCAATTTTTCGTGTAAAATTTTCTGGATTTGACTCATACCAATCCCCAATAGTCCTCGAATTGTCTCATAGGTAATCCGCGGGTTTTCTTCAATTAACCGCTTAATAGTAGCCACATTATTTTCGTTGACGGCAGTTAAACGCCGCCCTTCACGAAATTCGTCATGTTAAGAAACTCGACCTCTCTCAAATTCAGCAAACCATCGCCTCACGGTGCTCAAACAAGGTGATTCTCTCCCAAAAGCATTTTGAAGACGAGCAGCACAGTCTTGCGGAGAGAGAGAACTTTTAAAATCATAAAAATCATCGCTCTAAAATCTTTTCGACTTAATTCCATTTTCGTTGCATACGTAGAACTTTGATGTGTGATAAAAAACAGTTGACAAATGATTTCCCGCCAATTCTTTTTTTTATTACTAAGAAGGTTGCAACGTTTAAAAATATATAACATTCAAAATTCAAATAGTTCCGATTAGCTAGAAGTGCAAAACTTTTAGTGTTCCCCATGTACTAACTAGACCAGATAGAACCCCTAGTTGTATCTGTAATATGCACTAAGTTTTGGAATTAGTTTGAATAGTTATTAGACCATTGTTTTTTTTTATCAAAGAATGGGTATTAGCAATCGCAAATACGATCTACTTACGAGTATCATTCCTGTTAACCCCTCCAGCTAAGCTAAAAGTGCGTGTGTTAGGAGTGGGTTCACGTCAGTACTGTGGTGAGTAACCAGAGATGCCCGGCAACGGACGTTAGAGCGGCCGCAGCCTTGGGCGGCGGAGTTAAAAAAAAAAAAAAGTACTGTGGTGACGAATCGGGGATCGAACTCAGGATGAGTATATTCAGAGAAGTATAATTTAGTTAATCAATATAATATGTAGCATATAATAGTAAATCAATTGAAATTTTTTATTAAGAAATCTTTACTAATATTATAAAGAGGAAAGATTTGATTGTTTGAAACGAATAACCTCCATAGCTAATGATTCGATTTTGAAAATTCTTTCACTGATATATGTAGATACATCATCCCTGAGTAACATAAGCTACTTTTTATTCCGGCAATGTGTTCCCCCCACGAGATACGGGAACGAGAAAGCTCGATCACGCGGGCGAAACCGCGGCGATCTTCTAGTGAAGCAAAAACACAATATTAAACCAGTTGCCGACCACTTTCTGAAATCCAGCATAATACAATAAAAATTTCGTTTTTATTGATAAAAATATTTTATAACTCATATACGTTGGCGCATATCCAATATTCTGACTTTATCTACGGCGCCACGATCACCAAAAAATAAGTACATAACGAAATACAAATAAAACATTTTATGAATGCTTTTTAGGGTTCCGTACCCAAAGAGTAAAACGAGTCCGGACGGACGGACTCGTTTTACTCTTTGGGTCTGTCTTGAGCTGTATCTCATGAACCGTGATAGTTAGAAAATTGAAATTTCCACAGATGATGTATTTCTGTTGCAGCTATAGCAACAAATACTAAAAAACAGGTATAATAATATTTAAGGGGCTCCTATATAACAAACGTGATTTTTGCCGTTTTTTGCCACTTGGCCGGTTTTTTTTTTATAGTTTTAATCTTCAGCAATTACCCACAGCTTCAACTCTTGAGGGCGATATTATAATTGGTACGAAAAGAGCCTACTTAATGTCTATGCCTATCTTATGTAATAAATGTTCTGTAGAGTAGTTATTACATAATGCCCGAAAAAATAATACTATCAAGTTTACGCAATCATAATACCTATGTATAGATACTAAAACCCCTTAAGCGCAAAGCTTGGCTAGATATTAACGACCACAAAAGTTGGTCCATTGACACAATGACAAGGCACAAGGACGTGGGGTCTCCTTTTGAGCTGTGTATTATGTCTCTGTATTGGCTGTCTGTTTGTAGCATCATACTCGTACCAGCAAAACAAATGGACCAATTCAAGAGGATTTTTGTTTCAAAACTGATGTAATCAAAATGGATTTTATCTTCAAATTTTAAGGACCATCAGCTCGTATTGTAGGTGATGAAAGAGTGCTTAATTCACTCTTGATGTGTATGTATTTAACATGTATTTTTGTTGCAGTTGGTCCCACGCTACAAGCTAAATATCCAGTACTGATCTTTATCCACGGGGAGTCTTTTGAATGGAACTCGGGTAATGTGTACGACGGGTCTGTTCTCGCCAGTTACGGGGGACTCGTCGTCATCACTATCAACTACAGACTCGGGATATTGGGTGAGGAGATCCTAATTAAGTTTATTTACGTTTAACTTAATGCAACTAGTTGGTAGTCTTCTTGACTAACGTCGTGATTTTTCAAGAAAACGATGACCGTTTAACAAAGTAAATTGACTGAGTTTTATAACAGTTTTTGAACAATTTTATAGGCTTATTTTATTATGCATAAATATGCATATAATAGCAGCTGAAACATTTTGACTTTATTAAAATTGGTTAAAGTACATACGTGCAAATGATAGTTCTGCATAACATTTTATGGAAAGTCTTAGGGATCCCTTCAATACCTTCCAACCTTCGTTCGTTTTAGATTTTACACGCAAAGTTTAACTCGATTAAAATGGGACTCCTTGTTGAGATAGCAATGTATGTTGGAAACTATCAAGTATATTAAGCTAAGTAATTGAACGCTTGAAATTGCATCAAAGCGTTATTTATACAAAAGAACTGAAAGTTATTGCCAAACAAAACTATTTATTGAAAGCAAAACTACCTCAGGCTATAAAAATACTTTAATTTTATTTTTTCTTGGCGTACGATGCACATTGCTTAGATAGACTGCAGTTGGGGCAAGTTATAAAGAACCACGAGTACCTCTCAATACGTTCATTCTGTTTAGTTAACAAGATAACTGAACTGACTTCTTTACGTGTTCTTTGGACTGTGTTTTCATAAAAACATTAGGTATACATATTCTTTTTGACCAACTACGCAAGCTACGGCATCTTTATTATCCACTTGCTGATTTCTGAAAAACTCATCAAAGTACTAATAAGAACTTGGTAAATTTTTAAGTAAATTTTGGAATAAAATTTAATATAAGTACTTTGTAAACCGTCCTATTAGATAGTACAAGCAAAGTTCTTTTAAAAACTATAGTCTTAGGCTGGATTCGAAACAGTGATTGATCCCTTCCCAGGAGGAACGTTCTACCAACTGAACAAGACAACGCTAGCCCAAGACATCTAATTTTTTAATTTAATTTTATGTATATTTTTGCTATTCATATTGTAAAATTATATAAGAAAAAGTTTGCATACTTCACTGCTTATAAAATATATATTAAATAAAGTTCTTTTAAGTTTACGCTATACTGCATAATATTGCTTTGTGTTTTTTTAATAAATTTGATAACCGTAGAAGTCTACTCGAGTTCCTGACTCCATATTCTTGTCAAAAATAGTTTCCACCGTGCTCATACCTACAATATGGAATGACGTCCTAAGTCATTTAAAGGGGCTACAGTAGGTACCTATCGAGTTCATGAGAATTGACGATGCAATTGTGAATCTTTTGTTACTATAACCATCAAAAGTGTCGTATTCCCTAAAATCAAAAATTTGAACATGAATTTAACGTGATCATTTTGTGAACAGGTTTTCTAAACGCAAACCCAATACCGCATCAAAAGGCGCGCGTTGCCAACTATGGCCTTATGGACCAGATAGCGGCCTTACATTGGGTTCAGCAGAACATAGCCCTTTTTGGTGGAGACGCTGGCAATGTCACTATGCTCGGGCATGGATCTGGAGCTGCTTGCATTAATTTTCTTATGATATCACCTACTGTTATGCCCGGTAAGTATTTTCCAAAATAGACCAACTCCATTGTGGGAATAGGTTTCAGAGGGAACGGCCAAATAATATCGAACATCATACGGCGCAGATGCGGGCGTCTGCTAAGTAGCGTTAGCTAAAGGTTACGTAGCTTACGGGATTAATAATAAAAGGTTCAATTAGTAGAAGAGCAATAGAAATTTCATTTACGATCTTAATTAAATTTCTGAGACGAAAAATTATTAAAGTGATAATTGACTGATATTGAAACGACCGAAGTCTCCGTTTCAACTTGCAGACTGGGGAGAATTTATTTCGTATGTACCTCTACATTTCTACATCTACGGGTTCTGTCAGATCATGTTTGAGGCCGTATTTAGAAACCGATTTGCATGAAACTTTACACACACACTCCTTGCTTACAATGAATAACATTTGAATGATATTTTTTGGATTGGATGACAAATGAAAGAGTAATAAAGAAAATTGTTTTCTAAACAAAGCCGCTCCCGAAATCTACGTTTCACAGAACCACTAGTTATTTAGGAAAATGGTTTTTTATAAGTTTATAAAGGTTTGAATGGTTGTTAGTTTAGATATTTAATTTACTATGAATGATGGTCATATTTTAATTTCGTTGGTACTAAATATTTATGCATATTTTTTGAACAAATATATTTCTTGCCGTACAAGACGAATCTATACACTAAACTACAAGTTTATTTCAGGTCTTTTCCATCGCTCAATCTTATTATCAGGTTCAGCTCTAAGTTCCTGGGCCCTCGTGGAAGACCCGGTCAGTTTTTCCGTCCAATTAGCAAAACAAGCTAACTGCACAATACCCGAAGACATTGTAAAGGACCACGAGCTTATAGTGGATTGTTTGAGAGAAGTCCCACTAGATGAACTGATGTCTGCTCAAATCAGTACTCCAAGTTACCTCACTGCTTTCGGTCCATCAGTTGATGGAGTCGTTGTGAAAACTGATTACGCAAAAGAACTTCTTACTTATTTCATACCCAACGATCTTCAAGGTTTCTCCAGTGTGTCTGGAGTGAATAACCCGAAAACTGATAAACGAAGTGGAGACAGGGTATTTGGGATCAGGGGAGGACAAAATAAATATGACTTGCTATTTGGTGTAGTAACCAGTGAAGCTCTGTGGAAATTTTCAGCACAGGATATACAAAATGGGTTCGAAGGCGAGAGAAGGGATAGAATAATAAGGTGAGGGCCATGTTTATTCAGTAAACTCGTTTTAAAATTGGGTATCCAATAATTGCATGGGAATAATTATTTTGTGCTGCCAAAGAAAAATATTTTAATAAAAATATTCTCATATTCTAATATAATTTCTCCACAACTAGAAATTTATAAAAAAATACAAAGTATATTAAGACGCCATTGTATATTAAACACCGACATAAATCCATTTAGTCTCCTCATATAAACAATTTTAGAGAATGTTTTTTTTTGTATACCGTTAAAACATTTTTAACTAAAATATCACATATCTCATGTCACAATACGAACACAATATAGTCCTTTATAATGCGCCTGTCAGAACACACAGAGCATAATATGTGTAGTATTTGGAGTTTCTCTGACACAAAATAAGAGTACAAGTCTTATGTATCTGTACGTTACAGAAGCAAAACAGGCTTTATGAAAAAGCCTTTGTTATAATCATTCCTGACTTTGTGGCGAATTATTCTGTAGGTACGCGCTTCGAATATAGGCTTTTGTGTTCTGTACGCTTTATATCCTACTAATATTATAAACGCGAAAGTTTGTGAGTATGTATGTATGGATGGATGGATGTTTGTTACTCTTTCACGTAAAAACTACTCAATGGATTTTAGTGAAACTTTACAATAATATAGCTTATACATCAGAATAACACATAGGCTACAATTTATAAAGATATTGTGTGAATTGTTCAAAATATGACACGGTGCGACGGGAACGGGAAGAAATCTAAATTACCACGCGGACGAAGTCGCGGGCGACCACTAGTATTATTATATAATATAAAATTGGTCTTGGTTAGCGTTGTATATTGATGTTATGTTTTATTGCAGGACTTACGTAAGAAATTCATACACATATCATTTAAGCGAAATATTTTTCACTATAGTCAATGAGTATACAGATTGGGAGAGGACAGTCCAGGTAATTGTATTATATTGTAGTGCCTATTGAAAGACAACAGTTTTATTTTTAAATTCTTCATTTTCTGATGCCATTACTTTACGGCTGGTTTACACGTATTAAGTTGCCAAGTAGATAAGAAGATAAGTGTGTACCTACAAGTAGCCCAAGTTGGTTGTAAAAATAATGCACTAATTTGCAAGCATGCTTGAGAAACTTAACTTTACCAGTGGTAAGTAAGGAGTATCTACTTAACCGAAAAATTGAAAAAAAAACAAATTTTCTTATTTACTTGCGTACTTAATTATAATTTATAACTAAATCTAAATACTTGTAACTTATTACTAAATTAACTGTTTACAAATGTAGTTAAATATTAGTCAACTACCAACTGAATTCTGGGTACTTACGTGCGTAATAACACCACCGCAGCAGAAGTTCTTGTGCCCAATCTATAGCAGCAGCTATACGTAAGTATCTACCAGATTCCGGCAACTAATAAGATTAGAACAAATCCCGATTTTCCCACAAAAGTCCATTGTATCTGTAACACACTGGTCTGTTATTTATTAATATTAAATACAAGTGAGCTACGTCATACGAAATATCTGGAGGAGCTCTTATTACGTAAGAAATGACTTGGCACTCTGAACTTTGGCACTTCCTTTAGAATTCTGAGCAGTGCCAAATTTCTATTGTTTCCCCAACCAGCTCACTTTCATATCGCTACCGATAGTTTACAGTAAATTCTAAACTTTGTGTTAAAACGTAGATCATAACATACTTAGCTGATTTGATTTTAAAACATACTTAAGTATCGGTTTTAAGTTCAAAAGTTAATTTTAATTCGCAGATCATAAAAATACTGATTTGGAGTTTATTCAAGGTTTTCCAAACTCCTCAAAAATAGGTTATATACAGTCTTTAGACTGGTGAAGCTCAGTCTAAAATCTCATTTAATAGATTCTATGGTGAATTTAATTTCCCCGAAAGATATTTATTTCATTTTTTTTTCACTCTCAGCATCCTATAAACACTCGAGACGCTGCAGTATTGGCGCTGTCCGACGCCCAGTATGTCGCACCTCTAGTGCAAACCGGAGACTTCCTTAGCTCACCCGACTTTGGACCAAAGACGTTTTTCTACGTTTTCGACTATCAAACTAAAGATGGCGACTACCCGCAGGTGAGAAAAGTATGTTACTGGTTAGGGATACACAATTTTTAAGCAATAACAAGGTTTCCAGCAATTGCCGTTGTAGCCGCATGGTTTGTAGCCGATGCGCTACCAACCACGCCACCGAAGCAGTCATAACTCGAAAACCAACTAAATATTTTATGATAATATATTAAAATTATTGTAGCGAATGGGATCAGTCCACGGAGAAGAGCTACCGTACCTGTTTGGAGCCCCGCTTGTAGAAGGACTCGGTCATTTCCCGAAGAACTATACCAAGTCTGAAGTGGCCTTGTCAGAGTCGTTTATCGTTTATATCGCTACATTTGCGAGAAGTGGGTGAGTTGTATTTGAAAGTTTCAATAGAAATTAACAATATTATTAACGTGTCGTCGTTATTTCGTCTTTTTTATACGTCATGTTTCTCACTAGTCTTATTGTTATTATACGTTTTAATTGCTATTGGAATGAATGAATGTACCTTCAGTTTTTACTACAAATTGGAATCTACTATTAGTTAAAACAACTTTGCACGTTTAAAATATTAAGAAAGAAATTAATTTAATTTAAAAATTAAGAAAAAATATATAATTTCTTTCTTAATATTTTAAGAATAGTTTAAGCAAACTCATTGCTTTGAAATACAAAAACATATGGATTTGGTAAGGATTCATCTAAAAATTCAGTATTTAAATATCGTTGTAACACGATACACTGGTACCGTCAGTTCGGTACAACTGCGGTTGGTGGATCCAACGCTAACCTTAATAGCGCGATGTAGAAATTATGAATATGACATGAAGCAATAATTCGATGTCGCCGGTAGTGGTCATCGTAGCTCAGTTGGTCAGAGCACTCCCCCTGTTAGGGAAAGGCCGTGGGTTCGAGTCCCGCCGATGACATCAGTTCTATCAGTGATCTATTTATAATTTCTTTCTTAATATTTTAAGAATAGTTTAAGCAAACTCATTGCTTTGAAATACAAAAATATATTTGCACGTTTATTTTAAAAAACCAGCCAAGTGCGTGTCGGACTCGCGCACAAAGGGTTCCGTACCAACACGCCAAAAAAACCACGTTTGTTGTATGGGAGCTGCCTTAAATATTTATTATATTCTGTTATTTAGTGTTTGTTGTTATATAGGCAACAGAAATACATTTTCTGCGAAAATTTCAACTCTACTACTACAAACTATCACGGTTCGTGAAAGGTTCATGAAGCGAAGTCTTAATAATAGGGTTCCCGTTTTACCCTTTGGGTGCAGATCCCTAAAAAAAGAGGAATGGATATATCTCCTCAAATTTGATAAAAAGCTTTCACGTGAAATTGTAAGCATACCTAGTTCATTCTATCACTAGAGTGAACTAGGTATGCTTACACAATATGAACGATAAATTCTTACAATCTCGCCATTTATTCGTGAACATTATTTCTCATGAAAGCACATTAATCAACGCAATAAAACCAAACACTGAATCATTATTTGTTCAGCTGGTGAGCAAATAAAGCACCTACTACCAATGTCTTCGTGTCCGACCTCATAACCTTAGCAATATGCTTCACTTCTGTGATGCTGATATATATTTTATGAGGCTATTATTAAATTGTTGGAAGGAATAACTCCCTTTCAAAATAACAAGTGTAGTTTAGGTCACTCCTAGTAACTATAAATAGGGATTATATCAAGTCAAGCAGGACACAATTAATCCGTTTTAACTTTCATACCTATCATTTGCAATATATTAGTTATCAACATGATCACTCAAATCTTATTAAAGTTTATGTTCAAATGGGTATACCTACCTCAATTTACAACCTTGTAAAAGTCGTTAATAGATTTTTTCTTAGTGTAAGGTTAAGTGTAATCCCGCTGACACCGGCTGACGGGGTTATCTCTTCAAGCAATGGATGGTAAGGCGAGAGATAACAAATCTAATTTGGTTTTTATTTCCATAGTAATCCCAATGAAGTCCATCGCCAAGAGTCAGTGCTACCGATATCCAGGGAACGAAACAAATACAAGAGCATTCAATGGGACGAGTACGACACACTTTATCAGAAATATTTGGAGTTTGGTAAGTGGTTTAATTATCTAGATTATAATAGAAGCACTGCCCGTTGAATAATGAAACTCAGTGGACAAAATCTTACTGTGTTGTATTCACTAAATTAAATATAACTTGAAAGATTTAAAAATATATTTCTGTGGGCGTTGGGTATAGATATATTTTAGCGAGGTCGCACAATCTTCTAAGTTTGCTTTCTAGATTAATGGGGAACACCCAAATACTCCGAAAAACTTTATTCCGAATTTCGATGTTCCGATTTTCAAAAGTCTGAATTTCATAATACCGAGGAATTGTGTAATGTCTATTATTAAAAATCACGAAACTTATTAATGCGATTTGTTAGTTTTCCGATTTTCATACGTTCGAAGAGTCAAATGCTCGAAGGGTTCACGGTCCGAAACATGACATTCCGATTTTCAATACTTCGAATAAACTAAAAGTCAACATGTTTGTTCTACAGAATTTAGTGACAGAAAGAAATCGCTGTAGAACCAACGCAGTCTGGTCTGGGAATCTGGAATGTGTAGAAGTGGGTTAGGTTAGGTTAGAACTGTGACCACAACAGAGCGCGAGCCAAGCGAGCGAAGCGAGCGTGCCGCGGCAGCGGCCGGCGAAGCGCCGGAATTTATCTTTGTTCTACAGAATATAGTGACAGAAAGAAATCGCTGCAGAACCAACTTCACGCTGTCTGGTCTGGGTATCTGGAATGTGTAGAAGTGGGTTAGGTTAGGTTAGAACTGTGACCACAACCGGAATTGATCTGTATTTTATAAAACATTTGGGAAACATACTTTGGCATGTGACCAACGAAGCAAAATATTTTTATTCGAAACAATTCGTATTGTTGATGTTTCGAAATATCATTAAGTCGGACTTTTTGTTATTCCACCTATTGAAGCTCGGTATTTTGAGAGTAGTAATTATAAACTTTAGGAATATTGAAATTTAGGAATTATAAAAATAGGAATAAAGATCAATCTGAGTTGTTATATTCGGAATTTTGAACCAGTCAGAATTATGAAAATCGGTATTTTGAAATTCGTATTTGTGACTGACGGAATAAAGTTATTCGTATTTATGTAGTGTACCCAGATTAATGTTGTAAAGTATACTCTATACAGTATCTAGTACCTACATATCTATTTATACATTCAATAATTGCGTAAAGTCATTAAATAAACATTTTTTAAAGATCCAAAATATATTTTTTATACCCGCTAATCCTAAAAATTCGTTACCAGGTATGAAACCGCGCATGAAAAACCATTATAGGGCACATCAACTCTCGGTGTGGTTACGCTTGATCCCCGAGATCCACCGTGCCGGGATGAAGGACGTGGTCGTCAAACACAATCTGTTTAGGAACCACAACGACCCGGAGCTGTACGACGGACTTGTGCGACCCGACCCACTCACACGCGCCAACTACTTCGACCCTACGTTGGAACTATACCGCAAGTCGACCTACAACCTGACCTTAGACATACCCTCGACGACTATGGATACCTACGTCACTACTTGTATTAGTGTGATGTCAGCACGCCCCGGCTCCGCTGTAACACAGAGCCAAGTGCCGAACAATACTCACACACCGGACGTATCAAATAATATAGAAGTAGCAGGCTACACCGCTTACTCGACAGCTCTGAGTGTCACTATAGCCATAGGATGTTCGCTTCTTATTTTAAATGTTCTAATATTTGCCGGTGTCTATTACCAAAGAGATAAGACGCGGTTGCAGGTAAAAGCGCTTCAACAGCAGCAGAAAAGAAATCATAACTCGACATTCGACAGCGTTTCATCGAAGCACCCGCACTACTTCGTCGGACACTCGCAGAGTTCTAGCACGATCGTAGACATCGATCATCAGGACAAAAACGCGATAATCGCAATGACAAATAGAGTTCCCCACTTCACAACGGCGAACTGCCCGAACGTGTGTCACACGGGGATACAAATGTCGAATCTGTCACAGAAAACGAGTCCACCGACAAATAGAGGTCAATGTACGACATTGCCACGAAAAGTCGGGTTCAGTTATCAGCAAAATCAGATATGTAATTCGTCGAATTGTATGACGTTGCCGAAAAATGCGACATTTATGAGTAGTTCTGGAAATTTGCCTGATGTACAGGCGCAGACAGGGCAGGGCCAGACGCCGGGGAACGGGTCCATTCTTGTGCCACCGTCCTCGCCCCCCTCACAGCATTTCTCCCAGTCGCGGGTTCCACAAGCCGCGATGTCAGAAATGAACGTATGAGACATGGAAGATATTTACAATTATGTGTAAAGTGACGGAACAGAGCGTGTGAAGTGTCAGTAGTACAGGTCACGGGACAAACCATGGTTGTAAATATCGAACTAAAACAAGTGTATATAAAGTGTTAACACGTGTATGTAATATATTATTTATATAAATACATGTAATGTTTTAAGTTATCATAGATATAGGTATAAATAAAATGTAATTTGAAGTTTCTAAACAAATTGAAGGATTTTAAAACTATTTTTTTTAATTATAGTTTACTGTGTAAATGTTATGTTGTAATATCAGTATATTTAAGCAGAAATTCAGTCAATACATTTAAATAAACTTCTGTACAACATTACATCATCATTATAACATTAAACTCGAGACAGAAGACATCGCAACATGGTTTAATTAATTATTATTGTTACTTCATTTCGTCTGTCATTCAAAATGACTATTATTGTAAATAACTTAGGATCTTAAAGACTGTACACTTAAAATAAGAATATTTTACGTTTTTGAAAGCTATAATGACACAGATACATACAAAGAAATTATTTTTAATGCCGGAATTAATAACAGTGGAAGTTTGAATGTCAAAATTTTACAATTTCATGTCAAGCAATATTATAAAAATACTAAATTAAGTACATAAATAACCATTTGAAAATGATTCTTTCGCTGGTTCGGTAAGTTGGTTCTCCTGAGAAGATACCAGCAAGAAACTCAGGTAGATTATCCATTTTTTTTTCGCTCACAATCTCATCTCAAATCTCAACTCATGACACAACTTGTCGTTACAATTTTACATTCTGAATTCAATTCTCAGGCAAACATAAAAGTTCTAGGCAAACTACAATAGACTCGCCCTTTACGACCACAACGACGACACGAACTACGACCGACAAATTAACTAGGTACCTAGCAAAAGCAAAACGAACAGGTATTCTGTGAATGTAAAATATTTATGTACAAACAATAGAGATTTCATTGTCATCAATAAAATTGTTTCAATAGACGCAGGTATTTTCATTTCACTGAGCGGTGCATTGCCAAGGCTGTACCGTGTGTGCATCGACGAATAAAACTGTGACTGGCTTTAGTAATTGAAATATTTTACATACATCTACTAGTGAATATATATACCGTGCAGGGGGACTTTGTAAACATCTCTAGAGTAAAGTAATGCTCTGGTAAAGACTTTTAGTGTACGGAAATGGTAACAGACTCGCCTACTATTACATAGGACCAAAGTGACTAGTGTAATGTGAGTCTAATTAACGTCTCTGCCTACCCTTTCGGGGAGAATGGCGTCATTCTGTGTGAGTGTGTGACTATGTAATGTTAAACTGTCGACTAAGTGTAGTGGCACTTGCTCTATACACTTTTCTGCTAATGGTACTTTTACTCACATACTGACCGCTTCCTCATCACACCACCATCAGAGACTACCAAAATTCCTTCAGTCTCCAATGATGCTATCTCACTTAGTAGGAGAGAAGCCTTTCTTGTATTTATATAAAACCCAATGATGCCTTTCTTATTGAGCGAAGCGAGCGTAGCGAGCGGAGCTCCTTATCAACTACCCAACCGATTTTCATGATTTTTGCACTCAAAAATCAAGCATTCTCAGGAGCAGGTTTCGTTCGAGACCGAATTTTGATTTAGGACCCTCAAAAAAAGTTATGTACCAAAAATATTTCAACAACCGATTTTCATGATTTTTTCACTCAAAAATCAAGCATTCTCAGGACCAGGCTTTGTTCGAGACTGAATTTCAATTTAGGACCCTAAAAAAAATTATTGACCAAAAAAAGTTATCGACCAAAAATATGACAATAGTCGCTTCGCTCAATTGCATGCTGCAGCGCAGTACCACGGCAGCGACCGCAGCGAGAAATTAAAAGTACCTAGAGTTTCTTATTGTTTCTTATTAAAATTAAAATATATTTGTAGTGTCTGTGTCATTTTGCTTAAAAAAATATCAACTCACATTCCATATACATTGACATAAATAAGTTATGCTTTGTATACTGTTGGATATTGTGTACATTTGGTTTGTTGCTACGCCGTAGCTACTTCTCGTAGCCTGTCGTCGTAGCATCGTAGATGTGCTACGAAATATAATTTTTTTTTTGTTATCGTCGTATAAAATATGACACTAATGTATCCAATTTCAATCATATTTTGTGTTAATATAAAGTTTGTATATTGAGTATGGTTTCCCATAATTTATGTGTAAAATAATTAGCATTACAGTCATTATAATTATGTTGAGAAATTATAAGATAACAAGTTATCTAACCGTTATTATGAAATTGCGGATTAAAATTCCTGAAATTTTTGTGGTTGTTTTCTTTAGCCTTATAAGTATATTCTAAATAGTTATAACCTGTCTTCTATTTTATTTATTTTTATTTATAATTTTTGTATGTACACACAAAAAATAAACAAGAAACAGAAGTACAAAAGAATAAAGTGAGCATAGTACAAGGGCACTACTTATTCCTAAAGGAATCTCTTCCAGCAGGCCTGAGAGGAGAAGTAAGAGTGAAGAGGCTAAGTGTGTGCAGTGCAAGTAAATAAATAAACCTACATAAACTATGGGTGCTATAATATATACATAGATAAATATATACTGAGCTATATATACAATACTTACATATACTACCATATATAACTAGGGTAAAGAGGACAGATAATGTGTTTTGACTTTACTTTTAAAGAGAGGAAGAATTTTACAGCTTTGTATATCAGGGGGTAGTGAGTTCCACAGCTTGACCGCATGAACGGTAAAGGAATAGGAGTAGAAATCGGTTTTGTGGGAGGTAAAGTTTAGGCGGCACATGAGGTGAGATCTACAAGGAGTACCGGGAGTGTTCATGTAGGAGAACCGCTCCCGCATGTAGGAAGGATAAGCCGGATTATGTAGGATATTATAAAGGAGACATAATATCCGAGTGTCTCTCCGAAGACGGATTGGGAGCCACTTGAGTTCCTTGCGGAATTGCGAAACATGATCATACTTACGTTGATTAAAAACAAAACGGATACATAAATTTTGCAAGCGCTCAAGCTTATTTAAAAGCTCCTCAGTAGCATCCAAATAGCAAGCATCTGCGTAGTCCAAAATAGGCTGAATTAGCGTCTGAGCAAGTGAGACCTCTATGTTTTCATCCAGAACAACTTACCACAGTCCACTCAACACCAGTTTATCAATTGTATGTTATACTCGTAGTAAATAATACAGAAAGTTATGTATTTCTACCTAAAGGCGCAGCCGACGGCTTCGGCCTTCTATACGTCCACATGAAGTAGAGTTATAGTAAGAGCTCACGAAAGCTAAACCTACATTAATTTACAAAAGTTGAAAAATGTTCAGAGTATGTCACCAACCAAGGTAAGAACGATCAGTGAGTAGTTGGAGATTGTGACTACTCAGATAACAGGCTGTAAAGGTGTAGAGAATAGTATCTAGGTGCCATTAGTTAATTGATCTTCTTAGAAATATTCAACTTTTAAAAACCTCGCAAACATTATTTCAGCTTTTTCTCCCCATATTCCAAACGATCCAAAAATCACACGATGAAGAAAATTGACTCTTGTGCCAAGTTTCACGAAGATCTGACCAAAACGGTGCCTGTTAGTTTAGAAGACACATAGACAGACGGACGAAAGCCAAATTGTTCAATCTCGAATGTAGACGCTTCGCTAGCTCGGTCAATAATGTAGGTCTGACCGTCGCGTCGCAGGCTCTTGGTATATAACCTCAGTCAGTTATAATTCACACTTTCGAATCGATCGATCAAAAAAGTACACGAAGTAATAAGTTTTTTTCCTAATAATATCGTTTCTAGTTTGAGAAGAAAATACTTTTGTAGCTTAGAGTATAAGACATATTATATACTAGGTATGCAAGACATGCTGCTAATTGCAAATGTTGAGCGGAGCAAATGTTTTTATTACATATCAGAATCAGAATCGAACACTTAAATGAATTAATCGAATGAAAAAAAAAATCTATTTTCATTGTTGACGCACGTGTTTCCATGGCAACCATTTAATCATCTGCATTTTCGGTGATGTCCAGGATATTTTCGGTGATTATTCCTCCGTGGTTAGCTCTATTTTCATGATTTCAGAGATATGAACTCCCGGGTATGATGTCGACCAACATGCCAAATTTGGTCAAAATCGGTAGAGCCGTTTCGGAGAAGTTGGCACACAAATCGATTTACCGGGCACTGTATCATCACTACATAATAACACAAAGTCGTCCGTTCCGTGTGAATGCGTATATCTTTAAAACTACGCAACGGATTTTGATGCAGTTTTCACCAATAGATAGTTCTCGAAAAAGATTTTTGTGTATATAATTTGTCAAGCGGGTGAAGCCACGGGCGTACGCAAGTATACAATAAATATAAAATCAATGATCATTCTGTAATCCAAACCTTCATTCCATCAGCCAGGACCCAGAAAGGTAGGTAAGGTAGCACGTAAAAATTCACCCAAAACTATTAGTTAGTCTTTAACTGCTTCAAAAACTGGGACTAAAAGGTCACATAGAAGCTCGACTAAAAGCGAACAGCCATTTTCTTTTGAAAGGCACTCTGATGCTTTTAGCTGTAAAGGATACATTGGTACGAGTATACATATATAGATATACATATAACGTCCATACAAAACCTTTGACAAAGTTATCTCGTGTCATCTTTTTCATGAGTTTCATTTATGGCATGGATTTTGTTTTACTTTTTAAAGTACGTGACTAATAAAAGTCAGCAGTTTTCTTTGCGCTTGGATTGCAAATATTGTAGGTACCGTTATAGCATCGAGCCGGGTTGTGGGAACTTAGATTAGGTTAACAGAACTGTTGTTTTAATTTTATTTTAATGTTTTTTTTATATATATTTAGGTCGACAAATTGACGCCACCCGCCTGATGGTAAGCTGTGGCGATGTCTGGCGATTGTGGGCGACTCTCATAGTACACAGGTATACTATAGAGAGTGGCCCTCAACTTGACGACCCAGTAATGTGCCTCTTCACGCTTCGCTTAAAGAACCCAGGGTTATTATGTTGGGTTGGAGGAAACACGTGCGCAGGCAGGGCGTTCCAAGCCACCATCGTTCGGCAGAGAAACGAACGTTTAAAACGTTCGGTTCTCGCGAAGACGGTTTCCACGGTGTGAGAGTGACATCTCTGCCCGGCACGCGTTGTTCGGGATCGGAAGGGAGAGGGTAAGATCAGGTTGAAGAGTTCTTCAGAACACTCACCGTGGTAAATACGGTAGAACGCGGCCAAGGAAGCGATTGTTCGGTGCGATGTATTGTAATACGTGGGAACACAATCATGTCCTGCTGATCGTCAAATTGTGGATGTGTAATGTATCTATGTCTAATATATTATGTTGATCAAACTGCATCTTTGGGGCCGAATACGTTCAGCATGGTTTATCACTAAAATACTTTATTACTTTTTACTTATATACTTTTATGGTGCAATTTGTGCTGAACATTTAACTTTAAGTTTCATTCTACTTCCAATATACTTTAAAAAATATTTTCGGATTATGAATTCCTTTGCTCATTTCACAAAGCAACAGAGATACATTAATTTTAAAAATTAATAAAGCTACAATGACAGCTCAAAACGTAATCCGAATTTCAGAGATGTAGTCTAATCAAATTAAAATTTTGTAGACAGAGGCTTTTGCGTCCGCTGACCCAAATTACGGGACCCTCGGGCTAGCTCGAGAGCCCTTGGCATCGCATGCAACATCTGAAAGATAGGGCAGGGTTGTCGCAACAAATCAAATGGATTATGCAAACGGGAATCAGAAGCGAAGTAAGTTTTCTTAATGCAATTATTGAAGAAATTATAACTTTTGTATTTGGTGAACAGAATATTCTTTACATTTAGAAAAGGAATTTTCTATGACTAGCTGATGCTCTTGGTTTTACCCGCTTGAACAAGTTTTCCCATTTCTCACGAAAAAAAGGCTTCTTAGAGATTAAGACTGCACTGCAACCGAATTCGGTTCAAAAGGTAGTTAGGTAGATACTAAAGAAAATGGGTTTCTAGTTTTCCTAGCTTACTATTGAATCTTTTCTTACTAAACTTTCTATGACCCTCATTACGGAGGCGTCCTGCGGAACACATCATGCTAGAACACACATCGATTAATATCTAATATAAAAAAGTATAATATCAAAATTACGTAAATAAAAAAATCAAAACTTCATTTTACGGCGAAAAACGATTTCGGCTACACTATAAACAGTCTAACAAGTACGTACACACATTGCGCCCTCGTATTAAGGAACGTTAAGCAACACCAACTTAGAATTGTAAGGAGACGAGTAGCAGACATGGCGGCGGCTTATAATTGCCAACGTAATTGTGCGAGGGAAGGAAGTAATAAACCAACGATATTATCATATAAAAGCAATTACGTGACTCGTTATTATATACGTGTGTTGCTAATGAGAGGATACTTCTTGTATCGTCTAACTTATATTGCTTATAACGACTTGGAGTTTGTTGGTTCTATCACGATTTTCAGTTAGCCTCTATATACGACGGCGTGAGTCTATATGCCTCACGATTATATCGTCTAAAACGCAAAATGCCTAAGTTGCATAATGTCTAAAATCAATGTCTACAGAGGAAGCAAGCGTAGTTTTGTTGGTCCCACATAACAGCCCGACCGAATTCGCGCGTCTAATTTGCATGCCACGGGACACTCGCGTTCGCCACCGCGACTAGTAGGGAAGTCCGCGAGTGAAAATGATCATTTTTTTTTTTAGTTCCGCGACCAATGCCGCGGCCGCTCTAACGTCCGTTGCCGGGCGTCTCTGGTTACAAGCAGAACGTATTTCCAGTGGCGCCCGGCGGTGAAAATGATCATAAACTAAACTCATTTGATGACGTCACTATTCGCCTTGATTTCGCCTGTCCCCATGTTCATGTGTGCATGTTGCGTACTGTTATGTTTCATACATTTGATTCATTCGCCCGTCGTCGCGCCGCAACTCGCCTTCGTGATTCGCTCGGCAATTTCCGCTGGTCGCCTCGGCGCCCGTCGCCGTTGCCCGTGGCATGGCTAGTACATTGCTATACTTTTGTTTAATTCGCAAGACGCTTTAGCGACCAATTCGTGCGAAATTTCGCGGCGGTCAATGTGCCGTGGCCGAGCTGTTATAGGGGTTTCTATTTTTTCCTTATTTTATAGGTCTTTATTTATTTCTGTTAAAGGAATGTTTAAGTCTATTGCCGTCATGGAGCACTACAAAACTCCAGCACTACTTTATAATTAAAACCAGAATAGCAACAGCCAGGACAGAATAATGTTAAGTTACATAGCACTAAATAGAATATCTGCAGTCTGAGCATGTCTCCGTGGGACATAGAAAGTTACACTGCAGTCTCTCCTAACACAAAGTGATATTAAAACTGAAATCCTCACAGAAAAATCAACAGATGAAAGTCGTTATCAGTTTTTGACAGCCCTATTAGGTTAAAGGGGCTTCAAGTGTCGTTTCAACACTTTAATGTGGGTCTAACGTGTGTAGTCATAGGTACAGTTGTTGCTATATACGCTTCTTATGTAAAGATTAAAGATGTCATATTCTGTATTGTAATAAATAAGTAATCTTGTACATAATAATTTCATATCTATACTATTATTATAAAAACATTTTTTTACCTTTTTCTGTCTATCTGTTTGTTCCGACTAATCTCTGAAACGACCGAACTTTCACTTCAGATAGCTGATGTAATAAGAAGTAATTTAATCTACGTTTTATACCGGTAATGAGTTCCCGTGGTCACTGGTTAAATTTATGAATTTAAAGGTACCTCTATTTATTGTAACCTTTTTAATTTATATCGGTAAAGTTATAGATTGATTGAAATTCATCACCACATAAATAATTTAAGCTAAAAAATCCACGTTAATTATCATCACATAACAATTATCACGAAATCCAGTAAAAAAGTTGTTGGCACAGTTCCATTTGAACCGAATCATACGAGTGCATTTCGTAGTTGAAGCTCTAAATGCCTGCGTTAAACCAAATGTGGCCGGAGGCAGTACTCGTACGAAAAACTATCCCAACAATATATCGTTCAACAATGTTACTAGTTCGTTGTACGTACTATAATGTACGTGGATGGGTAATTTGTACTATCTTTTTATTTACAGTCGGTTGATAAAAAGAGACGGACTTCATCTATTAACAGTGTATTGAATGTTGAACTTAGCTTTTCTAGCACTGACAGGTAGGTTAATGACTAATGACATGGACCGACGTCAATAACTGCTTCGGTGGCGTGGTTGGTAGTGCATCCGTTTCGACGCCGCAGTCTCGGGTTCGATTCCCGGTCGAGTACATTTTTGTAAATATATAATTTACAAAAACAATATTATGTAGGTATTTATATCAGTTTATCTAATACTCATACCACAAGCTCTGCTTAATTTGAGGCTAGATGGCGTTGTGTTAATTGTACTAACATATTTATTTATTTAATAAGCTTTTTCTTTTAATTTTGGTATCGTCAAAGTGTCATCGCCAGTCTAATAGAAAGCCGAGGTGACTTCTAGTAATCGGGGCCAGCTTTCATCACAGTCTATGGACAGTGGTCCTGAAGTTGGCGACCTAATGATGTGCCTCTTCAAACTCTGCTTGAAGAACTCGTAGTTGGTTTGTGACTTAATAATGTCCTTTTAGTATTGTTATTACGATGATAGAACATTGCGTTATTGGTTTGTATATGAATCTTGTAATGTATTAGGTAAGTAATTAATACAACCGTCTCGACTGAAGAGATCTTCAATACTATTTTACATTCGCTTAATATCGCATTATAAAGGGCTTACAAGTATATTATGTACGTATGTATATGCACACACAATAATCTTGACTGTGATGTCTTACCGTATGAAAGAGTACATTATCTTAATTCATTGACACATCGCATAATTTGTTCTCAAACTAGTGAGCTACACTCGCGCTACCAAAACTTGATAACTATACTACACAAATAATTATTATATATTTTTAGGAACTTTTATAGAAATCATGAAACTTAATTACAAAATATTATTATCTTCTGATCATACAAAGATTTGAAGTAATTCTATCACGTAGTCTGTCACATCATGTATGTGGAATCCGCCGCGCACGAAACAAATACTCGTCACGTTCGGAACTATCCAAACTGAGGACCCACATGAGGAGAGCTGTCCGCTAGACGTTCCGCTATCCGCGATGCAACGTGACTCAGAACTCATCCGTAGTTCTGGCTGACGCCACTGAAGCAGTCAAAGAAACGAATGTGTTTAGTGAATACCTACGTGAAGGTGAATACGCACTTCCAAGAGGCTTCATTTAACAGGAAAAATACTCGTTTTAACCTAAGCTTATGAGTTCTTTTGAAAGCTGTAATCTAATTTCACTCTCGAATACTTAGATAAATAAGGCATTTGTCGTTTTAATAAAACCGATTTAGTCAAGTCAGCTTTGAAAGTAAAATGTATGACTCTCTACTTCTGAATCATTACTTAGAATTAAGTATAAACAAAAATCGAAATAACGGAAGATCCGTTTTTGCGATTTTAAATGGCTGCACTGCACCAACCCAAAGCCTGAAGGGGATCCTAGGTCTATGGTAAGTTTATATAAAAATAAATAAAAATATTCCTTAGGGAATTTTATCACCACTAGTTGGTGACAAACACTACAGAAGACATCGAAATGTTGATCCATCTATCCATTAAACGTTAAGACTACACAAAAAAAAGCTGACAGTTTAAAAAAATACGCACCACAAACAGTGTAGTGAACACTGTATATAGTATTGTTAAAAGACAGTAAAAAAAAAAAACAAGTAAAAATAAAATAACTGTTGTAAGTTAAACCTCGTAACAAACTTCTTTCAACTAAACAAGTGTAATGTCCGGTCGAGCTGTGGTCGAATGTCTGACATTACAACCACAATAATTATTACAACTATATGGTTTCAAGACTAACTTTTTGTACGATAGAAAAAGTTTCGCATTTCTACTTGACGCAGTACTGCGGTCCGCCATATTTCTTCATCACAATGTAATCTTCGCGTATTGGTGACTTCATCTTTAAGAAATTGAGGTTTCCAGGTGAACCTTATCATGGCAGTAAATTTATTAGAAACAAAGGTGTCACTGCAGGTAAATTGCAATACTTATGTTTTGTTAAAGGCATTTTTAACCAAACCTGTACTGCATGCTATTATTGCAGTTACTTGTGTTTTTAATATCCTTTTGATAAAAAAACCTTGCACTTGATAAATTACAACTAAATGACTACAAAAATATTTCAAAGATATCAAAAACAAATAATTATATTTAACTAAACTAAGTTACAAGAACATAATGTAGTAACACTGTTGTAGACCCCGTTAGCTTTACCGTCTAAGGTCTAATCCCGAGGCCGTGTTATACTCGAGTCAGTTCCGTGTCCACTAATGAGAAACTTCCGTGTTCGTGGAGTAGAGGTGCAAGAAATTAGCGGAATAATTTACCAACTGGTATATCTAATTATGCTAAAACCCTTAAATTATTACCAAGATCCCTTTTCTCAGATACAAGTAACGTTAATACAACGTTAAACTATGAAAAGCTCTCCTGAAATTGGATCTTTGCGTTTCTATAAATTAGAGCTTGACAATACATATTACAAATTTACTTGGCGTGGACTGTATAAATTTACTTGAGAAACTCGATTCCTTAATGACAGGGTTAAAATTTATCATATTTGGTTTATAATTAACAGCAAATACTGTATTTCAAATAATTGATGTAGATAAGTGTATGGTATTAGATACACGAGCTATTTCGCTTAGATCATGGGTGAAGCACACAACAGCTAGTTGATAATAATACAATAGATGATGTATTGGAGAATACGTCCCATAAACATTTCAAGATACCTACTAAAATGTAGTCTCTTCTTTAATGCTGAATGCTGAACAAGTTAATTTTTTTAATTTTGCAAGTAAAGGAGGTCTACGTAAACAGCCATACAGTCAATCGTCGATTGTCACACTACAATCTTGTAAGTAAAGCCACATAATAGGGAATAGCACTTACAGTAAAGTCTAGTAGCAAGATATCATAGGCTATGCCCCACATAAAATTCTTATTATACAAGAACTAATGAAGGTACCATATTATTACGGGCCCTCCATGTTATCAGTTGCCTAAATCTGGTACAAAAACAAATAAATATCCGAAACTAATACAGAAACATTGAACACATTTACACAAAACAGATTGCGGCATTAAGAAAAAGACATGAAATGATACACGCACAAATTAATATATGAATGTGACATTTCTACGTAATTACTTTTATCATTTATTTTCCTCTGCTTGTAGTTGATAGCTATAATAATATTAAATGGAAAATAAATGTGATGTGTAGAAAATTTGTTGTATTTGATGCATCCAAAAATATAGGTAAAATGTGTTAGGGTAATAGGATAGAGAAAACACTATGTATCATTCGTTTGTCAGTATCTCATGGTGGAAGTAATCCAGGGAATTAAGTTACCGTACAAATTTGTTTGTACGGTAAGTGAAATTTCCAGGATTATTATTTTCCGAATTTAAAATGAAATCGGTATACTGAAAGACGTGTATAATTAACAAATCTTTTACCGTACAAGACATGTTAATATAAGCTGTCTAGTCGGTACACATCCAACATTAAGATAATGCAAAACTTTTAGAAGGATTCACGCTTTCTGTTGTACAGGAGAAGTTCGGTTTGCTCCGACTCCACCCGTTGAGTTGTTCCTCTTTTGTTGTGAAGTTCCGATTGTTGAGATCGGCACAACTTTCACAATGGATGGTATGCTTGTGTGTTAGTAAATAGGCGTGTTTCTGGATTACTTACTGTTTTGTTAAGGAATGTCGGTTTTGTTAATTTCATGACCTGATACTACACTTAAAATTCTAATACCTACAATTTGATTTCAGGTATTGAATTTGGTAAAAATTAAAGCTAACTGAATGTCACAAAAATTTGTAGGTTTTGCACCGATTTACATTTACTTTTTACTTATATTTTATATTTATTGAGCTGAGTTTACGAAGCTCTTTCTTAGACGACCCGTGTATTTCGTTCGTGATCGAACTCCTCCTAAACGACTGGACCGATCTTTTTAAATTTGGCACGGTTATAGTGACCATCACCGAGAGTGCATATATCTGAATTCATAAAGATCGGTCCAGTCGTTTAGGAACTCGACCCGGATCGACAAACTCAGCTCAATTATTGCAACAGCGGAATGCATTGCATACCTAGTTTATTTACTTACGATTTATTTATTTATTTACAATTAACAATTATAGTAAAATGAGTATGCAACCATTTTGTATGCATGTATAAACTATTGTATCTATTATTGGTAGAACTTAGAATGAAATCAACTCTTAGGGTACATAAAAACATATATTGTATGTATAAATTTAATATGCTCATATTGTGTAGGATGACTGCTTACAAAACCATACATATTGTTACTGATTCAATTCAGATAAAGGAGTATAATTATGGTCATTGATCGAAGCTACATAATGTAAGGTCAGTGACCTCAAACCATAGTTTAAGCTGATTAGTTTGAGCTTTAAAAATCGTGTTTACGTTTGTTCTGCCCAGGCCAAAGTTTTTATCCTGCGAATAAGAATAGAGCCTATAGAGGTACCTATGTAAAAATACAAAATATTATTTTGAAAGAATCTCGAATACGCTTACAAAGTTGATTTGATTTCATTATACGCTCACGTTTTGAAAAAACGTAATAATGTGCGTCAGTCATAAATATACGAACAAACGAAAACGTATCAAGACAAGTTGGCTCTTTGGATGTTGGTAATGAGGAATTCTTCTTTCTCATATACTTAGAGATATGAAAAACAAAGAGCCAACGTACATGCCTACAATGCCAAAATACAATGTTCAAAATGTCTTGTTAAATAGCAGAGCGAACCAATTAGTTGGTTAATAAGTATTCTTTAGGTTTCAAACGTATCCAGCTATTGATATTATTATTCTTTTTATCAGCATAAGTACGATAACTTTATCACTGATGGCAATAATGATGATTTCCAAAACGAAAATAAATCTTAAACGCTTAAATTTAGCTACAACTGAAGCTGTTTAACCCTAACCCGATAAAATATGCAACCTGTTCAAGGATTCAATATGTAAATGAACGTCTGCCTGTATTAACAGTACAAATCATGCATGCAAAGCTGACGACAGAATCTGTTTCGTATGTGATTGTTACAAAGCTACTTATCTACTTGCTAAAGGTCTACGTCCCATCAACATCTTCGAGGCCTAAGTCATCATATCTTGGACGTGGTGACTCTGCTGATAGATCGTATAAGATTCTGACGAATATACCTTAGAGTGCTCAAAAAGCGACAATAGCCTCGTAGAAAATAACCAAGTGAATGTCGAAATGTGGGCAGAATAAACTCCTGTGCATACCACTTAGCTGACAAAGACGTGATTGATCATCATCGTTTACGGACTACTTCAACTTCTTCTTTTACTTCATCAGCTCAGCATCAGCATTCAGCTGTTTAATTATGTTCTCTAAAGCAACGTCTTGATGTAAATTTCAGCCCGTCAATTTATTTCTGGACAGAATTGTTGAATAATTTGTAATGTTAATCAATTCAGTAACCACAACTAGGTACACAACACGAGCGTTTACTCGTATACATTAATGTAAAATACCAGTAGCATTATTTATTAGGTCGGCCTCGGTCACGTTTCATATGTAAATGAAGCCTTTACGATCACGTATCAAAGAGTTTTGTTGCTGGCATGTATCCCATGAAGCGCTTTGATTCCAAACGTTTAGTGAAACTATATTTAAGATTTGGTATCGAACGTAGAGTTTCTTTTTTATTTTATTAGAAGTCCCTGGTTTATTAGATCCGTTATTCAACGGATTTTTATCTTTGTTGAAGCATTCGTACAGACGAAGGCATCACAGTTACGATCCAATGACGTAGAGTGACATTCCAGTCACTACCTAAAATCCTACAACACTGTTCAAAAAGCTTTTAAGTACTTATGAACAGAACATTATCTTAAAATGATAATAAAATTATGATGATGCGCCGCTCAACCTGGTAATCGTAATCCACTGAGTCTCAGGGTGCCCTAAAATAATTACTAACTTAGACATAGAACGAGTAAAGTTGTACAAGTGGCTAAATTAGCTTGTAGTTTAAGTGGACGGATCAAAGTGATTCCGCTAGTCGATGTTCAAGTTTGGACAAACTCCAGAGAACAACTACTCCGAGTACAGCTACCGTAAACTGTCATGTTAACCATAAAAAACTTAAGTTATTAAAAGTACAAAGTATTAATGTAAGCGGTTTTCCAAATAAGGTAGTAACATCATTGTTTCTAATGAACTATTTGCATGTAAACTGTACGGACACAGTAGAAATTAATCTACACAATAGACTCAGTATTGTACAATGCACCCTTCGTTAGTACAAAGTGTATAGGAAGGTGAGAGCACAATAGATGTGAAGGGTCAACGTAAGGGAAGACTGTGAACCCTCATTAAACAAGTTGTCGTGACGCAGTACATTTTACGGAAAACTATTTGTAGCTTGCTAAATTGCTAGTTATTTGAAAGGGATGCTGGTGAAAATTTTGATGGCGAATTTTTGGTTTAAATTTAAGTGTTATGATTATGTACCTAATAACGTATACATTTACTTCATGTTTATTTTAAATGGTATAATCCAACTTGAATAACTAAAACTCTGACCGAAACCTGACCAATCTGACTCTGGTTTAAATAAACGATCTTAAACGGACCTCAAAAATATGAATTCCGACCAGGTAGGTTTCGAATCTAAGGCACTGGCTGTATTACAAAGTTGGTAGATTTGTATAGAACTGGTACATCTAAGTTGATGAAGGATCTTGCACGGACCAGCAGACAGGGAAGTGAAATGTGGCCTTCGGGTTATGTTGGAACTTCGCCAAAGCGTGACAGTTTTTGAAACCATAACCCTTCCTCTTCTCTCTGCGTAACCCTTGCATGGTAGACATAAATATAATAATATTAGGTTAAAGCTAACTTAAATCAAATTGTAGAAATGATTACCTTTTATTTTCGTAAATTGTTTAGCAGTTTTAAAATTTGTTAAAAATACATCCACATTCAAAATTACTTTCTTTAAGAAGGGGAAGACAGATGCATTCCTTATGTCCACATTTCACCAGTTGATCCAAGTAATATGGGCGCGCTTACTGCCTCGCCTGTCTGTCAGGCCTCCCTGGATATGTTGACAGTGCCTCTTAGCAGTTATGAAAATATATTGAAAAACGAAGTCACAATAAAGTCTGCTTGCACAGTGCTAAGCCCGGACGCTGCGCTATGTAAATGCGAGTCCACTGAATAGGGATCGGATGCATCGGCTTGCAAATTGCAGATTCCCTGTGTCTACATGCGCCGAAGTGCTCTCATAACCTTCGGATTACTGGACGATGTTTCCACGTATTCGATTTGTGGTTACTTAATGCACATGATTGTGTAATATTACATCGGTGCTGCACACAAACACGGATTGGATTTTTCAACAAATAATGTACAATATTATATTCATCATCATTTTTATACCTGAAGAAATAAGTTGTTTATTTGGCCAGACAGTCTGTTGGTCGGACGTAGTGTGGTAGGAGATTAATTGGGTCTTAAAGATGTTGGTAAATTTACGTGCTTCGAATTAGTAAGTAGTTGCGAATTACAATATTTTTTTTAATAAAATTGGCACTTCAACGAACTTCTTTGTAACTAGAAGTTATAACCGGTTTCAGTTATTTTAGCGCTAAGTTGATCAGCTTAATTAATAAATGCTCGCATGTGACTGAGGCTCCCTCCGTGTCTAAATCAAAAACAAAAATCAAAATTTTTTCAACATCACCAATATTGTTTTTGTTCCAAGTAACAGAGTATTACAAAAATACCCATGATAGAAAACATAGTGTTAACAAGGATTGATTATTTCAAAACTCCGTACATAATAGCAACACATTGTGACAAGCACATAAATCACAGAACATAATGCCGACCCCTGCTGATAACACACTTTGCTACAAATATGGTATATACCTACGCGGCCCATAAAATATTTTACTAAGGAATTTTCGGCGGATATTGCCGGTACGCAATAGACAACATTAAAGAAACGAGTAGAGCTATTAGTAATCATATCAGTGCTACCCTACTTCGCGTAAGGAAAGGTTTTCAATAAGATAAATAATTCTAATACTGCAAATTAACTTTTGTTCGCTGCTGTACCGTGTCATCATTATACCGATTCGACTTTAATTTGCCCAACTTATACTTTCCATTATACCTACAACACTTGATAGAACTTGTAATTTGAAGCACCTAAGTTACCTACAACTAATTTGTACAAGTTTACGAAATAGCACTGTGGTATAGTAGGAATAGATTTTTGTGAAACGCAATATTATTATACGTATAAGGAACATGTCATAAAAGCACCCACTCTTAATGCTTTCAAGAACCGACTTGACATTGTCTTCTGATCCAGGGATACACACGCATCAGCTTAATGAGCTGCTAGTATGGTTATATATATATTATATATATTATATATATAAAAATAATAATATATATATGAAACCGGCATTCCATGAAGATTTCGATAATTATGATATTTCCAAGACGGCGACGGTGGCACTTCCAATTTAAAAAGCAGACAATCTTAAACTTCGTATGACTGTGTGTCTCTCGCAAGAAGCAGGGCCATCTGTCCTGCTTGACGGAATCAAATTTTAATATCAAAAACAAACATCCCGGAGAAATTTCAGATTTTCACTGAAACAGGTTGAATACTTACAATTAGGTTAAGTGTTTATCTAGATAACCTTTCAATACAATGTAAAGAAATATAATAAATACAAATTATACGAGTAGGTACTGATGAAAGATATATCTTATTTTTAAGCTTTATTTATATTTTAATTTAAAATTATTTTGCTATTTAACATAACAGTATCTTATAGTTCTTCAAATAAAGGGCTACAAAGAAGACGTATAGGTGTTACTCCAGAGAGCCGTGTTAGGTTCCGCTTTGTGACTATTGGAGAGGAAGGAATTCGCAATTTCATATTTACAACTTAGTAATCATAATATGAGATACTAAACAAAAGGAAAATACATTTATTAGGTAAGTGTTTAAAATCGATTTTATTAAGATTGATTTACTGCACACTACGGAAGTTGTAAGTACCGATCTACAGATCAGTATCGACGAAATGTTAAAGAACATTCTGGTACTTTGCAAAAAGGTCTTCGAATAATATTTTCATTTTCATATAGTTTACATCGTCTGGAGCTGGTGACCCAATTTGCACTTAGACTGTCGAGAACTTACGAAAACTTCATGCGGTTACAAACCCTAATAGTTTTCCGACGCCTTTCGAGCTAAAGGCGTATTTTACTGTGCAAGCAAGTTAATAATAATGTTCAGAACACACACAATACACACAAAGATAGAAAAGGTAAAGAAAACAAGACCCAAGATATTGTGCAATGTTTAACTTAGGGCACTACAAATGATACGGTGGCTGGGACTGGAGGTGGCCTTGCACAAGTCCGAGGTTCTGTGTTTTGACAGACCTCGGAACGGTTCACCTGAAGGTTCCAGCATAAATGTGGGAGGCGTTAGCATCGGCATCAAGCCCTCGATGAAGTATCTAGGGATCGTACTTGATAGCCGATGGAACTTCGGACCACATTTCCGAAGTATGGTCCCCAAGGTGACACAGGCATCGGTCGCGCTTTCACGACTGATGACCAACCTAAAGGGACCCAACGCTTCCTGCAGGAGACTGTACCTGGGGATCGTGCGGAGTATGGCCCTATACGGGGCTCCCGTATGGGCGGCGCGGTTGACGGCCAACAACTCAACGCTCCTTAACAGACCGTTGATGACCTTGGCCGTCAAAACAATAAGGGGCTACCGCACGATCTCCAGAGAGGCTGCATGTCTCCTAGCCGGGACCCCTCCATGGGACCTGGAAGCGAGAGCCCGCTGGAGCGGGACCACAGGCCTGCGTCTCGAGAAATCGATGACCGGCGGTCCGAACTCCGCCAGGATCTCATGGAGTCATGGAGGGTGTGACTTGAGCAACCCAAGTGGGGTACCACCATCATCATAACGGTGAGACCGATCATGGATGATTGGCTGCAGAGGCAGCATGGTGACCTCACGTATCGTGCGACGCAGGTCGTTACCGGGTATGGATGCTTCGGTAGCTATCTGTTTCGCATCCGTCGTGAGGTCACACCCCGCTGTAAACACTGCGAGGTTTCCGACGACGACACCGCAGTCCACACATTGGTGGAGTGCTCAGCGTGGGCGAGTCAGCGCCGGGACCTCGTAGTGGGTCTGGGCGTGGATACCCTCTCGCTGGAGACCATGCTTCAAGCCATGGTCTCCAGCGGGAGTAGGTGGAACGCGGCCGTGTCCTTCTGCGAGGAAGTCGTGCTCGCGAAGGAGGCGGCTGAGAGGGAGAGGGAGCGTACCCTCCCCGCCGAGTTCCGTAGTTAGCGGCGAGGGCGCCGCAGACTCATCTACGCCCAAGACCATCGACCTCCATAATCGGGTCCTGAGGACGGCGGGATCGCCACCCGTCGTCCTTACAGAAGCAGGCTAGAAGGGTTGCGTGCTGCGGGGCCTTTGCCCCATAGCACGCAACCAGATTAACTCACTGACGCGGGATAAAACCCTACCCCAACGACCCGGGATTCTCATCCCGACCCAACCCCCGCAGAGGTGGTCAAAGTCCGCCGGGCTCCACTGGAAATACGTTCTGCTTGTAACCAGAGACGCCCGGCAACGGACGTTAGAGCGGCCGCAGAACTAAAAAAAAAAAAGAAAAAAATCGCCAGGACAGATGTGACATACCACTCAATAGAATATCTGCAGTTCAAGGATATAGGCTTCTAAATAATGTTGTATTTCTATTCTAGGCGAACCTTAGGCGACTCATGTATTTCGTTTGTCCGCATACTCCTCCTAAACGCCTGAACCGATCTCCTTCAAACTTACCACACTGACAACGTGTGGCATGAGGGCGGTTTAGAACAAAAAAAGAAACAAAAAAAGTTAGAACATAAAAAAATAAATCGTTGTCGTTCGATTAACACTTCGCTCAGTTTTTTGCAACAGCAGCATGCATTGCATACCTAGTTTAGAAGATTACTAGCTGCTGCTGACCCCGCAAACGTTGTTTTGCCAACAAAAAAAATTAAGGGTTGGCCACTTTGAGATGGAAAAAAGGTTTTACCAAATCAAATTTTTTTATAAGAGTCGGTCAAACCGTTTCGGAGGCGTTTTACAGCAAACACTGTAACACAAGATTTTTAATATTATATTAAATTATATAGGTACATTATTTTAACGCCGAAAAATATTTTTTTCTGTCAGTGTGACTTCTGTCTTGGAAATACTGCACCCAAACTAAGAACTTCCCGCCTGCCGTCCTTAATCTGACTTCGGATAAGTTTCAAGTATTCCAGGATATCCTCCAAATATACGAGCTGTTCTAAAGCGCATGGCTGAAAATCATTTTACAAGTATACGAGCATTGTCTTGAGTTTCACGAACAAAATTGTAACGAACAAGACAAGTATTTTATAAGTATTGGTTAACGTTATAAGTTTTGAGCTGGTTAAAATGTCGGTTATGATATCCCGTCTGGATTTTAATGGTAAAACTTTTTACAAGAATGAAGATTCTAACGTGTTATTTGATAGCTTTATTGACCCTATATTTAATTAACTTTATTCGCCATAATAAATTATCGTGTGTAAAGGGGCTCTATTAACAGCACTAGGGCCCCTGTTATCGTCACCTGCAAGCGGTGCACCTGCTGTCAGACGGACGAACCTATCGCAAATATACCCTAAATGCCCTGCAACGGTAGTAGGCTCGTCCCCTACGTGGGACATTACGTGGGACCAACAAAAGTAACAAAAGCTTGAATACATGCACTTTGTTGTCGACGTAACAACCATTATAACGTTGATTGAGTTACATTCCTTGACTTGCAGGAACCCAATTTGTATGGTTTATTTGATGAAACTTAATATCTACAAACGACCGCACGTCTAATATTTTATAGTTATTTGACAAAATTTCGTGGACTTTCAACCAACAAGTATTAAACTATGTTAGGTATAAATTAAGTTATAACAATTGTTTAATACTATTGTTACGAGCCGGGGTTCTACGGAATGGAAAATGCCGATCAAACTACCACAAAACACTTTATTTATTACACCACTAATTTACACTTCACTATCGCACTTGAACTCGCAGGTATAACTCGTATTATCGCTCTGGAAATACTGATCCCCCGCCACCGAAGTGCTCCGCCTTTATAGTACGGTCATTACTCTAGATTACTCTAGAATCTTCACGGAAGAATTATCGCGAACATTCCACACCTTCGAGATGCTTCTAGATAACACGTTACATAGAAGTACCTTGACAGAACATTCCCGAAAGACGTTACGTAGTAGTACTGCGATTTGCTACTAGATGGCGCCGAGTTTGGTAGTCTTATTACTCGCTACGAGATGGCGTTACACTGCCCCCTCCTAAGACATGCTCGTCCCGAGCATTGTCAGGCCCATAATATCGCGCCAATCGATCCACATGAACTATCTTTGGCGCACTTCTTGGACTCTTCCGTATTCGGTAAGTGACATCGTTAATCTTGGTCACAACTCGGTATGGTCCATCCCATTTAGCTTGCAGCTTAGGAGACTTCCCTTTACTGCGGACTGGGTTATGTAACCACACTAACGAACCTTCATCGAAGCTCTTATTGTTTGTCTTTCGGTCGTAACGGGTCTTCATCTTTTCAGACATTTGTTGACCTGATTGTCTGACATGCTCATAAATGTCATTCATCCTGCTGCGCAAGTCATTCGCATAATCAGTGATATTGCGTGGAGCGTCAGGTGGTATACCGGTTAGTAAGTCGGCAGGCAACCGTAATTCTCTTCCAAAGTTCGCATAAGCTGGTGTCACTGACGTGCTTTCGTGAACCGCACTTCGGTAAGACAAAAGAAACGGTTGGATGTGCTTGTCCCAATCTTTTTGCCTGCTTTCCACAACTTTTGCCAGATATCTCTCCAATGTCTGATTAAATCGCTCCACCATTCCATCTGACTGCGGGTGGTAAGAGGTCGTTCTGGTTTTGTGAGTACCCATGACCCGACACATTTCCTGGAACACCTGAGATTCAAAATTTTTTCCTTGATCGCTATGGATTTCTAGAGGCACCCCGAAACGACAGAAGACTTCGTGAACTAATTTATCTGCGACCGTAGTAGCTTCTTGATTAGGTATAGCGAAGACTTCTGGCCACTTCGTGAAATAATCCATCACAACCATGAAGTACTTGTTTCCGCTTTCACTTTCAGGAAACGGTCCCGCAACATCTAGGGCTATCCTTTCCCATGGTGCCCCAACGTTATACAGTTTCAGTGCACCTCTGCTCCGTGTATGAGGTCCTTTCACAGCAGCACAACTCGTACATTTGCGACACCAGTCCTCAACGTCGTCGCGACAGTGGATCCAGTAAAACCGCTCACGTATCTTCAACAGAGTCCTTTTTACTCCCATATGGCCCCCTGAACATCCATTATGGTAGAGCTGTAGCACATCTGGGACCTTAATTTTAGGGACGACCATTTGCAAATGACAGCTGTCTCCTCGAGCATTTTCCCATTTGCGGCACAAGACTCCATCCTGAATAACTAAACTGTCCCATTGCGCCCAATAACTTTTTGTGATTGAACTCATTGAAGCGACGTCACTCCACATGGGTTTAGGAGCACTTGCTTTAATCCACTCAAATATTGGCTTGATGTCTGCGTCGTCCTGTTGAGCATGTTGTAGGCTTTCTTTCCATTCGTCGCTCAGATCCGTTTTAAGCATCTTCACAGGTATGGCTTCCTTTATCTCCTGTTTGGCACAGTGCTTACAGTCTTCAGGGCAAGGTCTTCTTGACAATGCGTCTGCGTTGCCATGGGATCTCCCACTGCGATGTTCGATTACAAAGTCATATTCCTGTAATAGCTCAATCCATCTGGCGACTTGTCCTTCTGGATTCTTAAATTGTAATAGCCACTTCAATGCAGCATGGTCGGTACGTATAAGGAATTTTCGCCCTAGTAAATATTTGCTGAAATGCTGCAATGTCTTCACCACGGCGAGTAATTCTCTCCTCGTGACGCAATAATTCCTTTCAGGTTTCGATAAGGATTTGCTGAAGTAGGCTATAACAACCTCTCGATCTCCTTTCCTTTGAGATAACACACCTCCGAGTCCGATATCACTTGCGTCTGTGTCAACTATAAATTCATTTTCCGCATCAGGATAACCCAAAATAGGTGTATTGCACAGACGATTCTTTAGCTCCTGGAATGCGATGCCGCAGCTTCCGTCCCAACAGAATTGTCGCTTCTCCTCCGTGAGCTTGTGTAAGGGCTTGGCAATATCCGCAAAGTTCTGGACGAATCGCCGGTAGTATGAGCACAAACCCAAAAATGCTCTGACCTGCGTCTTATCCTTTGGAACCGGCCAATCCTTGACGGCGATGATTTTCTCTGGATCCGTGCGGATACCATCTTCAGACACTACGTAGCCTAGGAAGCTTACTTGCCGTTTGAGGAATGAGCACTTCTTCGGGCTGAGCTTCAGGTTCGCGCTTCGGATCTTTACAAGCACGCGTTCCAGGTTTTGAAGATGCTCTTCTAACGTACGGCCCACGATGATAATGTCATCTAGATAGACAAGACAGGCGTACCCAGTCAATCCGGCGAGTACAATTTCCATTAATCTTTCAAAAGTAGCCGGGGCGTTGCATAAACCAAATGGCATAACTTTAAACTGCCACAAACCCTTTCCTGTGGAAAATGCAGTCTTCTCTTTATCCTTCGGATCGATTTCAACTTGCCAGTAGCCATTTTTCAGGTCTAGCGTGCTAAACCACTTCACCCCTGTCAGCATGTCCAACGTGTCATCGATCCTTGGTAAAGGGTAGCTGTCCTTTTTCGTAACGTCGTTCAGACGACGATAGTCGACACAAAACCGCATACTGCCATCTTTCTTCCTCACCAGCACTACAGGTGAGCACCATGGACTTGACGATGGTTCTATCACACCATCTTTTACCATTCCTTCAATCATGGTCTCAACTTCCTTTTCCCGTGCTACTGGCAGTCTCCTTGGTCGCTGACGGATGGGTGCCTCATTTCCTGTATTGATTCTATGCTGAACCAATCCAGTCTTCCCAATGTCAGCATCACTCGAAGAGAAAATATCGGCGTACTTGAGTAACATCTTCTTAGCCTTGTCCATTTCATTCTTCGTTAAGATGTTACGACAGTCTTCTAAAAGTGTCAACACGTTGTTTCTAGCGTCCTTGTTGACGATGTTCCCAGTACTCAACTCTTGGCATCGGCGCATCCAATCTACTTCTTCGCAAGTGCCAATCAATGTGCTCTTTTCTATCACGTGTTCCTTATCACTAAGGTTCAGCACACGTACCACTGAGGCTTCATTGGCTCTTACCAGAGTTCGGGCCATTTTCCATGGAAGTTCATTGTATATCCCTTCTATGAGTACACATCGATGTGTTCGCCCAGAATTCTGAGGGAGACTAACTGGTACAGTCGTTTCTGATCTGGCAGGAAGCACGACCTTCTTCAAGCTGTACACTTTTCCTGATAACGCTCCTTCCATGAAAAGTTCCTCTTGACCACATTTCATCGCTCCTTGCTTGACGTCGATCTCACAAGAGTTCTTCCTCATAAAGTCTAAGCCCAGTATGCAGTCGTCCATTATGTCAGCCACGATGACATTATGCAGGTAAATTCCATTGCCCAACTTTAACTGCATCTCTTTCTCTCCTCGGACGGGTATGCGCTGACCCGTGGCCGTTACCAAGTTGATGCGGTCACGGTTTGCAGAGTCCCCAAGGAACCGATTTGCAAGTCGGGAACTGACAACCGTGCGAGATGCTCCAGTATCTATTGTCAGCTTGCATGGTGTTCCATTTACCTCGCCCTTGATGATCAGGCTGTTCCCATCCTGGGTTTGTGAGATCGAAACCCTTGGGGCTCTTCTAAAATCAGCCAGCACCCGCCCCGCAGTCCTGGCATTTATTCGTTTCCCTTCCTGTTGCTGGGCGGTGACATTAGCCACCCTATCCTCTTGGGAACGACTTTCTTCTCTTTCCGCAGTCCGCTTTGGGCAACTGGATCGAAGGTGGCCCCTCTCACCACATGTGTAGCACCTAGGGCTATACCTCGTGAAACGGTCGCGAGCCGGTGATGCTACAACTTCCCTGACACGGTGAGATCGATGATCCTTCCGTACGGCTTCGACCTCCAAAGCATGAGCCAAGGCGTCTTTGAGAGTCTCATGGTGCCCGAGTCTGACAGCGGCCCTGACTTCCAGGTCGTGGATGCCGTCGATGAATACTTGCACCAGATTCCCATCGATGAGCGCAGGTAACGACTGGTATGCCTTCCGTACCAGCTTCTCAACTTCCAGGGCCCACTGTTGCAAGTTTTCACCAGAGCGCTGGACACGATCCTTCAGCTGCGCACGATACACGTGTTCCAGGTGAGCGTCACCGTATCTGGTTTCCAAGGCTTCTAGTAGCTGCTCGTAGGAAACATCGTCTCCGAGAGCTTCTAGGATGGTTAACGCCTTGTCTCGCAAACCCAATGTAAGCGCAGTCATGGCCTGGGCTTTGCTCCACCCGTTTGCCTTCTTAACGGCTTCAAACTGCTTTTTATAGGCTGACCATGAAGATGTCCCATCGAATGGCGGTACTTTAAATCCACGCGCTGAAGGTACGGCAGGTAAGGAAGTCGCAATCCCATCTCCAGCTTTCAGATTTCCCAGCTCTTTCCTCACATCTGTAATCTGGTTTTTTACATCTTCAATCCGAGTTTCGGCTTCCGTGATGCGGTTCTCAACATGATGAACTTGATCCTTCATCACATTCATCTCCTTGCCAAAAGTCGCTAGAAGATCTTTCATGAGGAGCGTCTGTTCCTCCTGGCGGCGTGCCTGCTCCTCCTTGTCACGCAGCAGCTGTTCTTCCAACCGGCGGGCCTGCTCCTCCTGGCGGCGTGCCTGCTCCTCCTGGCGGCGTGCCTGCTCCTCCTGGCGGCGTGCCTGCTCCTCCTGGCGGCGTGCCTGCTCCTCCTTGTCCCGCAGCAGCTGTTCTTCCAACCGGCGGGCTTGCTCCTCCTGGTGGCGGGCCTGCTCCTCCTGGCGACGGGCTTGCTCCTCCTGGTGGCGGGCCTGCTCCTCCTGGCGACGGGCTTGCTCCTGTAGCATCGCCATCAGCGCAGCAAAGTCTGGAGGTGCTGGCGCTGGAGATACCGTGGGCGGGCCTGCTTCCACCGTTGGCTGCTCCTGACCACCCAACCTCTCCGGCGTATTACCTCCGAAGCGCCTGCTGTCCAACTCCTGCTGGCGCTGACCCCTGGTACGGACGCCCTCTGTGTCTTCTTTCGGTAACACCGGCATTGTCCAAATCCCACTTCTGACACCAATTGTTACGAGCCGGGGTTCTACGGAATGGAAAATGCCGATCAAACTACCACAAAACACTTTATTTATTACACCACTAATTTACACTTCACTATCGCACTTGAACTCGCAGGTATAACTCGTATTATCGCTCTGGAAATACTGATCCCCCGCCACCGAAGTGCTCCGCCTTTATAGTACGGTCATTACTCTAGATTACTCTAGAATCTTCACGGAAGAATTATCGCGAACATTCCACACCTTCGAGATGCTTCTAGATAACACGTTACATAGAAGTACCTTGACAGAACATTCCCGAAAGACGTTACGTAGTAGTACTGCGATTTGCTACTAGATGGCGCCGAGTTTGGTAGTCTTATTACTCGCTACGAGATGGCGTTACACTATTTTATACGTTCAGTACAAGTTTCATGTTGTTGATAAAATCCTCACAGTATTCTAATAAACATTAACATTTTTATCAAAGTTTTACTCGCTTTGTCGAATAAACCACAGCTGAACATTACTACGCCAAGTTGGAAACATAATGTTGAATGGAACAAAACTAGAACAGTATTAAAAACTGTTTCACATTTTAAACTAAGTTGACGTACATTATGCACGGCATGTCCTAACATGATAAAAAAATATTACAAAACGAAACGGCGTTTTGTGCAAAGATAACGATTGTTAAAATTTTTTTTTGTAAGTCACGGCGTTTTGATAAATATAATAGTATTTTATTAAAGCAATGGTAAGTATGATGTTCAAACTTTTTCAAATAATAGAATTTTTTCGCTAAAATGGAAGACTGTCTCAGAGAGAACAGCTGTTCTCTCTGAGACAGTCTTGAGAATGCCTCGTGTAGAGGTGAAACATATGTCGACGTTTTAATGTCTTCTATTTTAGCGAAAATAATGCTATTATTTGAAAAAGTTTGAACATCATACTTACCATTGCTTTGTTATGGACTTTCGCCAGGTAACGCCTGATTCTATCCAATAGTATTTTATTATTCTAATGTAAATATGACTATTCAATTAATTAATGAAACTTCATCAAATAAATGTAAATCTAATGGGTGTTAGTTGTATGTAGTAGTAGAAATGTGATTGATGGAATATGAGTCTGTAAGTACTGTTCCCTATTCTGTGACATGGGTATGAATGACTTGTCATTCGTGACTTGTCATGTTCTTGAAATCGATATGTCACATGAAGATATCTACATACATTTTAATTATGCCTGTTTCCCCAAAGGGATACGCAGAGGCATATTATAATGTCCACTCTCCGTACTATACGTAATAGGTTGCGAGCGTATCTGCTTCTAACCGGGACTTTTTGTGTTTGTGGAAAGCCACGTCTTGATTGGGCATTTCAACGGTAGTTACATACGATTTAAATTAGTTTGACCTTTACTAAATCGTCGATTCACTATTAACCCAATTTAGTATTTCGGCAGCTAACTAGAGCAAACATAAGTTACTTTGTATCTTAAGAGTCGATGCAAAACAAATTTCCAAGCTCGTTCAACTCTCAAACTGTATCACAATAGCTTAACTCTGAAATACTATCAAAGTTACCGATGCAGTTTCCTTGGTAACTTCGACAACTTGGTAAATAACTGAATAGCACTTACTTAATAGATTGTTGTAGCTTATGGCTAATGCACATGATCTGTTTGTATCATTGTGTTTATTGTCAGTTTTAGTATTTTTATATTTATACCGTTTAGTACTTACCTAGATAGAGCTAGATACCAGAATGTTATAGGAATAGGTATCTATATAGGTATTTATAATGTACAATATTTCTAGACCTATAATAATAGCCTAGCATTCCACGATAAATTTACTATTCAACACAAAAAACTACGAACGGTTACTTGCAAAATTGAGCGAATAATATAAGAAATCAAAACATTTTACCTACCTACAATTTCTTAGAAATATTTTTAAATAAACCTACCCAATATTTGCACAACTCCACTCGGTCTCATTGCCTAGGATTCTTCTCGTGTTTCCCTTACGTGTCTTACATTCATATGCTCCTCCACACAAATGACTTAATTTGCCAGATTACCTTTTGATTTTTTTGGAAACTGGCCAAAACTTCTCTAGACCTAGATGGCCAGATTTTTTATTCCTCATTCATGAGAAAACTTCGATAATACTGTTCTTATTCAGAACAGCGTACCGCCTTCACTTCATCTCAGTTTTATAGGAATTATACGAGTACAATCGAACCTATTTGATGAACCAGTTGATCTGCTGTTTACAAACAAACACGTTAGACATTGTTTTAGAATTAGTACTGTTAGAATAGTTTACTTCGCCGTACTCAGGGATACTTTTGCTATTTTATGGTTTTTTTTAACATACAATAACAATTTGTGAGTTCAGAACCATAAAATGCACCATACTTTAGGCCTACATGCCGAATTTCGCTCTGCCATCTAATAGGTACTTATGTACAAACTATTAAAATTAGATGGCTATGGTGTTTGTCATTTTGTTGATCATCGTGGTATTCATATACGAAATAATGTAGCTAAAAGCAATTATTTAAATGCTTGTCCCGACTGAGCTTTACTCAGTGGTTCAGTGTGACCTAAAGCAATAAAGACTGTTTGACAAGTCATCAACCAATAAAGTGGTAAAGAAGATCTAATACATTAACTTATTAGGTACTGAAAATGTGTATGATTTTGAGTCATAAATCAACATAAAGTTTGACAGCAATAATAAAACAATAAGGTTTGTACCAACTCAAATAGGTAAGTTTTAGTGGATATCGTGTTTTGTATCGTTAATTAATTGTACAAACTAGATGAATGATAATTTTGAGCGGAGTGAGCCGAAGGCGAACGGAGCTCCCATACAGCGACTCCAATGCGATTAAAAATGTAACGCTGTATCTCAGTAACTACTTGGCGGATTCTAGAAATTTTTGAAGTAAACTAGATTTAAGTGCAAAAAATGTGACGGGGTCAGAAATTAAAAAAAAAGCGCCAAAAACATTTATTTGAGGAACCAAAATTTACATGTTAAACCTATGAGAGAATTTCGCACGCTTTTTATATCTTTCAAAATATTATCTCAAAATAAATATAAACTCATGAAAATTTTAAATGACTTATTACTGTTACCGAAAACACTCCGCTCAATATGCAGCAGCGCAGGGTGACGCCAGCGTAGCAGCACCTAGCTAGTTAATGTTAACTTTAAATAGGAGATTGCTCTGAACTGTGACAGCAAGTTATGACTAGTTTAATGCATACACTAACTCCTAGATTGGGCGCGCAGATGGATATTCAATTTCAATATTATTAGTCGTCGCTGTCGTCAAGTTGTAGAGCAGCGCTGCGTTTAATGCCACATACCTACTATGACTCGTAAATAAATTAATTATTAATTTACAAATCATTACATAACCCAACATAATATCAACATTATTCCATTGGTGTGATAGATAGGCTTATGATTATGTAGTGGCTGGTCACCCCCCATGGGTTACACCGCAGGATCACCAGGAGACCCGCGTGGGGCTCCTGGAGGGTACCCTTAGCCTCTCTGTCTGGCAATGTCTATCTGGTTAGATTTAAGGTATTGTATACGCTGTAAATGGGTTCCATGACCTATTGACCTATACATGGCAATATTATGAAATAATATCAACACGATATTTATGCTGGCTCAGTACCTTAAAGAATTAATTGTTTTAGATATAACCTATAACTATAATGTTATTATAAAATAGTATTAGTAGTAGGTTTCATGGCACTATCTTACAAAGCCCTTCTTGTTATGTATAGAATCAATTATAGTTAGTTAATCAACATTATTTAACTGTTAAGTAGTTCAGTACTGAATATTACACTGATTGTAGGTAGTTGCCATAAAAATAATAGAACATACTTTGATAATTAGTGGATAGTAACTATTGTTTTACACTTGTAATACTGTGTATTGTAATATATGTACCTATTTAAGATGTAACTTCTTGTTGATAATTCTTATAAGTTTTAAATGGTAAATAATAATTATAACATCGTACCCTCCATTTCGAAACTGTAAATCTATTGTTGGTGGTTAATATAAAAATGGCCAACCCAAAAGCTTAGGATTTAGTTGCTCTGTGATCGTCAAAGTGATAATAACTAAAAGGTACGATGTTCTACTATTTTGTCTTACTATCTTGTCTTGTTATAATATACATTGTACACTGTTGCTTGCACCTTAGTAATAGTCTAGTAAAAGTAATATAGTTGTGGATCGATCACTACCCTATATGGTGTTTAGCGAGGAATCCTTATGGATAAGCTGGACAGGTACAATGTTATACTATTATATCTTTATGTTGTTATACATCACGCTGGTTTATCGCTTAGTGCCAATATATTTGTGGGTCAACCACTTACTACCCTATATGGTGATTAACGAAGAATCCTAATCGATAAACCAAACTTGTCAAAGATACCTAATAACTGTACAATAAATGATATATGTTATTGGGATACAATTGTAAATGATTGTTATTGTTAGTATGATACCGACCGTGGTATTAATAGTTTTTTTAGAAAAAAACTCACTAGTACACCATTCCACAAATATTTTATTTTCTGTACCCTTACCGGTTTCGCCTTATGGCATTATCAGAGGTGTTCACTCATACTCAATTTACACCATACACTTTTATTTATTTACACTTTTAGAACACATTTCGCTAATATTAGCGAAATGTGTTCTAAATGTATGAAGTGAACACCTCTGATGATGCCATAAGGCGAAACCAATAAGGGTACAGAAAATAAAATATTTGTGGAATGGTGTACAAGTGAGTTTTTTCCAAAAATGTATTACTATAAGTTCCACCAAGTGCCGACAATCGAAAGCATAAGTTATGTATTAATATCTGGTTAATTACTAATGTGGAGGAATTATGGTTTGATAAAAGACCAATGTATGTATGAAATTGTAGGTACATAATGTTATTGTACATTTACCTATTTATTGAAAAGAGTGACCTAGAGTTTTCTTGTCAGATTATTTCTCAGGTCCTACTGTTGCTTTGCGAATCTGACAGTACATGTAGAAGTTAAAATATAGTGAAGGTTATAAATAAACATTATTTTATAACCAGGCTACTTCTTTAATTTAATATCCTACTTAGGTACGATAACATAGTATGATATCTATACCAATGATATGCAATGCATGCTACTAATTGCAAATGTTGAGCGGTGCAAATTTTCTTAATTTTTTTACGTTCTATTTTCATGACTTCAGAGATATGCACTCCCGGGTATGATGTCTACCAGCATGCCAAATTTGGTCAAAATCGGTCGAGCCGTTTCGGAGGAGTTGGCACACAAACGATTTACACGTGTCGTCTAAGATAGAGCTTCGCTTCGCTCCGCTCAATCATAACATAGTATGATGTCTATACCAATGAATCGAGATTCAATGTCTGAGTGGCTGAAGCGTGGCTGATCTTGACCTTGAAATGTTGTGGTAGTTTTAGGAAGGTTTAAATGTTGATAATCATAAATAATACTTTATTTATGAGGTGGCATGAAATTCGCTTGTTCAGCTAGTAACTTGTAAATAAAACTAATTGTAGTAGGTATGCTACAATTAGTTTAGTACTAGGTACGATACTTAGTACTAGGTATTGAGTACCGTACCTAGTACTATATATACTAGTGGGATGAATAGTCCTCACACACATAAGTAATTGTAGTTGTCTTTAGTTTTATTAAACTACCCACATTTAATTACTAAACGACCCGCATTAAAAAAAATTATTCACTACTTATGAAGTGAATAATTATGGGTAATATTCACAACATACTCTTCTTATAGGTAAGTTGGGTAAAACTTAAAAATTAAAATTTTGTAAAGACTGTTAATATCTTTTTCTTAATATAAGTAGAACACCTTGCACAATTTTTAGATAATGCAAAGCACGATCTAAAAAAGTTTCAAGATACGCGCTTCCTAATGAGTACCTGCATAATTGGAGGTAATTCAAAGAAAAGGGGTCTTGAGGAAAATCTTCTTGTGATGTTAAGAGGTACGTAACCTCCCGTGAGCATCGCTACGACGATATTACTCATTATTTATCGTCTATTTAGTCCTTTGAAAATTATTTGTAGTAGTCATTTTGAGAACAGCGAGCACTTTGGACAGGAATTTTGACATATTTTTGTAATATTAACGTCATCTGTCATTGGCAATGTATAATTTGTGGTTGTCTTATACTTAATCTCCAAAACAAAAAACTAAAGTCAAAATATTTTTATTCAAAATAGGACCAGTTAATACACACTTTTTAAAGGTCAAGAAATCAGCTCATTCGATTACCAAACACCCGAGAAGAAGGGCAAAAAACTCTGTCTTTTATTAATGGTAGGTACATAAAGTTGTATTCTGTCTCTATTGTATTAATTCTTCTCGCTCTTATACCGTTATGTGCGTACATTAAAAAAAATATGAAAACGTAGAATAGTTTTTAATTAGGTTTTTATTTAATTAACTATCTGTTACCCGCAGCTCCGCCTGCGTGTTACTTTAGATCTACATAACTTTTTTATTTATGAAGCGAATGAAAACCAAACCGCAAATTCAAATCAAAAATTCGAATCGGTTAAGCCGTTTCTGAGATTAGCGTGTCCAAACATTCAGACAAACAGAGAAAAGTTCTAAAAACCATTGTTTTGGATTTTATTGCGTTAATAAAGCCCTCCTACAACAGTTTCTCTATTATATCTCCTATAATATTCTCTATTAAACCATAAAAATTCATCTTAAGTTACGAAAATATGAAATATTATTTATTATCTAGAGGGGCTCGTGGTCTAGTGGTAACCGACAATGTTAACACATTGCAATTGGTTAAGCAACATCGAGTCAGGTCGGTCTTAGGATGGGTGACCATTGCTTAATACACTGAGACCCCTCCGTGCCTCGGAGAGCACGTTAAGCCGTCGGTCCCGGTTGTCATACGACCATCTATGGCAGTCGTTACGGGTAGTTGGAGCCCTAAATCAAAAATCCGACCGGGCTAACTACAGAACTTCGTTATCGCCTATGGGTTGTGGAGGTCAGATGGCAGTCGTTTCACGGAAAATATCGAAGTTCAGCCGAATCGCAGTTAGACTGGAAAGCCGACCCCAACTGTGTTGGGAAAAGGCTCGGTGAATGATGATCTTCGTCGTGTGTGATAGTCCATTGAATTGTTGGCGAGCGATATTGTATCTTAAGTTAAAATATTATAGTATCTTAGCTGTGTGCAGCGCCCCTTAGTGAACTCTACTGCGGGTGACGTAACCTGTTCGGAAGAGCTCTTCAATCTGATCCCACCCTCTTCCTTCCGATCCCGAACAACGCGTGCCGGGCAGAGATGCCACTTCCAAACAGTGGATAGCATGTTCGCGAGAACCCAACGTTTTGAACGTTCGTTTCTCTACCGAACAATAGTGGCCTGGAACGCCCTGCCTGTGCACGTGTTTCCACCCACATATAACCGGGTTTGGGTTCTTTAAGCGGAGCGTGAAGAGGCACATCAGTAGGTCGCCACTCTCTATAGTATTGTGTGCTGTGAGAGTGGCCCACAATCGCTAGACATCGTCACGATTCACGACCACCGGCGGGCGGCGTCAATTTGGCGTCACCCAATATAAAAAAAAGAAAAACCTACGACAAACTTATTATTTGCGGTTGGTACAGTTATCGGGTCTAGGGATCGAACCGCAAAATTAAGTTTGTTTTTTATTGTATATACTTTTCCGGGATAAAAACACCCCCTGCCATTTATTTTTTTGATATTTTCAATGTACAGAAATTTCCCTTCAACAGATTTATTATAAGTAGGTATAGATAACAAAATCATGCTTATCTGTAACAGAAGTGGGAAAACATCCATCGCTTTACTCGAGGCTTAACGTTTTACGTATAACATGCAAGTAGACGTATATGACAGTGTTTTCAGTCACCATTAATTAAGTAATTTTAAACTATATGTTTTAATAAAAAGGTGTTATAAATTATAAAAATATACCAAATGTATTGCATATTCTAAAAGTTTATCCTATTCGTTTGTCTATCCAAACCTGCCTCAAAACTTGCAGCATAATATTTAACTCAACTTTGTCCGGAGTCATTTTATTGCGGCCGAAGTGAATTTATTTGCAGTGTATCTAATATCGCTTTTACGACATCTTTAAGAGCCCAGTATGAACCATAAACATTCTTTAGGTGTCACTTCACAGTTTGTTACTTTACGAGTAAGAGTTTTTTACTCGGGCTAACTGCACATGATTCACAAACATTATTATTTTATCACCTGTCATTATCAGGTTTATATGAATCTAGGCCTGCATGGCCCCACTCGCATGGGATAGTTTTAATGTGAGTGTGATGTTGCAAGACACCGCACTTTAAAAAAATAAGTCAGGTAGACTTATTTTTTTAAAGTGCGGTGTAGTGGATTTACTTTCAAACAGGATTACCGCACCTTCTTTTAAACTGCACTGAATAAATAAAAAAAAGATGACTACTTAGAGATATGTAAAGAGAGAGAAATATAGTAGGTATGTCGATTTTTGCATTAACAAAAATCTTATACCTACACCGGTGCAATGGTCAGAGGATAAAAATCTACTTTTGCAAGACAAAAATGGCAATCATCTACTAGGTACGTACCTGCTAGACTTATACTTAAAATTTGACTGCAAATTGATGAGTGTTAAGAAACCAATGAAGTTTCACATTGAGACGATATGACTCACTTCTTTCTATTGCTAAAGTTATAAACTATGCCAATATAACCATATAGACCACTATTGCGGCCATTTCTTAATAGGAAATATATCCCAGTTCCTTTGAAAATCTAACAATGGGACGTCGTTTCAATTTGCAGCGGTATTAAATTTGAAGGCGGAAGGCTTTACGGCGCGCCCAATGTAAGTTGAGCAAATGTTTTTATGATCGCACTAACTCAATACGGCTAGCACTAAAACTCCAAATAAAAAAGCACTTTGATTTGTATACTGTACAGTTGATTTTCATGAGGTATTCAAATGTAGAATATCAAAAGGAAAAGACCAACTCAATGTCATTGAACTTCTGGCCTAAAATGGTAATAATTTTCATAAAAGAGGATTTCATGAAATAATAAAATATTATGTGCAGTACAAAGGTAGAGGTCTGTAAATATTTCTACCAGCCCTACCTAGTCGCAGTCTTTTGAAATAATAATCCCCTGTGATCACTGTACATTTGTCAAACCACTCTCTCATTTCAAACTAGGTACCTGCAACAAGAAAAAGAGGGCAAAATTACCTTCGTGAGATGCAATTAATTTCTTTTGACACTTTAATGTTTAATGTAACTGAGGAAATTCGAGTCTTTGATTCCAAAATAGATCAGGATGTGTGTTCCCTCGAACCTATCGAACCTATCGAATAGAAATCCGATCGTAGAGTTCTATTTCCATATGCGTGAAAGAGATTTTATTTCTATTTCTATTCATAATTTTCTAGTAGGTACAAAAATAATGTTGGGGTACGAGCAATTGATTTATAAACTCTTTAAGGAAGGTAATAAAGCTAGTAAACTACGGAGTCTTCAGTAGATTCTATGGACCCATGATTACTATATTCTGTAAGGTAAACATCTCCATAACAATTTCTCAATATTTTTTATTTTTCTTCCATTAACGTATCAATAATAAATATCGGATGGAATCAGGCGTTACCTGGCGAAAGTCCATGACAAAGCAATGGTAAATATGATGTTCAAACTTTAATTTAATAGCGTCGACGTTGTAATGTCTTCTATTTTAGCGAAATAATGCTATGAATTAAAAGTTGTGACGTCGGCCTGTGACGTCACGCAATATGGTGCGAGCAAGAAGGACGATCGGGCGGTCGGCGTCTCAATGATTACTTATAAGCGAGCATCGCGATGAATCTCTCTTTTGTGCGCCATACGAATTCCCTAGGTGACGTACTCTGTTCTCCTACTGAGTACACGTCCCGTGATTCTGAGACCTGTAGCCTATATCGATATAGAACTAATATTGTATCGCTTCTGATCACCCACGAATCCTACAGCCGTGGCAATCTGTATGTAACGAGTTATCTCGGAAAATATATGTATTAAACTATCACAAGTGTTCTTATTTATCACTGCTCTGATAAGCAGGAAATCAACGTTACAAAGTTTGAACATCATATTTACTATTGCTGTATCAATAATAGTCTCCTATTGTATCGAGTAGGTACTAAGAGGTTAAAACATGCACTCGAGTCTGCGATAGTCTCGATTGTATCCCATTTATCATGGGTCGGTGTTAATAACTCTCGTATTGGTACTCATAAATATCGCTAGCGTCTTCACCACAGTCCTGATACAAAAATTGTTTGCTTAGGCTGGTACGTGTTTCGAATAGATATGAATATTTTTACTTGTTGAAATATGTAATACAGCAATAGATATTTATGCAACGTTGGTACATACTAATTTAATTTCTTTTTTAACCGATTATATAAGAAGGAGGACGTTCTCAATTTGACAGATTTTTTTTCTGTTTAAAGGGTAACCTTTCAATTCAGACATCTTTCGACTGAGTGAACAATATTTTTTTAATTGACGTTTCCTGTTTGATTACTCGTATGTTTCAATTTGGTTCTATTCTTACAATTATCTGTTCCCATTCCGGTAATTTAAAGTCAGCTTTCTGTCAATTTTTTAACGTGTTTTTATCTTTGATATATTTAACTAGGTAATTCCTAATCTCCAACAAACTCGCAAATCATACGAGTACCTATGTCACAGAATAGGAAATAATACTCCTATGTATCTGAGCGCTGATTTTTTTCATTTCAATATTACAGTTAGAAGGCCTGTGTTATACTTTCTGAAAGTAATCAGCATTGTAAAGTGGGTTTTATGCACACATCGTGTAGTGAGCCGGTTGTGAATTGAGCGCTTATTTGAATCTGTGTCGGGATGTGTTTAATTTAGTGATGGAAATATTAGCATCTCAGGCGAAATATTTTTGGTGTTTAGTCTGCTATTAGTTCTATTGAAATAAAATGTTATTTGGTTACAGTTAAATGTTTTAAAATTGAGTATATCATTTGATGAAATACACACGGCACGGACGAATACAGGCACGGACACCAGATTACTTGTATCCTATGCAATCAATTCAATTGTTGGAATTAGGTTAACACTCATACTTGTAAATAAATAAAATAATAGATGTGTTAGCTAGAAACCTGAATTACTGATGTAAAAGAAATCTCAATATGCATCAGCACAGCCCACCGTTACCGCTCTGCTAGCGGTGTGTACCTACATTCCGCCCCACCTACACGCTACGTGCCTGGAATGTGCCTCCCACTCCCGATGCTACTAACGTCTGCGTGTAAACAACTTGCTGTTAGCTCGTACTGTACTCGTTAAGTAGAAGTTGAGATGCCTCTCAGAATATTTACGAGGAATTCCCGTTTCATTAGGCATTGTTCCTGATGGTAACAACAGTTTAGTGGGCGCGAGCGACGTACAAAATGTTCACCTCAAATAACAATAGAATCCTTTGTACAAGAATAATGTTCGATATATTTTTGAATAGATAATAGGGAATAGGGAATAGGGTTTTAATCTCTTAAAACCAAGTCATCCAAACCTACACGCGGTGCAAGACGTGATAATGTGTTGTAAGTATTGTTTTATTATTAAGACATTACATGCCGCAATCCTATCATTTAAAACGATTATAAAAATAGAAGTAACCATGCCCACTGAGCTCTGACTGCCTCGGTGGCGTAGTTGTTTGATCTTACAACCTACGAGACGCAGCACCGTGGATCGCCCTAGAACAACTGCTGATCATAAAGTTTTCACGAAAATCATATTTAGGGATTTTTTTTCATTTTATTCTGTAGTACGGATATTATATTTTATTAATTTAATCAGTAAAGTAATCACTTTTGAAACCGCTCGTTTTTGCGCTACATTTCTTTCAAGTTCACGGGCTTATTAAACACTTTTTTGCTATTTTTGTTATACAATGTTTACATGTTTCTGAAAAGGTAGTCTAATAAAGATTTAAAAACATGTTTGAAACATATACATAAATTATTTATTTAATAAATAATTGCCAGTAAAGCTTACCCGGTCAATTTTCGGTCTTCTTTTTTTTCGAATAGAGTTTTAATGGTCATCAAAGCTTGCCTAAGGTCTAAATTTAAAATTATTTTGTAGCTTATTCATTTCATTCATTAATAATATTAATAAAATTTAGCTGCGGGTTCGTGCGGGTTTGGTAGTAACGAGACAATGAAGTGTGCGAAGTGACGCAAAAATCACGCTATTGTACAATTTGTGGTTTTCGCTATCATGGTATTTGATATTATTGATAAAATGATTGGTTTTGTGGTGTCACAAAACCAATGCATTATTATTGATAATGTTTTGCACTCATCATTGTGGTTTCCTTTTGATATTTTATTGCACACGTTTTTATGCAAATACTGAATGGTATATAAGTTCCTAACAATTTGTTATTTAACATAAACTTTTTCTTTGAGTACCTACATGTACATATTATTACATTTGTTTCAATTTCTTAAATAACAACAAATACGATAATGTCTACTTTTAAATGTTTGAGACGCGAACTAGTCCTTGCTTACTTAAAATTACCATCTTTCCGAAAGAAACAAACATATAATTATCTCCGTTTACCAAAAAAAAATTATTAGCCAAATAAGTTCACGTTGGATACAGGCTTCGCGTAGAAAAGATGATTTCCTTAAAAAAAACCATGCTTGGTTGGACATGGAGTATTCTGTAATTTTACCAGCTGAAGATTGCGGCATACAGAAAGGAAGACCGTGTGTGCCATACGAGGATTCCGCAGAGTCTAGTAAGAGACGAAAGAATACATCAATCTTGAGCGAACATGGTTTTGATCACATATACAATGCATACGTTCAAGGATTACGGTCGAGTGGAGAAAACGACGAAGCAGTTCTAGTGGAAACAATAAGATGTTTGGAGCCAATTAGAAAGAAATCAATTTTACAATAAATTCTTGATGATCAACCACAACAACTATTAACCGCACCTGAAGCATTAAGCGCTTATATTGATTTGGATTTAAATAAAGCTCAATACCAATATCTACGGAATCTTACAAATGAAAAGAAGTTTTTCTTATTACCTTCGTACAACGTAATTCAGGACACTAAAAAGAGTTGTTACCCTCCGATTTCATCAATAGAAATCACAAATACTTACGCAAAGGTGATATCTTTGCAGGATTTATTAGATCATACGATTGCCAGAATTCTATTAATTGATTCAGTACCAAAGGTTGGATTAAAAAAATTGGTTTTGTTCAGTAAATGGGGATGTGACGGCTCATCTGGATAAAGTGAGTACAAGCAGATACTTTCCGAAGAGTCAAACATTATAAATAAATAAATAAATAAATAAATAAATAACCATTTATTTCAGACATAGTCCATTTTGTTAGTAACAATGTTCTTAGCCTAGTGTTAGTAAAATCAAAATAAACATTAAGTAGGTACCTAGTAGGCCATCAGGCGCCTGCTCTTGCGTGGAGACCTATCCAGTGCGCCATCAGTACTGAGTCCCACCGGCCCGCGCACGTGGCCAGGATGGTGTTGGAGCTGCCGCGCACGCGCGTCATCATTGAGGCACAGCGTTTACGAATAATCGCATGAAATCCGTCAACGTGCGCCTCCGCGAACATGCCACTTGCGCTGCAGCGCCGCGGCAGCCCCATCAACATCCTGAACGCGTTATTATATTGGACACGTAGGGCGTCGTATGTCCTCCGCGTATATTGGGCCCATAAACTGCACGTGTAGAAGGTCTGGCAGAATGCCCGAAATAGGGTGACCTTAACTTCCTTAGTGCAGCGCGCGAATCTACGAGCTACCATGTTGCAACGCACAGACAACGCCCTACGTTCCCTTTCTACATCTATATCATCTTTAAGGTCTTCGGTGACCCAGTGACCCAGATACTTGAAGTGCGTGACCCTGTTTAATGGTGTGCCATAGAGTGAGACATGTGGTACCTCCGTGTATTTTTTTTTTGGTGCTTTAAAAACCATAAACTCACTTTTCTTCACATTGTATCTGAGCCCATGGGCCTCCGCATACCCTTCACAAATACGAAGCAGCTTGCGCAACGCACCGATTGAAGGGCTGAGCAGCACCATGTCATCCGCATAGCTAATATTATTAATGCAGGCTCCGTCTATATGACATCCGATCCCAGCGCTGCTCAGCTCCCCAATCAGGCGGTCCATATACAAATTAAACAACTTCGGTGAAGTCAATCCCCCCTGCCTCACCCCACACCCTAATGTGTACTCGTCAGATTTACTATCCGCCCACCTAACTGTGTTTTTCTGATTATTATACCAGTACTCAAATATAGCTATAACATCACTAGGCAGACTAGTATCCCGACGCATTTTTGTCCACAGTAGGTCATATGAGACCATGTCGAAGGCGCGGGAAAGGTCCAGGAAACACGCGTATACAGGTGTTTTACGCGCGGTGTACTATTGTACAGTCTGCTTGAGACACAGGATCGCACTATCTGTCGACAATCCAGTCCGAAAGCCGAACTGATCGTCTTGCAGTTGTATATGATGTTTTAAGTGGCCATCAAGCAAACTGTCCAATACCTTTGCCATAACCGTGGCTAGTGAGATAGGCCTATAATTAGACCTGTCCGAGACATCGCCGGTCTTGTTCTTTACAATCGGTACAACAATAGTGTACATGAGATCGTCAGGCAGGTAAGAGTGACTAACACACAGACTAAATAACAAGGCCAGGACCCTAGGCAAGTGTACCCCCGCGTAACGTAGGTGCTCAATACTGAGGCTGTCATGCCCTGGAAACTTACCTCTCTGCATAGATTTAATAACCTTAGCTACATCCTTTGCAGTGAACTTGACATTGACAGCTCCCGGCGCTGCACCACCGCCAGACCCCGACAGCAGTTCAGGTCGTGCATGCCTCGTAGGCGGTTCAACGCTAAACTGCTGCCGAAATAATCTGGCAATATCTCCCGACTCGTGCACACCTTCGACGCTCACGGGCCGGCTCGGCTTCAGATTCAACTTGTTCGTTGACTTCCAAAATTGTGAAAAATCATTATTAAAATGGTGTCGTGCTATTATGTCCATCTTAATTTGTTGTTGATTATTTTGACACCATTTCAATTTTGCCTTAAATAAACGCCTAGACTACCGTCTACCGCACAATACCCAACTCTGATAACAATGCCGAGCCTTACCGTGAGCGTCCCTCACATGTCTATTCCAACCGACTATAGGTTTACGCCGGCCCGGACTTAAAAACGAAATGTAAGTTGAGCAGGCGCCGTCCGTAAGTATTTTAACTATATCTTTATACATATTATTAATTAAACACTTATGACTACAACAATTACACATTTTATCAGAACACGAAGCAAATTCATCAGGGAAGGTAATGTCCCCTAGCCGAGAGTGACAGTAGGCATGATATAAATCAATTTGACTAGCTTTCCTCTCTCCCCATACTACTTTATTTATACACACACTAGACATTACAATTTTAGGTGTAATTAAATTAATATTGCAGGTCAACTGCAAGGGATAATGATCGGACCAGTAGGTATCGTATAAAACGGTCACATGATCGACAGTTGAACGCGCGGCGCTCGTTACCAAACAGTGGTCGAGCCACCGACAACAACCATGCACGTCACTCACAAAAGTGTATGTATCATTCGGCAGCATATCAAAATCAACACATGACAAACACTGTTCCATACAAAAGTCCAATAATTGTTTTGCAAATAACTCACCGGGATGGGCATTGAAGTCCCCTAACACATACACTGATTCTATACCACTATTTTCAATTATTGAGTTAATTTCGCCTAGACATTCCGTGAATTCCACTAAGTTATCGTTCGAGTCTGTAGGCATGTACACAGTTACAATCAACATAGAACAACCACCCGACTCAACTTTAATTGCCGCTATGCGATCACTAGTACACTGTAACACCGACACTGAGCGAAACGCAGACCTCCTCCATAACACTGCCACACCCCCGTGGGGTCGGCCACGGTGCACACCAGCTGAAGTGTCCATGGCAGACTTGCCAGTGAACGCGAACTTGTCGCTTATGCTGCCCAGGAATGGAATATCGTGCGAAGAAAGCCATGTTTCCTGAAGTGCTACAATGTCAGCTGTTTCACATAATTTTCTAATACATTCCACTGATCTAACAACACCTTTACAATTAAATGTTACAAGTTTTGCGTAATTGTTCATAGGAAATGTATAAAGACACCCGTATTATATCGGATGCTAATATGTTTATAACTTCATTTGTTCCTATAAGATTAAATGATGAAGAAACTGGCAATGTCTTAAAAACTAGACCGATTATATAGATTATATAGATATAGATTAAAACTAGATCTGTGGTGGAAAATATACAAGGTCAGATCAATTCCCTAACACCATCACTTATAAACCAAGAAGGAAATGAGGTAAAAATGACACATAACCTGTTTATTACTATGATAGATGGAAAAGTGGCTCAAGTGATAACAGACACACCTTCAAGTTCTACCTGTACAATTTGTGGTGCCACCCCACGACAAATGAATGATTTAGAAAAGGTGAAAACCAGACTAGAGAATGAAAATGCATTTTGGTATGGTTTGTCAACATTACATGCGTGGATCCGATTCATGGAGATGATTTTACATATCTCCTATAACTTATCGTTTAAGAGCTGGTCAGCTACGACTGAAGAAAATAAAAGATTAAAGAAGGAAAAGAAAAGTGAAGTTCAGAGACGTTTCCGTGAAGAGCTTGGTTTAATCATTGATAAACCAAAGCAAGTTACGGGTAATACTAATGATGGAAACACGGCAAGAAGATTTTTTATAATACTTCTTGTTCAGCTGAAATCACTGGAGTAGATGAAGAGTTGATAAAGCGAGTTTATGTTATATTACAAACCTTATCATCCGGTTTTATGATCGACTCTCAGAAATTTGGTGAATATGCTTTGGAGATGGCTAGATTATACGTTAGTAAATATAACTGGTATTATATGCCGTCATCTGTATATTAAATTTTAATTCATGGAGAGAGGATCATTGAACACTTTGCTGTGTTACCAATTGGCCAACTTTCCGAAGATGCACAGGAATGTCGCAATAAAGACTACCGAAAATTTAGACTGCATCATGCTCGTAAATGTTCAAGATCTGCTACTAACGAGGATATATTTCACACATTACTTTATACATTCGACCCTTATATAACATCAATTAGAAAACCATATAAAAAAAAGTCATGGAACTTGACGTAGAAACAATACATAACGATTAAGATTAAGATTAAGATAAAAGATTTTTACGTTCTGCGCTACCAGAATATATAGTTTTTTTTTATTATGTTTTTCCTAATAAAGTAATAACAAAAAACTTGTAAATTTATATTGACCTTATTTATCAACTAATGTAGTATACCCATGCAAAATTTCAGAGATGAGTCTCAAAAAACAAAAAAGTTATAGATTTATGATCAGCAACAGAACCTAACAATCCACTGTGCAGGTCCGGGTTCAGTCCCTGGCTCAGACGCAAGGCAAGAACACTTAGTTATGTTTTTTATTTGTAAATAACTTATATTTCTTTCAGATGACTAGAGAAATATGGACAAACATTATATCTATATTGTATCTCGTGTCGTTGCATGCTTAACTATTGCTACATGATTGATTGCACGAGGGTTCATACCATAGTTCAGTTCAAGAGTCTGGGTTTCAGTTATGTACACCTTCCGATCACTCTATATGAACAGAAGTCACGTCCGTCGCACACTGAGCTCCGACTTGTTGATACATATCCTCCTTGCTTTATACATTCTCCTACTGAAATAGATCTGCTTTAATCGAAGGCATTCTGCATAATATAGGTACGCATGGGTAAAACTGAATGCTTAGGATTGTAAAATATCAAAAACTGAAGTTTTATAAAATGAGGTAAGTAAGGTACCATTTTATACATCTTTACTAACTGATATCTCTGGAAGTCCTGCCAGTCAAAAAAAAAAGTAAAATTCTCAAACTAGTGTATAATATATACAAGCATAATAGACTTATAGAAGATACAGTCATTCTTGCTTCCACATAATGCTTGTTATATTTTTGAAAGAAAAGTGTCAAGATAATGTGTAAAAAATTGAGTGTTTTTTTTTCTGCGTCTTATATAACAACAATACATTGGGGAGGTCATAAAGGTTGTATTATCACACACCTTTGGACGTCTTATATAACACCTACCTGCGTGTGTTTACCTACAGTAGGGAAGGTATAAAAATATTAGGTGCTACGTAGAGAAAAGAAATGAAAGTGAAAATATAAGATAGGTGCGTTCTATAATCATTATAGAACGCACCTATGTACGTACATACATTATGTACGTTTGCATTCAGACAGAAAAGGATAACTGTCACAACAGATTGAGTCACAAGGTGCTAAAGGGGAAATATCAATATCACCTGCACGTGGTTCACCTGCTGACAGATGTAAAAGGATCTTTTCAATATACCCAAAGTGCCCGTTAACAATAAGCTTGCTCGTAATCACATACATACTTGACCTTTGGCCTTAATTTACATTAATGGTTTTGGTGTATAAAAGTAACTGGTGGCCTGTCGGTATAATTCACGGCTCTGTCTACCCCTTCGGGTATGAAGACGTGACTTTGTGTGTGTATGGGTATATATAGGTAAGTGATTTTGACTATATGTCTTCAAACAAACCGTTTATTACATAATTCATTAATGGTTCAATGGTTAGTTAAAAAAGTTAGTCAGTCTACTTGCAAAAAAAAGTTCTCCTGTTTTAATGTTGTGGATTACGCTCAATTAATAATTGTGTTTACTTGTTGACGCAGTCAGTTTAGTTACGCAAGTATTATAAATTGCCTACGCCTTGAATGAGAATTTAAATGCTGCTGTTTGCTAGTTGCCAGAAACGTAATCACCGAGTAATCAAACACACCAAAGGGCACAGATCATTAACAGGAATCCGCAAATTTACAACTGGACTGGAACATAAATGTGAGTCTATGTTTGTTTATTAGTTAATGATCTCAACGTAAATAATTGAATCGATTTAACTGAAAATAACCGGCAGCAGATATTCTGTAGTCATGGTTTCAATACCGAACAGTACAGTTCATATTAAATTAGCAAACTTGTATTAAATTAGGTAACTCGCATTACCTAATGCTAAAATGACAAAACATAATAATTTCCTCATTTTCTCTAGTTTTATTACGCAAATGTAATAGTGAGTTAATTGCCAGATTGTTGGATTATGTTAGAATATCTTATGCCAGGTAGCCGGTATCGGTACCTCATGTAGCAGGTATTTTCGGAGTTCTTTTTAATATTTTTTTTTTCTTTTTACATCACATTAAGTACAAAATATAACATTATTGCCTAAGAAATAATTGGTTTTACATCTAGATAGGATTATATAGGAAAGATTGTGGTAGTTTGCTTTGAATATTGCATTTTTGACATCCCACTACCTCTTTTATTGAATAAAAACTTGAAGGTTTGGTGAATGTTATAAATATCAGCAACGCATGTGTATTACTATGAGCACAACTTCCATAGCAATAACGTTAGTTTAGTTACACTAAACAGTCATCTAGCTGTATCTAGCGGATCAGCCATAATTGGATGTTGTGGTTGGCCACTTCGTTAACTCGACTAATCATGATCGGGGTTTACGCTAAGGGATTTGTGGACTTACTTGTATTTTACATATGTCGTGTCTATCACTGATTAAACTGCTTTTCTGATAAATAAATTGCACATATTATTAGACAATATATATTACCTACCCGCAATAGGCAATACATAAGAAGTAATGGCGAAGCCTAAAAATAAAAATCCAATATGTACTTTGACGTTGTATCAAATTGAGCTTAACAAAAACATTGTAGGTGGTACACAAAAAGTCAACTTTTTGTCCTCAAGGGTAAACAGAAGCATTTAATGCTCACAATATGCTATTTACTTTCTTTTTATTTTATTCTGAATCCTTTGATTATATTTCCTACTGGAAAAATAACCTTTCTTTGTTGATCTCAAATGTATTAACTCTTACAATTGCTAAGTTAAAAGCAAGATCTATGCTTGCTATTGTTGAGAAGTAGAATGTGTGAAGTAAATCCGTTGAGTGGTACAAGTATTGTGCAATGTGCATGCAGCTGCTGCTCTGTAACCTACTCTTCAAAGTATAGCAGCCGTTATATTTTTTTTGTATACATATCAGATAATAAATAAAACTTTAGACTATGTTTACTAGAGGATTAAATCATGAGGATCGAGGTAGTAAGGATTTTAGTGGGACTCCATTACGTATTTGCCCAAAGGAGTAGGCTAGGTAACTTTGCTGTTCCCAGTAATTGGTGGCAAACCTATTGCCGCTAACCGGGAACTTTAATATTGGTGGTGCACCACTTGCAGGGGATGTTGGCTTGTGCCCATGGGATGTTTGCGAGACAATTATGTACCTCATAAAATACATAAATAATATAAATATTTTAAAAGATTTGTTACTAGCATTTTGTTACGGAAAGTGAAATTTTGAAATCGTTAAAAACTTCTCAACCATTTCTCTTAGACGTGTTACAAAAAACACTAATAAAGAAAATTCTGTACATTACCTATTCATTTTTCAATAAAAGGCATTCATTTTATCAAGCGACAGCGAAGAAAATATTAATATTCAGAGTTTCCGAGCACCGCAATGACGGAACACTTTTAACAAATGGTTTAAAAAAGAAATTGTAAACGCAGCTGATAACTGGAGTTTAACTTTATATTCAAGCAAATCAAGAAGATTAAATGAACAACAAAAGTGTTCGTCCTTTAAACTCTTTAATTTTGGACGTAAGCGCCCTGTGGTGCATTCTATGCATGAGGTCCTCTGGGTTCCCGAAGGAGTAGAGCAGATAGAGGTGTTTATCTATTTTTTTACTATATCTAAGGTATCGATGTTGCATGCTGCGGGGCCTTTGCCCCACCAGATTCACTCACCGACGCGGGATAGAACCCAACCTCAACGACGCGGGATTTTCATTCCGTCCAAACCCCCGAAGAGGCCACACATGTGGCCAAAGTCCACCGGGCGCCACTGGAAATACCTTCTGGTGGCACCAAAGACGCCCACAGCAATGGACATGGGAGCGGCCGCGGTCTCGCGGAATTAAAAATAAAAGGTATCGAACAAACGGTGTTACTTTCGAATGCATAAAATTGGATTGAATTCCAACTAGTTTAGTAGATTTTTTTACAATTGTTTCCTCTTTTTGTTTAAATTATTAACATTATACTAAACAAGCCTCACGGTCGCATAAACAACCAAAGAATAACAGATTGCGTTTTGAAATGGAAATATGAAATGGAATGAAAATTGTTTAAAAAAAATAACCCAAAATATTTACCAATACATTCCGACGGCATGAGCGAACAAAACAAAAACAGATGACAATAAAATGCCAACACAAATGAACTCAGCCTATACGCTCCAGTAATGTAGTAATCAGTATTAATACAAGTAGGTACTTACTTACATGGTTGTATGTTTGAGAATATTATATAATATAGTATAATGTTTGAGAATATCGTATGTTTGAGAAGTCTAATAAATAACGGATAAAATATTATGGTGTATTCTTTCATTGCATAGGAGTTATACCCGAGTTCTTTCCTAACTCGTTACATAATGACTCATGCAAGTGATCCAAAAGTGTAAAGCGAAAATGTCAGTATAATCTTTTTTTTTGTTTACATGTCGGGTTTACAACATAATATTTCATAATGTATTCTCCTATGCCTATCACGTTTCTTTATAACGAGGCTATAATATATTTTTATTATTCTGAAACTAAAATTACATAGAAAAATAATATTACATAGAAAATGAAAGTATTAGAAGAAAGAATCTTTAGTAAGTGAAATTGAAAATTATTATCAAAATCCACTAGAAAACCGACGACGAACAATTTGTATTTTCTGTAAAAACAATTGTAACTGACAACGAGTATTTCGTCCTCATTAAAAAGTATAATAAAAAATACAGTTTTATGTTCGTGACATTAAAAAATTAAAAAACTTTGTGTCGTATCATGGTCTCCGCTGAAACCTTTTACAGAGTTACTGAAGCCATTATCTAAAGTTTTTATTTTGTTACAAAGATTAATGAAGATAGGATTTGGTTGCGTAGCAATTACGGAGTTGTCCCTGTTATACGATGACCAACTTTTAATAGGTAATCCGACCCTTAAGGTAACATAATGAGGGTTATCTGGGTCAGGATCTGTGCCAGGACAGATGTTGCAAACTCCACTAAATAGAGCCTCTGCGGTCTGAGCATCAGCATGCAGACCAGTTATTGCATTGTACCTTGAACCTTGACTCCACAATATACAAACCGGCCTAGTGCGTGTCGGGCTACGCATAGAATAGGGTTTCGTCCTCACCCATGTTTTCTTCTATAACTCCATAACAAATAAAGCTGTCTAATCTGTTATATTTTTTTTTTGAAAGTTCATATCACCATCATACTACCATCATACTACCATCATAAATATTTTCAGATTATTCGAGGCAGCCATTTAGATTTTAAAGGAGGGAGACGCTCCGTTTTACCAAAAAAAATTGCTTTAAAGTTGCATATCTCTCAAACGAACATTTAAATCAAAAAAATCTAAAAAATCAGCCCTTTCACCTTTATTTGCGAAATCTAATATTATAAGTATGTCACAATTGTTAAAGTTACAGATTGCGGAAATAACGTCATCCGTTTACAGTCGATGCAGGAGATTGTGACTAAAATAGCCGTACAAATTAACTAGTCAATCAAAGCTGACCCTTAGGTACGAGACGAAATTAGTCATCAACCAGCCAAATTAGCGTCATCAATCAATATAGGTTCAGTTCATCTCTCCCGGGAAATATGCAATATCATTACCACTTGCACACTAGCCAAATTAATGCAGTGCTCAGTTAATCTAATACAGGGAATAAAGGTACTGCTTAATTCTTGTTTGGGAAGTTTGGCGAACGAAAAATGTTTCGCATTGTTATAAGAGGTGTTGCCCCTGATACTGCCTACGTTGAACAGTTTTCTCAATCCCGATTTTTCCACGGAAACAAATAATTTTCGAGTCAATTTACCCGCAACACATATAATATAGGACCTCCAAAAATCCAAAAAATTCCCCCGTATTCGCAGAATTTTTCTCTGCTGCTCTACGCTTATCTTCTAGTCATACTACTTTGTCTGCGTATCCCCTTTCACGTACAAAATTACTTCTTCATTAGACAGAGTTTGTTAATACCACATTTCGGCAAGCACTTTTTTACAAGATTTTATTTACGACTGCCTCGGTGGCGCATTGGTATGAGTGTGCGACTGCCAGCCGAGGTCCCAGGTTCGATTCCGGGTCTAATCAAATTATTTGTGTGATCCACAAATGTTTGTTTAGAAGTATGGGTGGTTTTCTATGTATGTATTTAGAAATATAATAAGTATGTTTATCAGTCGTCTACATCCCATAACACAAGCTTATATTAACTTAATTTGGACTAGAGGACGTTGTGTGAGAGTGTCCAAAAACAGAAAGAAAAGAAATTTACTTTCACCTGTCCTGCGGATGTCCGTGTGTAATCAAAACTTGCAATGTAAATTTAACACATTTTCCGGTTTCCAATTGAGCTGAGACCCTGCGCGCGTATGTAAGTCGCATGACAATGCAATATTATGATTATAAAAGCTTGATATAAAAAATTATAATAATGATTGTATTTTATTTATTTTTTGGACCTACAAATTAGACTGCAAGTTTATTGCCGTTCGCAATTTGTACCCGTTTCAGGTGACGATATAACAAATTCTGTATAAAATACCTAATATTTTTTAATTTTTATTAACACAAAAAAAACGTCAAATGTCAAAGCTGTCAATATACTCGCTCCGTATTTATTTACATCTAAAAATGTAATACCGTTCCTACACAAGTAAAATATATCAAAATGTTGACTTTATAGATTCAGTGATAGAAGTGTTATCAATTATATTAAAGTACTAATTACCGAATCCATTACAATTGATATGTGCAAAAGAAAGTGTAACAATATAAATAATAATATGAAACCACAGTAACGGTTGCATGGTAACACGCCGCTGTTATATGCTCACATTGTTTGAACAAGTCTATGACATGGTTGGATGGAAACCTTGAAAATAAAAAAATTGAAAATTCTATAAATGAATCTTTGATTATATTATATACCTAAAGGAATTAATCAAGCTTTGCAAGCAAGCAATACCCTTTGAATATCTTCGTTTTTTTACTACTAGCCCTTAACAATTATTTTCCTTTATTAACTTTTTGCAAATTTTTATTATAATAATTAATTTAATATTTTATTATAAGTGACCCTTTTCCTCGAGCCGTATGCACGTCAGTGAAGTATGTTCACGATATTTTAATAGCACAAAAGGACTTCATGTACATCAATCACGTATTCATCACGTTCGTATCATTAATTCACCTCCATGTAGCCAAAACCTCGACCCAATGACTTTCAACAACTCACCACTATCCCCCATACCCCTACACTCACACCTTAGCCAACTGAAACATTCAACTAGCGTCGTAAAACGTATACCCCGGCGTGCCCGATCGTGCGTAGCCTCGGCCCTAGCAGATACAATTCGAAAATGTACTCGCGACAACAACCCCGCTTCTTGGCATGACCTCCTGACATTCGCTTACAGAACTCTACTCGCCACCCCCGAAACTAAAACCTCACTCACCCAACAAATTAAAAATAACACTGCCCCTAACACTCAATTACCCCTAGTGGCACCCCCAAGGCCTCCGCATAGCAAACCTAAAGACTTGTTCTCTAAAGTTGAAGAGAAAGTGCAAGACGGAGACCTAAAGGGCGCTGCTCGGCTGCTTTTTTCAAATGACACCATAGCACCTGATACACCGGAGACCGCCTTAGCATTACAATCGAAACACCCCCCAGGCCCTACCTGCCCACCTTTTGTAGACCCACCATCTGAGGTTGCAACATGCCTCCACGCCAAAGAAGAAGATGTTGTTGCTGCCATTGCTTCTTTCCCTATAGGTTCGGCGTCTGGACTGGATGGCATCTCCCCTCAGCACCTCAAAGACCTCACCAGCCACGGTGTGGGCACAGGTGGCGACCACGTCATCTCGGCCCTAACCGGAATAGTCAACATTATGTTGGAGGGGGCTGTGTGCCAGGAAGTGACACCTATCCTATACGGAGCAAATTTAATAGCTTTAATTAAAAAAGATGGTGGCGTACGACCGATCGCTGTAGGGTCCACTCTGCGGCGATTGGGTGCCAAAATTTGTGTTCGGTTAACACGGTCAAAATTTCAGTCCCTTTTCGAACCCGTACAAGTTGGCTTCGGAATCCGTGGAGGTTGCGAAGCGACAGTACATTCCGTACGCACCTTTGCTCAAGACAATCAATGTAAAGTGATCCTTAAGCTAGACATAAAAAATGCTTTTAATTCGGTCAACAGGGACACCCTCCTGAATGAAATTAAATTATACGTTCCGGAGATCTACAATTTTATGTTACAGTGTTATCACTGTCCGTCTAAATTATTACACAAAAATAATGAAATTATTTCGGCTGTGGGATGTTAGCAGGGTGATCCCTTCGGTCCAGCAATCTTCAGTATGGCCATTAATTCGATAATTCACAAAGTAAATTCAAAGTTGAATATATGGTACCTAGATGACGGTACCATAGCCGGGGATGCTCAGACTATTCTAACTGACTTAGTAATGTTAAAACAAAATCTTGACCTCATTGGCTTACATTTAAATTTTAATAAGTCTAAATTCTTTATTAACGACAAAATAAACACAACCTCTGCTCAATCCATTGTTAATAATTTTAATAGCGTAGCCCCAAATATCAAAATAGTAACAAAGAACAGTCTGAGCCTCCTTGGTTCACCTATTTTTGATGAGGCCATTCCACCACTTCTAACAAATTCGGTTTCCTAATTTAATGAATTTTCGGACCGCCTCCTTAAAATTAGCAGCCATTCTGCTCTTTTCATCATTAAATTTTGTCTATTTGTTCCTAAATTCACGTACCTGCTCCGCTGCTGCCCAGTGTTGAAATTTCCCAATCTAACACAAGACATGTACAATATAATAAAATTCCAAATTGAAGCTGTCATAAATATTAGACTAAGCGAGCAGGCATGCACCCAAGCATCCCTACTAATAAGGTATGGTGGCCTGGGAACCCGAAAAATCTCTACTGTAGCACTGCCAGCATTTCTGTCCTCAATCCATAGCTCATCTGACCTCGCAGGAAAAATCCTTAAAACCCCCGTGGCTACAAACTGTGAGATCGCGAGCTTGGTCGAGGCTGAAACTGCCTGGCTAGCTGGACCGAGTCCAAATTTCCCTCCCACTCTCAAAAATCAGAAGGCCTGGGATAACATTTCACTCAGGACTCACGACTTTGTCGCATTTGGTGTCGAGACACTGGGCCCGTGGGGCCCGGGTGCGCACTCGCTTTTCAAGGAGCTCAGCAAATGGCTCAGGGAGGTAACGGGAGACTTACGTGCCGGCGGCTTTCTCACGCAGCGGATAAGCATCGCCATACAGCGCGGGAATGCCGTCGCCATGATGGATGGGCACCCTACCGCGGGGCCCAAACTTTTTACACTTTTTTTAAAATAGAAAAAAATATAGTACTAATTTCATGTTCTATTATACCTAGTTTTTAATTTAGTTTTAACATTTTTATGAATGTAAGTATTAATTATTGTAAATGCGTATTGTGTATATTGTAATTCTTATTGTAAATAAATAATTTTATACCTGTAAAAATAATATATTTTGGTATTTTTCCATTTATCGAAAAAAATAGTAAATAATCTTAATAACGTATTGATTGGAACGTTGCTACCACCACAATTTGATTATCCCTGAGAAAATGAGGTCCACGGTAAATGAACTCCTAAAACCATGTACTTATTTGATCTTCATAACTAATTTGTTTACTTGCGCTGAGTGGATTGGATAATATAGTCGGTTTATTCTCTATTAGCGAACTTGTTTGTCTTTCTATATCATCATTGAGTATGTGTAAAGGACCTTTTTATTGAATTGATCTTAAAAAGTGTTGTCTTTTTTTCATCTAATTTTTAATCTTATAACTACACTTGGGGTCATGTTACCTAAGTCTCGTGTGTCTGTCACCAGCTGCACCGCGTACTGAAATACAGTGTCCCCATCCCACTATTGATTCATTGCACCTGGGACTACTATTTCCATACACGTGTATTCAATATTAAGGAGGATTGTATTAAATAGAACTAGTGCAATACCCCTTATCCATTATACGTCTAGATTTTAAAGATATAATTGTTAAAGTAAATACCTGCCTATTATTTAGCTGTGTAAAGAAAGTAATTATATACCTTACGAGTCCATAGAACTAGTCTAACTGCACAAAGACAATATGAAGTAACTGCTTAATTAAGTAGAAGCACACACGTCGGCGCCATCAAAGACAAAGCGAACAAACACTCGCACGCGGGATGAATGTTTTCAGAAGGGTGGAGACGCGCCCGGTGGAATTATTTTAAGCTTACTGGGAATTCTATTTTGTCTTTTTCGGCGAAAAGGCAAAATTCCTCGTAACGTTAAAAAGTTGTTGTTTATATATACGAGTACTACCTAATATTATAAAGAGGAAAGATTTGATTGATTGGTTGTTTGCAATAAAATAGGCTTCGAGATACATAATAATAATAATAATAAACTGGCAACTCTGGACATCTGTACATACGTCATTTTCATCAATAAAATATTTTAATATTTTTATCTCAAATATCTTCCTCAATTTTTAAAATTCTTACTGATTTCTAAATTATATCACCAAAAAGTCCATAAATATTATATTTCACAATTTATTACAAGAATACCAAAGTCTGCAAATATGAAGCGAAGTTTTGACAAACGTCAACTATCAAAATATCAGAATGTTACGAGAAAATAAATATTATGAATGATTATGGATAGCGATGATAACAAGAGCCAGGAGTAAAAATGCACAGATAACACCCCCGGACTCATCACTTAGCTCCGCCTCGCAAGCGCTGGACCGCACTCCTGCGACACAAGTGCTTGCTGAGGCGTTGAGTTCATCGTCAAGTGATGAGTATTTTTCCCCGCCGACGTCGCCAACACCTGTACGCCGGGGAGGGAGAGGCCGGCCGCCGAGCAGTTTGGGGCCCCGAAGCCTACCAGCTTCGAGTAGGGTCCCCACTACCGGTGGTATTGTGCACCGCATGCGATGGACTTCATCCATCAATGAAAACGTCATGCGGGCATATTATGAGGCTACAGAAGGGGAAACCAACCTGACTGCGTACCGTTCAAGGATGCTTCCTTTGTTTCAGGCTCTTGAACCAACAATGACCGTTGCCGTCCAGCGACTATCGGATCAAGTGCGGGCAACCAACGATGCAAGTTGTTGGATCAACCTGTGCTTGATCGACTACGCCTGGAAGTGTTATCTACTCGACCAGCTCCAGCGTCACCTGCTACACACACGGTTGCAACTAGTGCCACTTTAGTTGATACCGTGCTCGACGTGGGAGATGATACGAGTGATATATCTGTCCAGGTAAGCGAGCAATTAAGGAGTACTTTAGAAGATGTGATCTCTCAATATAGGTTTGCACCTAATTCTAGACCACGGCTACCACGCTTACCCATGCATAGACGAAATCTGGCGTTGATGGGAGCCCTGAATGCGTTGCTAGCTCCGTACTTACGGACTAGCAATGATTTGCTCGATACCCACTCGATTCTTTACTGTGGAGCTATTACCGCTTGTCGTGTTGCACGCGTTAAATTCCCTGCATTTAACCGTGCACCACGATCGGGTGGTGTGCCCGTATGGCAGGCAAGAATCGAGCGACGTATCGGCACATTTAGGACTCTCATTGCGAAGCTTATCTGTTTTAGCCGGGGAAATAGTCGTCCCCGGGTCATGCGTTTCGTGAGTCAGGCATTCGCTGGGACCGGTATTCGTCCCCAGCAATACTTAACCAATGTCACGGAACGTATTGACTTTCTGAAACAGAAAGTGTATGCATGGGTAAGCCGTATCCGTCGTTATAGAGAGCGTGTAAATAGATACTGGCAGAATCGCATCTTCCAAAGTGACCAAAGGAAGGTGTACCGAGAGTGGGAGGGAACTGGACAACGTTTGAGCGACGGACAACTGCCAGATGCTCACACCATGAATCAATTTTGGCGTGACATATGGTCGGTGCCCGTCGAACATTCGGAGGGCGACTGGATCCGTGTCGTCGAGCGTGAATGCAGTATCATCGAACCCATGGAGTCTATTACCATGGACTCCGAAGATGTTAGTTGTGCAATTCGTAAGGCCCCGAACTGGAAAAGTCCTGGGCCGGATGGATTGCACAACTTTTGGATAAAGTGGGTTCAGAGCTCGCATGAACGCTTGGCAACATAGTATCAAGAAGCCCTCGAGTCTGGTTCCTTACCCGCTTTTATGACCACTGGCATCACCTTCCTGCTCCATAAATCAGGTAGTACCACGGAACCTAAAAACTATAGACCTATCACTTGCTTACCTACCATCTACAAGCTCCTTACATCCATTCTGAGAAGTAAATGAAATTCACACATAATGTCTAACAATATTTTAGATAACGCTCAGAATGGATGTAGGGCTGGGTCACGTGGTACTAAGGAGCTACTCCTTGTTGACATGGCCATTAGCCAACAGGTCAAGCGGAGTAGGGGCGCCCTCTCTACTGCCTGGATTGACAAGAAGGCCTATGATTCGGTGCCTCATTCATGGCTGAGGAGGATTTTAGAGTTGTATAAAATTAATCCGACTCTTAAATCCTTCTTAGTCTCGTGTATGGGGCAGTGGACCACAGTCCTTCGTAAACCAGGTAGTGGTGGGTACGCCTCTGATTCGCATGACTTGATAAGGATTGAGCGTGGTATATTCCAGGGCGACAGTTTGAGTCCATTGTGGTTTTGTTTAGCACTGAATCCACTTAGCACATTGCTGAAGGATTCAGGGCTAGGCTATCGGTTTCGTAGAGGGGGTGAGGTTATTTCTCACCTGATGTATATGGATGACCTCAAACTATTCACACCGAAGCACCAAGATTTAGTGACATTATTAAAAACTACGGAAGTTTTTAGTAATGCCATTAAGATGGAGTTCGGTGTTGATAAGTGTGCGGTTATGCATGTACAGCGGGGGAAGGTTGTAAATTCACCGAATCTACAACTTTCTGAGATAATAACTCTCAGATCTCTCACCGAGACCGAAACATACAAATACCTAGGTATGTCAGAGTCATTGGGTATAGCGGTAGAGAATATTAAGAAATCGGTGAAAGAACGTTTTTTTGGCCGCCTGACAAAAGTTCTCAACAGTTCTTTGTCCGGTGGTAACAAAATGCGGGCTTTCAACGGTTGGGTGATACCTTTATTGTTGTACTCCTTTGGCATACTTAGGTGGACTCAAACGGAACTAGACGCCCTGGATAGGCGAGTCCGTCAACAACTGACATTGCATCGAATGTTACACCCACGATCGTCTGTCATGAGACTGTACATTCCACGGAAGTGGGGGGGTCGAGGCTTTTTGAATGCCAAGAACCTCCACAACCGTGAAGTGTGCAGTCTCAGGGATTACTTCCTACAGAATGGATGTGACATTCATTGCGATGTTGTGAAAGTTGACAAGGGCCTTACACCTCTTTCCTTGGCTAACGAGAACTGGCGTAAACCAAAGGTGTTAAGTACTGAAGACCGTAAGGACGTATGGAAGAGCAAGGAGCTACACGGGCGGTTCTACCAAGTCTTAACAGGACTCGATGTAGACCTGCTCGCATCGGTGAACTGGCTGCGTTTTGGGGACCTCTTTGGGGAAACTGAAGGTTTTGCCTGTGCAATTGCAGATGAGGTTATCAAGACGAACAACTATCGGAAATACATCATGAAGGACGGTACGGTCGACATTTGTCGAGCATGCCACCGTCCTGGTGAATCACTTCGCCATATTATTTCCGGTTGTTCGTATCTTGCTAACACCGAGTACTTGCATAGGCACAATCAAGTAGCCAGGATCATCCACCAGCAACTTGCTCTTCAATATGACCTTATTGAGTCTGAAGTACCGTACTATAAGTACACACCAGTGCCAGTTCTTGAGAATGGTCGTGCATTGCTCTACTGGGACCGATCAATCATCACGGACAGGACTATTGTTGCCAATAGGCCCGATATCGTGTTTGTTGATCGGACCCAGCGTCGGGCAGTGCTCGTCGATGTCGCCGTCCCGCATGACGAGAATCTTGTTAAGGCAGAGAAGGACAAACTTAGTAAGTACCTTGATCTGTCCTTCGAGATAACCGCCATGTGGAACGTAGACTCGACGATCATTGTCCCGATGGTCGTTTCGGCAAACGGACTAATAGCTAAGAGTTTCGATCAACACCTCAAGAGACTCTCGTTAGATTGTTGGATCAAGAGTCAGATTCAGAAGGCTGTTATCCTCGACACGTGCCGTATTGTTAGGAGGTTTCTCAGTCTGTAGCCTCCACCGCCGGTAGTTTGGGTCCTACTCCGCTACTGGTGGGACACTATTTTTTATATTTTTAAATGTATTTGTGTTTTTTATAAATCTATTTAAAAATGTATAAAATAAGAATGTTATTGAATAAACGAAATAATAATAAAAAAATACATAGACATAGGCTACTTTTACTCCAGGAATGTGTTCCCACGGGAATTGGGAACGAAAAACTATAAGAAACAGTCGGAGCCGTGGTAATAAGTTAGTAGATAATCAAATGAAAATAATTGCATGAAATTTTAGTTTGTGGGATTATTTATTATTTAGGAGATGACTGATGATGATGATGATGAAATTAAATCAAAACTATCGTGAAAAATATTTCTCAGACCTGACTTCGTCAATAATTAAACTTGACGATTTTGGAATAGGTATATCATCTCCTTCCTATAAGTACAGTCAAGATTCAAAAGTGCAATGCAATATCCTTAGACTCCATAGATTCTAATGCATGCATCGATGCAAAGTGACCGATGCCCAGGTTTGTACCACAAGTACAAACTTAGGCATCGATCACTTTGCATCAAAAATTCTATGTGATCAAAGAATAGGTTAGTTAATAGTAACAGACTTATCTCGAGAACTTCTCTAGGCTAAACCAAACAATATAGAAAGGAATGTTCTAAATGAAACATCTAAATAATGTTTAATTCGTAAACAGTTGGTACTGAAATCATTAATGTACCTACATAGTTTCCTTAGCTGTACGGAATTTCCTCGGACTAATTTCTTGAGTATTTCACAAATTGTCGTAGGTTTCCTAAAATAACTTTCAACTCAAAGCGAATGCTGTAACTTCAAAGAATCCAAGTTATTTAAATTATTAAGAAGTAGTAAATTGGTGAATAATGATAATTACGTTGTTGCTACAAAATAACACGTAACTAAAGTATTCTATAGGTATAGTTAACCTCCAGGAGCTCTAAAAAACCAATACATACTTCTTATTTTTATCCATTATATTATTATTATCCATTTTCAATATTTTGATTTTGTAATAAATATTTTTTTTATGGATTTAGTTAAGTAAGTTTATTTCATAATTACATAATAAATTCAATTCAACAATGTCAATTTACAAAAAAAAAAATGTTCACACAGATACAATAGCGCAGTCAGACGAAACAAAATCATTATACTCGTTCCGCATAATTCCTGGCGCAAAAGTGCCCATGATGCTAGCAGCGTTACCGCGCTGAATGGCAATGGACAACCTTTGCACCAGAAACGACCTGGAGCGAGAGTCACCGGTCCTTTCTCTAATGCTCCGCCCCACATCCGCGACGAAGCTCTTGGCTTCGGAGCCCCAACTGCCCAAGGTCTCTACCGCCACGGGCATAAATAAATAACGCGGCTCCATTGCGGCGTACTTCTCCCGTTTCCTGGCCTTCGCGTCCTCAGCCGCCGCAGCCGGAGCGTGGACGGTTCGACCGAGGTGAGACGCTGCGACAGTATTGACACACTTAGCGTCCCACACCATACATTTACCGTTTTTCCACGGTATCAAGGTCAAACTGTCCGGCCGCTTGCCGTCAGTCCTACTGAGACCAGGAGGCTCCAGGACGCAGGGAACATTGGCCGATATTAAAGCGCGCCGGATAATATCATTAAGGGCATGGTGCTGCGGAAACCTACCCGTGGAACGATGACAACTAAGTGCGTGATGACCATCGGCTTCCACCATTGAACCGCAGATGCATCTATGAGGCTCACAAACCCTACATCCCAGGCGAAGAGCCACCGCCACATGCAATAATTAAAGTTTATGTGTACATTTCTTAAGTAAAATTTATAGAAGTCGAAACATTTCATGTTACAAATACAAATTCTTAAACATAAAGGTCTTACTGCGAGGGTCAATCAAATTCAAATTTAATTTCGAATTGGAATTTGGTTTACTTTGTACAGTTACAAATTAATCCTTTTGATAACTTCTATAAGGTACTATTGACAAAAGCAGCTACAATTTGATCGAGGAAGTACCTAATGATTTTCGTAAAAACCACACAATTTCGTTTCGGGTACAAGTGCCTTCATTTTAGATACGTACACATTTAAACTGAAAATTATTTACTTCAAGTTTCCCAACTTAGTTGGGGTCGGCTTTCCAGTCTAACTGCGAAGTTCAGACAACTTCGATATTTTCCGTGGAGCGACTGCCATTTGACCTCCACAAATGGGCAATATTGTAGTTATGTAGTTAGAACACGAGGATTTTGTTTTAAGGCTCCAACTAACCGTAACAACTGCCATAGATGTTCCTATGACAACCGGGATCGACAGCTTAACGTGCTCTCCAAGGCACGGAGGTGTCTCAATATCTAAGAAATGGTCAAACCCTTCCTAAAATTGGCCTGACTAGATGTTGCTATTGTTATTAACAATGTGTTAACCTACTCGGTTACCACTAAGCCACGAGCCCCCGTTAAAATGAAATGCAGTATCTAATAATTAGGCTAACTAGGAGCTGCGGTCGCTGCCGTGGTACTGCGCTGCAGCATGCAATTGAGCGAAGCGACTATTTCTATTAAGGCATTTATCAATCTACATGTATAAGGAGCAGGTTTTCAAAAAAAGATATTGACCAATAATATGTCAATAATTTGTTTGAGGGTCCTAAATCAAAATTCGGTCTCGAACAAAACCTGCTCCTGAGAATGCTTGATTTTAAAGTGAAAGAATCATGAAAATCGGTTGTTGACATATTTTTGGTCAATAACTTTTTTTGAGGGTCCTAAACCAAAATTCGGTCTCGAACAAAACCTGCTCCTTGGAATGCTTGATTTTTGAGTGAAAAAAATCATGAAAATCGGGTAGTTGTTGAGAAACAATTTCACAACTATTTGCATTTGAGTCACCTGATAAGGTGCTCCGCTCGCTACGATCGCTTCGCTCAATTAAGTATCTTTGATGTTGTACATACAAAGCATGGCAAACGTACTGCATGAATAAAATTCCATTAAACACCCAATAGTCACAATTCTCTACCTATAATGACTGTCTATTTGTGAACTATAAAGCCAAAAGTAAAAGCAAATCACCGCCCACTATTCGTACCGTTCGCCCCACTTTAGTTCGTACAAAAAGTAAAAAGTCTCGATTGGTGAAAGCTTATTCCATTCGGTACTTTCTATCCATGAATTGCTTATCCTATTGCTTTAATGGAAACGCCGTTCCATACGGACCTCTTTCGAGCTTTCCCATTCAATGAAATATTCTATTCAGGTACTACAAGCAATTAGCAGATGTACGTGTGTTGCTGTAACTTCTATTGAAAGAATAATGACGATGAATGTCTACATAATGCTTACAACAGTTATGTCTTGCCTCGATAGTGTCCCCCACCTAAAAGGCTAAATACAATTAATATGCTATGCGAGGGGAATAACAGATACATTACACGTATAGCAAGATAAATAGCACTAAGTAGCGACGAGGCGGGAACGTGACCTTAATGTTGACACTGAGATATATTATGAGATTTGTCTTCATTGTCATTTACATTAACCAGAATTTTCATTGATGAGGAGAAAGAAAAACATGAAATAGAACGTCTAAAGACTGAAGCGAATTTTACATAAATAAAGTAAAAAAAAATTCGTGACAACCCAACGAGTACACTAAAGTAGTCATTATTTAGCCACGTTTGTGAAATAAAGCGGCAAGTTACGGTTAGTTTTACGAGTATGGGATTCGGGGGAGGCTTTCATTGTGCCTCTATTTCATGCGTTAAACTTAATTATGCTTTACGATCATACAAGGAGGTCGTCTGGGTTATGCAATAACAAGCAAAATTATCATATAACATAAACAGACAGATTTTGGACACACGATGTTTTTATTATTTTTACTATGATTTAAAAAAGGCAAGTCACCGATTTAGTTCAGTTATCATTTGTGGTTTATACAACGGTCTATTATACGACATCCGGAGCGGTGACCCGGCGTCATTAGAGCGGGCGCGTCCAACTACAAAAAGTTTTCCTTCAAACACAGAGCTATGAGTGGAGTAACTTTTGTTACTACACTTTTTGTACCTACTTGAACATGTGATGCCTTACAGTAAATATCGCTTTAGTGTTGATCACAAAGTGAAGTGAAGTGGTGGACTCGAGAGGCAGAACTAGTAGAGAGGTTAAGTTTTTACATGGCTATATAGTAGACTAAAAATATGGATCGAGATCACCATATTGAAATTGGTAGTCACCAATTTCAGTATATAATCTCGATCCAAATTATTACTATCCGGGATTGATAATTCATAGAATTCCCAGTTTGACATTGACAAGATTTGATGGAATTATCAATCCCGGATAGCAAAATATCAATCGAGAGTGAATATGGAACTTGGTAGATAGCCATGTAAAAACTCCCTTTAAAATTTATTAACCCTTTAAATGTATGTGGTTACTTACAAAGCTTTAGGCTTTAGGCTTTAGGCTAACTACATTAGACTTGTAGGACGTTGCGGTTAGTAAATATCCCAGGCAAGATAAAAAATGTGCTATGAGCACGATGAATTGGTCTGCGTCAAGGTTAAATTGTATAAGTAATATTTTTTTTTTTTTTTTTTTTTTTATATTTGGTTCGCCAAATTGACGCCGCCCGCCTGGTGGTAAGTCGTGACGACGTCTAGCGATTGTGGGCCACTCTCACAGCACACATTACTATTGAGAGTGGCCCTCAACTTGACGACCTACTGATGTGCCTCTTCACGCTCCGCTTAAAGAACCCAGGATTATATGTGGGAGGAAACACGTGCACAGGCAGGGCGTATCAGGCCACTATCGTTCGGCAGAGAAACGAACGTTTAAAACGTTCGGTTCTCGCGAACATGCTATCCACTGTGTGGGGGTGGCATCTCTGCCCGGCACGAGTCGTTCGGGATCGGAAGGAAGAGGGTGGGATCAGATTGAAGAGCTCTTCAGAACACTCGCCGTGGTAAATACGGTAGAATGCGGCCAAGGAAGCTATTGTTCGGCGCTGAGCTAGCGGCTCAAGGCTTCCCGTTACCTCCGGACAACCAATAATACGGATAGCCCGTCGCTGCATAGCGTCGAGAGCGTCCAGCAGATACTTCGCGGAGCTGTCCCAGAGGTGAGAGCAGTATTCGACGCAGGGTCTAATCTGCGTCTTGTACAGCAGACACCTCTGGTCCGGTGTAAAGAATCTCTTTACCTTATTCAGTATTCCTAGTTTCCGCGAAGCTAGCCCTATACATCTTTCGATGTAGTTTTTATTATTGAGCTCTCGACGAACGTCTATGCCAAGGATATCAAGGTTGTCCTTCATTGGTAATAATGCATTCTGAAGAGAGGGTAGGGGAAGGAAAGGGGATTTCTTCGCAGTAAATGCACACGCCTGTGTTTTGCGGGCATTGAACTCGACCAGGTTCTCGGTACCCCATTGAGAGATACTGTCGAGGTTACGGTCGAGATCAGCCACGAGTCGTCGTCTCTCCTCCTCAATCTCAGATCGCCCCGCCGTCGGACGAACCGAGTAACTCCCGTGCAGTGTGCTGTCATCTGCATAGCAATGAATGTTCCCGAGGGATAGCATATCATTGATATGCAGAAGAAAGAGAGTTGGTGATAGTACGGACCCCTGCGGTACCCCGGCATTCACTTGCAAGAAGCGAGAAGCCTGGCCATCGCAGAGGACCCGCACTCGGCGCTCGTTTAAAAAGCTGGCAATCCAGCTGCACAGTTGAGGAGGTAGACCATATGCCGGAAGCTTGGAAAGGAGCGAAGCATGCCAGACCCTATCGAAGGCTTTGGCGATGTCCAGGCTAATAGCCAAGGACTCGCCGTGCCTTTCCATAGCCCCACCCCAGACATGCGTTACGAATGCCAGAAGATCACCCGTTGATCGCTTTGGCCTGAAGCCGTATTGTCGATCATTGATTAGCGAGTGATCCTCTAGGAATTGCATGAGCTGCTTATTTATAAGGAGCTCAAGCACCTTGCAAATGACTGAGGTGACAGCTATGGGTCGATAGTTGCCTGGATCGGACCGATCCCCTTTCTTGGGGATCGGTTGTACGTTCGCCTCCTTCCAGACCTCCGGCACGAGCCCTGAAGAGTATGACAGGCGGTACAGACGCGTTAATACTGGAGACAACTCAGCTGCACATTTTCGTAGCACCACCGCCGGAATGCCGTCAGGGCCACTGGCTTTCCGCGTGTCGAGTGACCGCAGCACTGCCCGTACATCACATTGCCTGATAACAATATCAGGCATTGTGTGGCCACAGTTGGCGATGGCGGGGGGCTGCAGGCCACGGTCGTCGACCCGGGAATTAGCCGCAAAGAGGTCTGCGAGCATATCCGCTTTCTCTTGGGCTTTGTGAGCCAGTGTTCCATCTGGGTAACGCAGCGGTGGCAGCGAGGGCTGACAAAAGTTAGATTGCACGGCTTTGGCCAGTTGCCAGAATCCACGGCTGCCCGTGGGATGGGAAGTGAGCTCCTGACCAAGCCGCGCGACGCGCTGGGCATCCGCTCTCTTAAAGGCCCTCTTACTCGACTTTGTGGCCCGGTTGTACGCTGCTTTGAGGTGGCCCACGTTTGGGTCGCGCACAGCCCGGGCCCTGATCCAGGCGCGATATGCCGACTGTTTTTGTCGAACAGCTTTGGCACAATCTCGCCCGAACCAGGGACGGGCTCTGCGGATACTGGCGACATCAGTGAAAGGGATGTAATAATCCATCCCTAAACTGATCTCGCCAGCAATAGCAGAAGCACTATCCGAAGGAGCCTTTCCTACAAAGCAGCGCTGGCTCCAGGGGACGGACGCAAAATAATCGCGTAGACCGTCCCAATCCGCTGACGAGTAGTGCCATAGTCGTCGTGACGTTTGCACAGGACGTGCAGGAGGTGACACCTTCATGCCAGCGTGAACAACACAGTGGTCGGAACTACCCAGTGGGGCTCCTACCGAGACACTGTACTGGGCTGGGCGACTCCTCAGCAGTAGATCCAGCAGAGCGGGCGCGTGATCTGACCTGTCTGGTATCCGGGTGATCCCGCATACCATCTGGGTCAGACCGTGGGAGAGAGCGAACGCATGGGCGGCTCTACCCGCATGATCAGTCTTGAGGGACCCCAGCCATTCAATGTGATGGCCATTGAAGTCCCCCAGAAACACTAGGTCAGCGTTCGGGAACCGCACCTGCGCTTCATCAGCCGTCTCGCTGAGGTACTGGAAGAGCTTTGTTGTCTCAGAATCCCCTGTGTGGGATCGGTAGACGCACACGTAGATCTGGCTCATAGAGCCATGGTCTACGTGCAGCCAAAGGACGGAATTGGAGGGGTTCTCTAGGCAGCGCAACCGGCGGCAGCAAACATCCGCCCTAACGAACACGCACACCCCGGCTTTGTCTCGAAATTGTTCCTCGATGACATAGCCGGGGTAACACAGGTAAGACGTGTCGTCAGGGCGGCGTATTTGTGTCTCCGTGAGGAACATCACAGCGGGCCGTGCCGTCTCAAGGTGGTGGTGGACGGTATCGAGGTTCGCATGGAGTCCACGGACGTTAGTGAACTCCACCTCGAAATGTGAAGTTGTGGGGTTTCCTAGGGCCGCTGTGTAACGTTTATTTCTTTTTTGTTGCACTGCCATTGTAGATTTTGAAGAAGAAGCGTGAAGACAGGGCGACATTTGGTGCAGCAGTAAGTGACAAAGCGCAGGGGCTAGCTTTGTCTAGAACCGTGTGGTTAGGTCGGAGCCGACCCGCCGGACGGAAGGGCTCCCAAACCCCCCTGATGCAAGGCCGCCGCTACCCCACACCGGTTACCACCCGGAGCGGCGATCCCACATCAGGATTATGCGCAACATGTGGGGCAGCCTCCTGGGGTGGTTGGCCCCAGGCGGGCCCCATGACTGTGTTGCGGGCGGCCGCGGCAACGCCGTTGCTAAGGGTCTCCCTGGCCGGCGAATCGACCCACACCACCCACACTAGACTCCGTTTCGCCCCCACTGGTCCCATGCCTGCTGCACCATACATCGCCCCGGGCCCGGCGGTGCAGCTGCTGAACCCCTAACGCAACCCAGCCTGGGCTGGGTTACTTGGGGGGCTTTAGCACAGCTGCACGGTGGTACCCCCCCGGACCAACACTGTTGTACCACCTGGTACCCACGTAGGGGCCGAAGCCACTCCATAGGTACCGTAAATTAACGAGCCTCGTCCGTTTATCAGCAGGTGCGCCACTAGCAGGTGAGGTCGCTGGGGCCCTATAGATGTTGGTAGAGCCCCTTTGCACCCAAAAATATATGAAGTATACAATAATATGAAGTATACATAGGTACACCAGTTCTGGACTCCATCATACAAGCTCATTATAAGCTTCCTTTAGGTACTACCTGTTCTGTGCTTTGGGCTAGATGGTGCTAAGTATAAAATGCCCTAAAAATATTTATTTATTTATTGTTGTTATTCAAATAACAATATGTTCTGTAACAATATGTAACATATGTTATGTATAACATATATATACATATATGTTATGTAACAATATGTATTCAAATAACAATGTGTTGAAACATTGCTCTGATTTAATTTTTTCATGTGCTCTAGGTAAAAAAAAAAAGAAAAGTTGCAGTTATTTCAAGACCAATAATAACATAAAAATCAGTAGAACGTCTTCTTACACGAACATTTTTCGCTAATAAAATATAACAAATACCTCGCATACGAAATTTCGCGAAACGACTGCACTCCTCTCGCAGTGAACAAAACAAACGCTTTAATTCACCAGGTTTTCATCCGCTGTCGAAACTTATTTGCATAAGTAAAACTGGAAAATGGAGCGAGAAATGCACGAGAATTGGGAATTACATTACTTTGATTTAAAACTACGTACCTACCTATACCTATACTACTCGTATTAAGTACCTATGTTATTGTAGACGTACCTACGTGAATTGAATAATATTAATTTTAAATTTTTGGGATATTTTTTTTTTGTTAATGAAAGTAGATTTTTCCTCTACAAAATTCTAACTGATTACCGCGGCTCTGGTTGCGTGGTGTAGTGTCATCCCCAATTTCCACGAAAACACATTACTGGGATAACGTGTTGCCTTGATTCGCGGTAATGTAGCTAGAGCAGAACTGGAATATTAGTGAAAAAGTTTTCATAATCGGTTCAGTAGTTACGGAGCTTATTCAATGCAAACAAACGATCATGTTTTTCCTCTGTATTAGTATTTATAGACTACCTGATGTCTGCAGCTCCACTCAAGTAAAATAGCTTATTTGACTTTTTTTGCTGCCATCTCATTTTCATGCGCCGAGGTTGAAATGCAAAAACCAAAACAATCCTCGGAGCATGCACATACGCATGATTATTATACATATCTAAACAGGCTAAAATATAGAGAAAAATAATAAGTCATTTTATTGTTTTATTCATATATTTTTATATCACTCACACAATTTTTGGTCACTTTTTGCTAAATGTACAGACACTATTTCTACTGTTTATTATAATACTAGCGGACGCCAGCGGCTTTGGAAATTATATACACAAAAGCCTTCCTCAAAAACCGCCATTGGTGAACATCGCATCAAAATCCGTTTGCATAGTTTCAAATATTTAAGCATACCTACTGCTGCTCCTTACGATATCGTCGCGGTATCGTCACGATATCGTCACGATATCGTCGCGTTATGGTGCAATGTGAAAACGCCCTATGCAACCGTCCGTTCATTTGTATAACAGACGTTCACTCAACCTAATTTCTTCAGAAGACACTTAATTGCCAATATCACAGTCAGGTGCATTTTCACACAAAATAGAAGCAGTAGTTTGCAGAAAACCGCAATAAATATTGCGGTGTTACGTAATAAATGTAATGTCCCAGTACTCTGTAGTCTCCAGAGCGAGCTAGGTCTAGCTAGAACGAGTCGTTCCATATTATAGCGAAGACGCAGTCATTACGGCAAAAGTGGGGATTTCATTCAGATAGTGTTGTCGGCGATATTACGTTGAAGCTCGTGCAACACGGGTAGAAAGCTTTATACTTATTTATTATTATAAATATTTCAATAGAAGTTTAAATATTTTCTATTTTATCTGGCATTTTAGTGTATTCACTGTAAACGCAGGCGATGAAGTTTAAATACTTTTTGTTTTCATTATCCTCGTCCGTCTGTCACAAGACTCACAAGGTGCACCACTTGCAGGTTAGATAATATATTTCCCAAAGTTTCTCAAAGTTAAAGCCCCGAGAATTAAATCAATCATCTATTAAAACAAAACTTTTGGGCAACTCTTCTTTGAGTTTATAAACTAATTGAAAATGTTTCACTAAAACAAATAAATTTCTAATTTTAATTACTTTCACCGTCTCGGTGAGTTATCTTTAATTTGTTATTTACCCCATTTAATTGTTTGATGAATTTTCACCTCTAAGTTAAATGAAATTATGTCAAATAGAATTTTATGCTGCATGCTGGCGTTCATTTAATAAATTAAGGGCCGACCAAATCAACTAGTTGTGCCTGTGATGACCAGACGTTTAGACTTCTGAAGAGCTCTTCAATCTGATCCCACCCTCTTCCTTCCGATCCCGAACGACTCGTGCCGGGCAGAGATGCCACCCCCACACAGTGGATAGCATGTTCGCGAGAACCGAACGTTTTAAACGTTCGTTTCTCTGCCGAACGATAGTGGCCTGGAACGCCCTGCCTGTGCACGTGTTTCCTCCCACATATAATCCTGGGTTCTTTAAGCGGAGCGTGAAGAGGCACATCAGTAGGTCGTCAAGTTGAGGGCCACTCTCAATAGTAATGAGTGCTGTGAGAGTGGCCCACAATCGCTAGACGTCGTCACGACTTACCACCAGGCGGGCGGCGTTAATTTGGCGAACCAAATATAAAAAAAAAAAAAAAAAAAAAAAGACTAGAGTTCCAGAAGGCTACAATAGTAAGAAAGCTGAGCTGTAGAGCATGATTATACCAAAAGGTTTACGTACTGAACTACTACTAATCTTCTAAAACATTTACATGAGAACTATAGATATTGTTTATATTTATACCAATATTATTATTGAGCGAAGCGAGCCGAAGGCGAGCGGAGCTCTCAACGTGTGACTCAAATTACGATATATGTTAAATTGTGTTAAATTGTTTCTCGGCGAATACTAGGCCGATTTCGGATTTTGTTGCACTCATCAAAAGCTTACAGAATTACCCACGTTCTAACGAAGCCAGAATTTTGAATTTCGCTCAAATAAAAATAATTTAATTGATGGTAAAAATTCCCATAGCGTAATGACAAAAAATACTTTGACAGAGTTATATTGCTTTGAATCAAAACTCGCTTCGCTCAAATATATGCTGCAGCGTAGCGGTACGTTTCGCGACTGCGGCGACCTAGTATTTTATACCATAGCACTCATGTTTGTCGTCAATCCTCGTGACATAATCAAAGCTCGGAATAAAAATACCCATGCAAATAAACTTCTTAAAGGAAAAATATAATATTTTCTGTTTCAGTAGCATTTCTAGTAGTTGCCAGTACAAACAAGATTGCTCAGACGGCCGGCTCAAGTCTGATATCGAACGAAAATATTTTGTCTGTAAATGTTAATAGTTAATAAATGTTAATCTATACTTATAATAAATCTGTAGAAGTGAAAATTCTGTACATTGAAGATATCAAAAAAATAAATGGCAGGGGGTGTTACTAGACCGACACCGAACTCAAAAATGTGATTAAAAAAATGTTTGTCTGTCTGTCTGTCTGTCTGTTCAGGCATCACGCAAAAACTACCGGTTCGATTACGATGAAACTTGGTATAATTATTCTTTAATATCCTGGGCACCACACTGGGTACTTTTTATCCCGGAAAAGTATATACAATAAAACACAAACTTAATTTTGCGGTTCGATCCCTAGACCCGAGTACTGTACCAACCGCAAATAATAAGTTTGTCGTAGGTTTTCTTTTTTTTATATTGGGTGTCAAATTAACGCCGCCCGCCTGGTGGTAAGTCGTGACGACGTCTAGCTATTGGTGGGCCACTCTCACAGCACACAATACGATAGAGAGTGGCCCTCAACTTGATGTGCCTCTTCACGCTCAGATTAAAGAACCCAGGGTTATATGTGGGAGGAAACACATGCACAGGCAGGGCGTTCCAGGCCAGTATCTTTCGGCAGAGAAACGAACGGTTAAAACGTTCGGTTCTCGCGAACATGCTATCCGCTGTGTGGGAGTGGTATCTCTGCCCGGCACGCGTTGTTCGGGATCGGAAGGAAGAGGGTGGTATCAGATTTAAGAGCTCTTCAGAACAGGTTACGTCACCCGCAGTGGAGTTCACTATTAATGGTTTTTAGAACTTTTGTCTGTTTGTCTGAATGTTTGAACACGCTAATCTCAGAAATGATTTGATTTTTTGATTTGAACTTGCGGTTTTGTTTTTAATCGCTTTATAAATAAAAATGTTATGTACATCTAAAGTAACACGCAGGCGGAGCTGCGGGCAACAGCTAGTAGTTAATATAAACACCGAGAGTAATGCGCTGTATCAACAAGCTCGTACACTTATTTGAACTAATGTTTTTGTAGACGCAATTCCTTCTCTGTTCGACTAAACTTGTTCCGAATTCCCACTGAAACTTTTATCAGAATTAATAAAAACACGACAAATATTGACTCAAAAAACCGACTTCAAATTACCGAAATCGGACTAAATAATAGTTCCTACTCCGACAATTATTTGCAAATCAGAATAGGGGTTCTCCCAGTCGAAAGATATGAGAGAGATAACAAACATAAAACATACAGTCGAATTGAGAACCTCGTTTAAACCGACTTCCAACAAGTTAAAAATTTGGCAAAGGTTTGCCATATATTTTAGAGTTTTCGAAAGTTTTTACATAAAATCTACAAAAAAAAAAAAAAAAGTACAACATCACTTTAGAGGTCTTTGACCATGCTGAGTCGATTGCAGCTGGTCTTGAGTCTCTATTACCGTTCTCGATATAACCTCGTTTTGACTTTGACCTTGAGATCAGAGGTCAAAGGTCAAGTTAATTTTAGAGGTCTTTGACCATGCTGAGTCGATTGGCGTTTACACTGAGTCTCTAGCTCTTACCGTTCTCGAGTTGAAAGTAGTTCACGGACGGACGGACGGACGGACATTACTGTTGTATAAGAGATTTTCGTTTCGAAAACTCTAAAAAGGAGGAGGTTCTTAATTCAACTGTATGTTTTATGTTTGTTACCTCATATCTTCGAACTGGGTAAACCGATTTTGAAATTTTTAATTGGAAGCTACTACTTCCCAAGTGGCCCGATTTCAATTTGGTCCCATTCAGACAACTATTTGGTCCCATTCAGACAACTATTTGGTCCAATTCAGACAACTATTTGGTCCCATTCAGACAACTATTTGGTTCCATTTCGGTAGTTGGAAGTCGGTTGCTGTGTCAATTTTTGACGTGTATTTTTTTGAAGTCGGTTAGAAAGAAGCGTGGCATCTAGGTCTAGGTACTCAGGACATCAAACGATTTCTGTATGGAGTATAATCAAAGCAATAAAATCTTGATGTTTTTTCATCGTGGGAGGAGCGGGAATGTGAATTTAGGAAGAAAAGTATTTGTGTAGAAATTATGAACGTTCGAACGAATAGCCTTTTGTGGTCATTGATATACTAGCGCAGAGGTAATATGGACACTGTAATAATGGTTTTCGGGAAGAAATATTGTTTGTACGGAACAGGAATATGCCGTTGTCGATATGAAGGTCAGACCGGACAAAGGCAAGTTAAGTTTTCATATTTTTGTAAGATAAGTTGCTATATTTTTATATGATTAAAGATTAGCCAATAGTCCAAGACGCCCAGGACTTTAATTGGCTGTGCCACAGCGGCTGGCACGTAAGATTTTGTTGCCTTTAATCAACATTCCATAGTAAGGCTTTAAGGTTTCAGCTTTTTTTCAAAATTACAATATAGCTGCTACTTTTTATTAAATTCATTCGGCTATTTTGGACATAAGCCTTCATACTCGTATGTGTGCCCGGTAACGGCAATAGGCTTGCCCCCTATTACATAGGACCTAAAATACTGGCAAATTATGGGTATGTAATGCACCTCTGTCTACCCCTTAGGGGATATAGGCGTGATATGTGTGTGGTGTGTATTAAAGATTAGCGGTAAAACCATAAATAATGTTTTCTTTTTCAATGTTATCTTTGGCTACAATTTAAATATATTTTTCTCATAAAGCGACAATACACGCGGTTACACATTTACGCAACGTAACATGCTATGTAAATGCATCGTGTACCACCTTTACAAGAAAACTCTACTTTCTGTATGTATTTATAAATAATCTAGTGTTCAACGGCACCGTTTATAAATTATTTTGGTTCTGGACTACCGTTGAAAGTTTATTAACATTATATTATAAGCCCATACCCGGAACAAGGTCCAGCCGGTAGCCGGCAACTCCCAGAAATTCCGAGCCATTTATTTACAAAACAATATGTGTGTGTATTCTTTATTATTCAATCATAAAAATATAATTTATATCTGTTGGCACATATCCAATATTCTGACTTTATCTACCGTGCACAACGCGGCTGTCACGCCAATACTTGATAACAAAGAAAATGCGCGCCTTAATATTATTATAATGATTTGCCAATTTCTAGTGATGTGGGTAATTTAAATGTATGATTGGTTTGGATCACATCTCATATTTCTTTATTTTGCGAGGCAAGGCTTCTTCGTAACTATAAATTTCTTCAAGGTCTTTACAGCCTCACACAGCTCCGCAAGAGTCATCCCAAGCCTTCCTACATATACGTACGATTCCGGCAGACAGTTAACTGTCCTTCTTGTGATAGCCTGTTCGTAAACAAGTTGAGGTCCCTATGCTACATTCGTGCATATGCCAGATATGACTGACAGAGTGTCGTTGTTGACGGATACGTTAAGGTCAACAACAACCCTTTTTTTGGTTTAAGTATGCTCAACACTGACGTTCGTGTCCAGCATTCAAGGTGGTTTTAACCAAGAATCTAGAAGATAAACAATTTCAATGAGTTCATATTACGCATACGCCGACAGCCAATGTCCTCATTCTAAAAGGGTCGTACCAGAAAGTTTTGGTCGTTAAAGGTAACATCTTAAAAATAAGTCGCGCAGACTCCGTCGCACTATTAGGTACATTTTGTTTTTTTTCTTGAACGAAATCCGCTTAAGTAGACAAGTTCGTATCTAGTTAAAGCATCGTAAAACTGCAAAACTTTCCGGCTAAGTGAAAAAAGACGAGCTAAGTTTGATAAACGCTGAACTAAACTTAAACTTCTAGGTGCGACACCATCTCGTGTACAGTTTATTATTACCTGCCTTTAGAAACGACATCGATTTTTTTGTTATTCCGTTAAATTTTTATAAGTCACACTATAAGTTTTGCGTAACTTAAAAAAACAACATGTTAAAACCAAAATATTATGTATATTGCTTTTCAAAATACTCTCCTTTACATTTTAATTTTTTTTCCATGCGATCGAACCATTTTTTAAAACAGGAGGACCACAGATCTGAAGGCAATTTTTCTACGTGCTGAACGCTATCACTGCCTCTTCGGAGTTGGTAAAAGTGAACCCTGTCATCAAATCTTTGATTTTGGTGACAATACAGAAATCACAGGGTGCTAGGTCGGGGCTATGCGCAGGATGGGTGACGAGTTGTACTTTTTCGGAAGCTAAAAATGACTCTGTTTTGTTGGCCGTGTGTGAAGAAGCGTTGTCATGATGTAGGAGAACGCGGCTTTTGGGTCGTCTTTCGCGAATTTTTTCTAACACCCTGGGTAAACAAATGGTAGAATACCACTTGGCATTAACACACTTTTGATCATCAAGTGGAATTGTACAGATGGGACCCGTAACTGAGAAAAAAAAACGCGATCATTTTTTTACCAACGTTTCTCGCCTGCCTCACTTTTGTTGGCTTGTTCTCATTTTCAAACACCCATTCACAAGATTGCTGTTTTTTTTCGGGTTCAAAACAATAAATCCACGTTTCGTCTCCTGTGACAATGTCATAAACAGCATTAGAATGTCCGTGGTCGTACTTCAGTAGCATCTGTGAGCACCTTTCCACGCGAGCCCGCTTCTGCTCCGCTGTCAATTCATGAGGGATCCAACGACAACAAAGTTTCCGAACTTTCAATTCTTCGTGTAAAATTTTCTGGATTTGACTCATACCAATCCCCGATAGTCCTCGAATTGTCTCATAGGTAATCCGCGGGTTTTCTTCAATTAACCGCTTAACAGTAGCGACATTATTTTCGTTGACGGCAGTTGAAGGCCGCCCTTCACGAAATTCGTCATGTAAAGAAACTCGACCTCTCTCAAATTCAGCAAACCATCGCCTCACGGTGCTCAAATAAGGTGCTTCTCTCCCGAAAGCAGTTTGAAGACGAGCGGCACAGTCCTGGGGAGAGAGAGAACTTTTAAAATCATAAAAAATCATCTCTCTAAAATCTTTTCGACTTAATTCCATTTTCGTTGCATACGTAGAACTTTGATGTGTGATAAAAAACAATTGACAGATGATTTCCCGCCAATTGTTTGTTTTATTACTAAGATGGTTGCAACGTTTAAAAAAATATAACATTCGAAATTCAAATAGTTCCGATTAGTTAGAAGTGCAAAACTTTTAGTGTGCCCCATGTATTTATGAAAACATGTACTTCTTAATTACATACCTACTTTTTGTGTAAAAAATCATTTTAGAACGCTGAACAGTGAACAATATCCAACCGTGTTTTTCATTAACTTTGTGATATTGCACCTGTAGGTTTTGAAAGGTGGTTGAAGAGATTAAACCTGTTGTAAGCCGCATGCAATTTTCCAGCCTCAGTATATATTTCCCAGGTAAAGAGCTTCTATACATATAAAGAGAAACCAGTCGGGATCTATCAACATTAACCACATCGGTATTTTATGTTAACACCGAAACCAGATATAAAATCTAATAAATTGGAAACTTCTCCGAACGAAGCGGTTTCATTACGGTAAATTTGACCCGCAGCAATCTAACATAGATCTTTCGCTAACCTTGTGTGAACTATAACTCTTATTAATAGTTCATTAAAGTACCTATATAAAGATCTATCTAGATTAGGAAACATGTTATTGATGGTGTTGATAAATTGAGATCGTTGAAGTGTATTTCTTACTAGCCTTCTTACGAGCCAAATGAGTATGTTTCAGGAGTGGGTTCACGTCAGTGGTGTGGTGGCCTGAGACCGAACTCACGTCGGCGTCGTAGAAATGTAATCCCATCAACATCTAAGCCACCAGACAATGGATGCTTCAATTATAATAGCATTTTAATCACTTACTTCCTGCTAAAGTGATTATATAAAATACTACTAATAGTCCAAATCAAAACAGTTTTAAAGAAGAGAATACTGTTCTGAAAATATAGAAATTATTAGTAGGTAACTAAAGAGACACATTTTTACAGAGCGAATATTCCTCTCGTATATTTGAATCACCCACTCATTCACGTGTTGCGCTGTAAAAAATACATATCCAACACGTTAGTTAGTCTTGTAGTAACTGCTGTAAAAATGAGACTAAAAGGTCACGTAGAGGTATGGCTCCGAGCATTTTGTATTAAAACCAACGCTGATGCTTTTTAGTATGAGAGGACGCATAAATATCTGCTTTACTCTAAGGCTATCTCGTGTCATTGAATGTAAATAATATTCCTCCTTGTGATAACACTGTCTTTGTACCTGTATCGTGTAAACATTGTACACCAATCATTATAGAATGATTGGTGTTCAATAATGTGTTACCTACCTTTTGCATTCTGGAAGTAGTTGATGACTTTGTACTTTGGTTAGTTAGTTGTAATTTTTGTTTGTCTATTTGACGCGAACATAACATTTAAACGAATTGAACAGAAGGTAAATAAGGAAGGAAATCCTTGATGAGATCAATAGAAGGCTAAGGATAGCTACGCCTATTGGTAGCTACGCTACATGGCAGTACTACTCGTACTAATCTATTTGTTTGTCAACATTCATAATTGTGCTGACAATGCAAATGTCCAACAACACCATAGTTTATGTTTATCTGTTCAAAACAATAAATTTTATCTATACTAGTCACCCATATAAAGAGAGTATCTGATACAAGGAGACGAGTAGCAGACATGGCGGCGGCTTATAATTGCCAACGCAATTGTGCGAGGGAAGGAAGTAATAAACCAACGATATTATCATATAAAAGCAGTTATGTGACTCGTTAATTATGAAAATAGTAAGTGTGAGGTACATATACCTCTCGTCTTGCCTATCCTGTGAACACTAACAACTTGTGTTATACGTATTATGCTTATGTCAACTATAATCAGACAGTAAGTTAATATTAAATGTTGATGTGTATAAGATACAGAGACATCTGTTATTTCACTAATTGAACAGAAACACATTATATTTCTCCACTAGTTTTTCTTCACTGACTGGTTACCTAATATACGAGTATGTAAAAGTTTCTCCAAGTGTCGACAGAGTATTAATTATGTTGACCGGCTTTGTAATTAGAATTAGTCTAACATACTTACTCAGCTCAACATACAAGCTCAGTATGGTTAAAGTGTTTAGCGTTTTTTTGTATTATATTTATACACTGTATTTTAATTATTAAAAAGTTACTTTATGATACAGTTTTGAAGGAAATCTAATAGAAAATCTCTATCATAAAGTAACTTTTTAATTTTTATAGTACCGGTGTCCTAAGCATAGGCTTTATATGTCAACTTTGGAATCATAATTTGAATTTTATGACATGAGAGTAGATAAAAAAATTTCATTATACCTAATCCTTTGAATCTGGACACGACACCACTCACATACGCCTGACCTATATCCAAGAAGCAGAGGTGCATTATGTGCCCACGCTTTGCCAGTATCTAATAGTTCCACTTAATAGGGCACAAGCCTATTGCCATTACCTGGCACTACAGAAACTCTGAAATTCAAAGACACCAAGAACAAATTTTATAAAAAAAATATTTAATGTAAAATTAAAAAAAAACAATACAGTACAATGAAAAAGTGTACAATTTACGAAAGTTTTAGCTGATATAGACGTTAAATTAATTCGATTTATCAAAAACGCGTAACATCCTTATCTTGGGAGAATATTTACAAGCAAAAATGAAATTGGTTCCTCGGACCTTTTGGTAATTGGTTGAGGTCAGCTTATGCGTAACATAAAAACAACTCAAATTGCACAAATCCGTAAAGTCAAGGCTTTATACTTATTACTTATTGGCGAAACGTAATACGTGTCTCGCATACCACAGACACAGTCCCTACCCAAAGGATGTTTTATAAAATATTGATAAAACAAATATCATTTTAGACTAGACTAGCTGACCCATCGAACTTCTTACTACGACAATTCGACAGGTCCGATATGTTTTCAGATCATTCAAGAACCAATTCAAATTATAACAGATTGCAGCTAAGTGTGATTCCATTCATAACTATTACTATTGGGCTATCACAAAAAAAGAACTGTTGGCATGGTTCCATTTCAAGCGAATGAGTACTCGTTGTAAAGTGCCCGTATAATACCAAATGTGGCCGCAGGGAAAACTAACTTGTACGAAAAACTGTTTCAACACAATATAGCTTAACAATGCAATTGGAATGAAAATGCTAAATAAAGCAGACAATCAAAAGCTATAGGACAATATAGACTCGCCAGGACTAAAAGACCAACTTCGAAAAATAGATACCTCGTGCAGTCACAGAACGTACAAACTAAGTCCCAGTAACACACTTGTAAAACCCATTAGCTTGACTGTCTAATCCCGAGGCCGTGTTATACACAAGTTAGTTCTGCGTCCACTAATGAGAAACTTCCGCGTCGTTTGGCATGGAGGCTTACCACATCAACAGAATATCTGATTAAATAGATTTCGACTAACTATTACGCGGGTGGGTCGCCCCTATTACGAGGGACCAATAAACTTAAATTTAAACGCTCTATCTAACTCGTCAGGAACAAAAATTTGATTGTGTATGTGTGTGTGCTTATTGGAAACTATTCAATCACGCATACACACGTCGTATACGGCGACAGCGTATACGACGACCGCGTTGGTCTATGATACACACACACAAATGGTACATGCTACCAGTATTTACTTAACAGTACTAAACCAGGCTTTTTAAAAATTGTAAGGACATCGGTACAACGGTATCTAGGGTCAAGCTAAACAGATCGCCGCAGTTGTGTTGTTCAAGTTACACTGAGGTAACCGCGTAAGTAACTTGTGTGACATCGTGCACAGTCTCGGAGCAAGCCTGCGCTCCATCAAGTGTGCCTAACTCTCGGAGGACGTTAAATTACGCTCAGTTGGAATGCAATATGCATTCACCGAACTTGTGATCTGACGTAGGAATACGAATGCTTGAACCCTGGTATTGTATGGAATTTAATGACACATGGTAAACAATTTAGAACAAAGAAAATGTAACTTTACCCTAACAGCTATTTCGTAAAAATATTATTTGTTAATGGTGAACCCAGAAATCATAAAAATCCCTATAATGATAAAAATATTGGACACGTACAAGACGTCTGAGATTTCGATAGTCGCAGAAATAGACCGAATGTCACACAACGTATTAATGTGCGGATGTGACGTTTGTACATAATTACATTCGCCTTTTATTGTTCTAGTATAGTAATGTGAAAGAAATAAAAAGCACTTCGTTTTACGTAGAAAAAGTAAAAGAAAACTGGGTATTTCCTTATAAAAACTTCAAAGTTAAGCTGAATCTCGCACAAAAAACTCTTGAAGAACTTGGTTTAAATTTTCTCGGAATTCAAAACCATGTTGAGTAATTCACAAAACATGTTTACCAATCAGCCTGCAGAGAGCACACACTCCACATTGTAATGAAGAATGACGAATTTGGTTCGAAGGAACAAGTTCGTTGTATCCCGATTTCAGTTGTTCTACTTTTGTTAAAGTTCCGATTGTACAAATAGATTGAGCAACTCTGATAATAGTGTTTTACTCATACATTTTGAAGATACAAAAAGTACCCTTAAAATGTATATTAAAACTGGCTGTCTCGCCAAACTTCGTACCGCATAAATTTTTCTAATGTCCAGTCTTCTTTCTTTTATTCTAAAAGATCCTTCTCTTGATAATAACGAACACAACAAAAAAAGATTTAGCGATATCGGTCCAGCCGTTCTCGAGCCATTAATCTCTTGACCAACCCTGCTTTGTTTTATACTTATATAATAGATGTTTGGTCAGAGTAATTTTTGTGGGGTCCATGCTCTGACGTGGTAAGTGGAGCTCGTGGTCTAATGGTAACCGACAATGTTAACACATTGCAAAGGTTAAGCAATACCTAATCAGGCCGGTCTTAGGATGGGTTACCATTTCTTATAACATTGAAAACCCTCCATGCCTCGGAGAGCACGTTAGGCCATCGGTCCCGGTTGTCATACGAATATCTATGGCAGTCGTTAGCGGGTACTTGGAGCCCTAAATAAAAAACTTCAATATCGCGCATGGGTTGTGGACGTCAGATGGCAGTCGCTTCACGTGAAATATCGAAGTTCAGGTCAAATAGCAGTTAGACTGGAAAGTCCACCCCAGCTGCATTGGGAAAAGGCTCGGTGGATAGTCAGAGTATTTTTTTTTATTATATTATGTGTCAAATTATTACCGACGACCATTAAATGGAGTATAGACTAGCATTACTAAAAATATCAAAATAAAATGTGGATCAGAACCGTAAAGGGAATACGTAAGCACTTCACAATTTTATATATATTTTCAGTTTCAAATATTAATACGGATAACGTCATAAAATCGCTTCACTTTGTGTCAGAGACAGCGAGTATGCTACATTTTCATAATAATTCAACTCACAAGTTTAGCGAACATGAAATTGTCCACGGGCGGTCACCACCAGACATTGAATAATAAAATCTTGAACGACAAGTTCTGAGAAACTGTGAACATTCTCAGGACTTGAACAACTTTGTGGAAATTTTAAAATTCAAGACAAATTACCTGGCTTTACTCTGTTCTGAGTGGAGGAGAATATTTCAACTGTTGTGAAGACTATTGAAGGATTCTCTGAAAATATTTCTTTTAAAATGTACAAGTTTTATTTTCTTAATAAATGTTTACTCAAAAATAACTAAAAGTGACATTTAAAGGCGAATTTTCACCTCGTAGAAAATAAAGTTTGAAGTAAACTGTTGGATGCTAACTTAAATCGTAGCTGGGAACTCGCTAACTTGTGCCGAGTAACTATATATAAGTAATTCTGGACTCGTTATAAGTTTCCTAACCTCACATTTAGGTAGAATCACATAATTGCCTACTACATGTTTGTTTACTAACTCTTTTGATATTTACATTTAAATACCTATGGGCTGTTTGATGGCTTAAAAGATATTAGAAAGATGCGATAATTGTAAAAAATATAGGGAAGTATCTAATCATACAGAACAGCAATGCGTATACTGTTTGGAATCAGTTTAATGAATTATTTAATAATATTTAAATGATAATGGGAAAAGTTTTGGCACGATATTTGAATGTTATTTAGTCCATTATTATAAAAGAAGACAATAACAGAGTAAGTAGGTCACATTATTGTAAAGCTCATCGGTATTTATAACAGAGGTCATAATCTGGAATTGAATAATGCTGGCGTTAAAAAAATATTGTTTTTATATCACTACAAATTATAAAACTAAGTCACGTCCGTTGTCCGTATGTATGCTTAGATCTTTAAAACTTGGCAACGGATTCCGATGCGGTTTTCACCACAGGATAAATTGGTTTTTGAGGAAGGTTTTTAGTATAGTATAATTTGTCAAGCGGGAGTGGCCGCGGGCGCCCGAAGTGCATTTTTAGACGGAAGCTGCTGACTATTTTCTTGTAGAATAACCTACAAGAAAATAGTCAATGAGTAAACAATATATTCTCAAGTGTGTTTCACAGACACTGTTTATCAAGGGATGACCTTGATAAACAGTGTCTGTAACCAGCCCACCACTTCACACGAAGTGTGGCTCTCGAGAACTTTCAAAATCTTCAATGGGTCGCCGACCTTATAGTTTTCCAACGGCACGCTCCGAGAAATTATATTCAATGCCTTTTAACACTTTAGTGGTGAAAATAAACGGACAAACAAAAACCATTGTTTATTAATCAAGAGTTTTATTACTTCTAGGTTTGATAGTAATATTGTTTATTAAATTTCGTTTTATTTATATTTTATGGGAAGGCAAGCAAATTAACAGATTCAAGAGTGTTATATAGTAAGTATGTACTTGATTTTTATAGTAAATATACCTTCTTTCTGTACTTTTTAGGGTTCCGTAGTTAAAGTCTTGGAACCATTATAGTTTCGTAATGTCTGTCCGTCCTCGGACGGCCTTCCTCTAATTACGAACATAACTTATTAGAAAATCTATAAACCACGTCCTGTACAAACGTCACGACGACTATGGCACTACTCGTCAGCGGATTGGGACGGTCTACGCGATTATTATGTGTCCGTCCCCTGGAGCCAGCGCTGCTTTGTAGGAAAGGCTCCTTCGGATAGTGCTTCTGCTATTACTGGCGAGATCAGTTTAGGGATGGATTATTACATCCCTTTCACTGATGTCGCCAGTATCCGCAGAGCCCGTCCCTGGTTCGGGCGAGATTGTGCCAAAGCTGTTCGACAAAAACAGTCGGCATATCGCGCCTGGATCAGGGCCCGGGCTGTGCGCGACCCAAACGTGGGCCACCTCAAAGCAGCGTACAACCTGGCCACAAAGTCGAGTAAGAGGGCCTTTAAGAGAGCGGATGCCCAGCGCGTCGCGCGGCTTGGTCAGGAGCTCACTTCCCATCCCACGGGCAGCCGTGGATTCTGGCAACTGGCCAAAGCCGTGCAATCTAACTTTTGTCAGCCCTCGCTGCCACCACTGCGTTACCCAGATGGAACACTGGCTCACAAAGCCCAAGAGAAAGCGGATATGCTCGCAGACCTCTTTGCGGCTAATTCCCGGGTCGACGACCGTGGCCTGCAGCCCCCCGCCATCGCCAACTGTGGCCACACAATGCCTGATATTGTTATCAGGCAATGTGATGTACGGGCAGTACTGCGGTCACTCGACACGCGGAAAGCCAGTGGCCCTGACGGCATTCCGGCGGTGGTGCTACGAAAATGTGCAGCTGAGTTGTCTCCAGTATTAACGCGTCTGTACCGCCTGTCATACTCTTCAGGGCTCGTGCCGGAGGTCTGGAAGGAGGCTAACGTACAACCGATCCCCAAGAAAGGGGATCGGTCCGATCCAGGCAACTATCGACCCATAGCTGTCACCTCAGTCATTTGCAAGGTGCTTGAGCTCCTTATAAATAAGCAGCTCATGCAATTCCTAGAGGATCACTCGCTAATCAATGATCGACAATACGGCTTCAGGCCAAAGCGATCAACGGGTGATCTTCTGGCATTCGTAACGCATGTCTGGGGTGGGGCTATGGAAAGGCACGGCGAGTCCTTGGCTATTAGCCTGGACATCGCCAAAGCCTTCGATAGGGTCTGGCATGCTTCGCTCCTTTCCAAGCTTCCGGCATATGGTCTACCTCCTCAACTGTGCAGCTGGATTGCCAGTTTTTAAACGAGCGCCGAGTGCGGGTCCTCTGCGATGGCCAGGCTTCTCGCTTCTTGCAAGTGAATGCCGGGGTACCGCAGGGGTCCGTACTATCACCAACTCTCTTTCTTCTGCATATCAATGATATGCTATCCCTCGGGAACATTCATTGCTATGCAGATGACAGCACACTGCACGGGAGTTACTCGGTTCGTCCGACGGCGGGGCGATCTGAGATTGAGGAGGAGAGACGACGACTCGTGGCTGATCTCGACCGTAACCTCGACAGTATCTCTCAATGGGGTACCGAGAACCTGGTCGAGTTCAATGCCCGCAAAACACAGGCGTGTACATTTACTGCGAAGAAATCCCCTTTCCTTCCCCTACCCTCTCTTCAGAATGCATTATTACCAATGAAGGACAACCTTGATATCCTTGGCATAGACGTTCGTCGAGAGCTCAATAATAAAAACTACATCGAAAGATGTATAGGGCTAGCTTCGCGGAAACTAGGAATACTGAATAAGGTAAAGAGATTCTTTACACCGGACCAGAGGTGTCTGCTGTACAAGACGCAGATTAGACCCTGCGTCGAATACTGCTCTCACCTCTGGGACGGCTCCGCGAAGTATCTGCTGGACGCTCTCGACGCTATGCAGCGACGGGCTATCCGTATTATAGATTGTCCGGAGGTAACGGGAAGCCTTGAGCCGCTAGTTCAGCGCCGAACAATAGCTTCCTTGGCCGCATTCTACCGTATTTACCACGGCGAGTGTTCTGAAGAGCTCTTCAATCTGATCCCACCCTCTTCCTTCCGATCCCGAACGACTCGTGCCGGGCAGAGATGCCACCCCCACACAGTGGATAGCATGTTCGCGAGAACCGAACGTTTTAAACATTCGTTTCTCTGCCGAACGATAGTGGCCTGGAACGCCCTGCCTGTGCACGTGTTTCCTCCCACATATAATCCTGGGTTCTTTAAGCGGAGCGTGAAGAGGCACATCAGTAGGTCGTCAAGTTGAGGGCCATTCTCAATAGTAATGTGTGCTGTGAGAGTGGCCCACAATCGCTAGACGTCGTCACGACTTACCACCAGGCGGGCGGCGTCAATTTGGCGAACCAAATATAAAAAAAAAAAAAAAAAAAAAAACCAATCTGTAATTTGAACATAAATTCCAACAGCGAGGACTAATGTTACAGCGTTACTAATACAGGTAACTTTAATGTTTTTCATATAGTTTGACATCTAAAACCGGCAAACTAGAAATGGACTAAGTACTTTGGGCTTCGGACCAATGTCACAGAATAGATAACAGGTAGTACCTACTGACTTTGTGCTACTAGCGTGCCATTATGGAAACATCTATAAGGGGTTAACGAATTGGCGAGATGTGGGCTTAATAAGTGTCTGTCTACGCCTTTGGGGAAATAGACGTGATTTATGTCTGTGTACGAATATGGCGAGTGAGTTATTTTTCACATTTTAGTTCCCTCAATGTAGGATGAAACAAACGCATAAGTAGTTTTTTTTTTTTTTTTTATTATTTTTTTTTTTTTTTAGTTCCGCGACCAAGGCCGCGTCCGCTCTAACGTCCGTTGCCGGGCGTCTCTGGTTACAAGCAGAACGTATTTCCAGTGGCGCCCGGCGGACTTTGACCACCTCTGTGGTCTCTGCGGGGGTTGGGTCGGGATGAGAATCCCGCGTCGTTGGGGGTAGGGTTTTATCCCGCGTCAGTGAGTGAATCTGGTTGCGTGCTATGGGGCAAAGGCCCCGCAGCACGCAACCCTTCTAGCCTGCTTCTGTAAGGACGACGGGTGGCGATCCCGCCGTCCTCAGGCCCCGATCATGGAGGTCGATGGTCTTGGGCGTAGATGAGTCTGCGGCGGCCACGCCGCTGACTACGGAACTCGGCGGGGAGGGCACGCTCCCTCTCCCTCTCGGCCGCCTCCTTCGCGAGCACGACTTGCTCGCAGAAGGACACGGCCGCGTTCCACCTACTCCCGCTGGAGACCATGGCTTGAAGCATGGTCTCCAGCGAGAGGGTATCCACGCCCAGACCCACTACGAGGTCCCGGCGCTGACTCGCCCACGCTGAGCACTCCACCAACGTGTGGAGTGCGGTGTCGTCGTCGGAAACCTCGCAGTGTTGACACCGGGGTGTGACCTCACGATGGATGCGAAACAGATAGCTACCGAAGCATCCATGCCCGGTAACGATCTGCGTCGCACGATACGTGAGGTCACCATGCTGCCTCTGCAGCCAATCGTCCATGATCGGTCTCACCGCCGCGATGATGGTGGCACCCCACTTGGGTTGCTCAAGTCGCACCCTCCATGACTCCATGAGATCCTGTCGGAGTTGGGACCGCCGGTCATCGATTTCTCGAGACGCAGGCCTGTGGTCCCGCTCCAGCGCCTCCTTGCGCCATTGGAACAATGACGCAAGGGCTCTCGCTTCCAGGTCCCATGGAGGGGTCCCGGCTAGGAGACATGCAGCCTCTCCGGAGATCGTGCGGTAGCCCCTTATTGTTTTGACGGCCAAGGTCCTCAACGGTCTGTTAAGGAGCGTTGAGTTGTTGGCCGTCAACCGCGCCGCCCATACGGGAGCCCCGTATAGGGCCATACTCCGCACGATCCCCAGGTACAGTCTCCTGCAGGAAGCGTTGGGTCCCTTTAGGTTGGGCATCAGTCGCGAAAGCGCGACCGATGCCTGTGTCACCTTGGGGACCAAACTTCGGAAATGTGGTCCGAAGTTCCATCGGCTATCAAGTACGATCCCTAGATACTTCATCGAGGGCTTGATGCCGATGCTAACGCCTCCCACATTTATGCTGGAACCTTCAGGTGGACCGTTCCGAGGTCTGTGAAAACACAGAACCTCGGACTTGTGCAAGGCCACCTCCAGTCCCAGCCGCCGTATCCGACCCACGACTTGAGCAACACCCGTCGTGACCTTGAGTGCTGCCTCCTGGTACGTTGCACGCCGCGCCGTGACGAGGGTATCGTCGGCGTAGCACGTTACGCCGACGCCCTCAGGCAACGCACCCCACAGCACCCAGTCGTAGCCGATGTTCCACAGAAGCGGCCCCAGGACCGACCCCTGTGGAACACCGCACGACACATCCCGCCGAGCTGGCCCGAGCCAGCTGGGGAAAGCTATGGCCCTCTCCGAGAGATAGGCCCCGACAATACGACGGAGGTAGAGAGGCGTTTCGTGATACACGAGCGCCTCCCTAACGCAGCTCCATGGCAAGGTGTTGAACGCGTTGGCGATGTCAAGAGACACCGCCACCACCACCTTGCCCTGCGAGACTGCTTCCTCCATCAGGCTCTTGACGCGCATGATCGCGCTCACGGTGGAGCGTCCCCGACGGAAACCGTACTGGTTGTCCGCCAGGTCTGGCCCCACCGTCGAGAGATGCTCGACGAGGCGTTCCGCGATAATTCGCTCAAAGAGCTTACACACCTCGTCGAGCAACACGATCGGCCGGTATCCGGACGGTGAGTCCACCGGCCGCCCCGCCTTACGGATCAGGACCAGCTTCCCCGTCCTCCACACCTTGGGAAACTGGCCCCTTTCGAGGCATGCGCTAAAGAGCCCCATCAGTCGAGGCCCGAGTTCTTCGAGGGCCAGGACCCATGCACGGCCAGGAATGCCGTCGGGTCCGGGGGCAGTGATTTTCCGGCGTTTAAGCCGGAGTACTGCCGCACCTAGCTCCCCCACCCTGACTTCGGGTACGTCGTCTTCGCCGGACGCATAAGTAGTGCACTACACTAATATTATTTCACTCTCCTTAAATCTGACTTGTATTGGTACGGAGAATTTTGGGATATCCTCTAAATAAACGAGTCTCTGTAAACCTTTGAGTCATCTTGTGGGAATACGGGTGCCGACCTGAATACGTGTGCCATGTAAAAATGTAAAATGTTATACTTACCAACAGTTTTTGAACATTCAGAACAAGATTTGTACTTAGATTTATTTTAAGCCAGGATTCATGTGAGTTAGAGCAGTAATATTATGCCGTCCTGTTATCAACCAATTTTTATAGCTTGAGTCGTTCAACAGATATTATTTCCGGATCAATGAATATTTTGTATACAATAAAGTAATAAAAACAATTGTTTTACGAAGTGTGAGGTTATTGAGGCGATGACATGCGAAGGAGGTTTATAGAGGACGTTATATTATAGTGCATAGGAGTAAAGTTTACTCTCTATCAGAGCACTAAAGTATAGCTATTTAATATTAGTACATTTTGAGTTTGAAACTAGTCATAGAAATTAAGAAAGAATTTAAATGTAAATTATTTTGATAAAACTTCATCTGGAATGTTTGAAACTTTAACTAGATCAATTTAAAATTTTGCATGAAACTTTACTCTAGAGACATATAGGTCGCCGAGCGCCACTGGAAATTCCTTCTGCGTGTGCACCAGAGACGTCCGGCAACGGACGTAAGAACGGTCGCGGCCTTGGGACGCGGAACTAAAAACAAACAAGTGACCAGAACATATTATGTGTATGTAGGTAGTAGTTGCGAATAGAGATAGCTTTTACCATAATATGAAACATAGTGTGTCCCGAGTTATCCAGTACAAAAATATCAAGGAATTGTCCCCAGACCTCTACATAAAGTGGCTGGTATGAAAATCTTATTGCTTGTTCTAAGGCCATAGGTTGCACTATCACCACTTACAGAACATTACACACGGGCCCGCCAGTTGAAACCGCCATAAAGAGAAAAACTTCCTCGCTTAATTTCGGGTTGTAGCCAAAGCCACGTCCATAAACGCGGCGGGATAACATAAACCCTTATTTTTAGATATTCTCACATGATTTTCTGCAAGTTTTGCTCAGAATTATAAAAAGATTGTGTATTTTTAAGCAAATTGGGAGCTTGCTAACTTTTTATATTTAATTAATTCAAAACAATAGTCCTTGGGGTGGACTTAAAGTACCGGCTGTTCCCTTTTCAGAGGGGAGTCTAAGGAGTCTAGCAACTGGCGACAGACCACAACTAGGTGCCACGAGATGGTTCAAGTCCACCCCAAGGATTATCGTTCTTGGATTTATATCAGTTACCTTATCTAATACTTAGTCTTTCCAACAAGTTCAAAAACGTGAATTAATGAAAACCTTTTAATTTAAAACCAAAATCATAAGATAGTAAAAAACAAAGTCGCTTCCGTGTATGTATGCTTAGATCTTTAAAACTACGCAACGAATTTTGATGTAGTTTTCACTAATGGATAGAGTGGTTATCGTTATCGGTACCTCCGGACTACCTCGGTAGCGCAGTGGTATGTGAGTGGGATGTGTACGTCACTGAACTACTGAGTTTCATTCACAAAATGTTTATTTCGAAGTTTGGGTATTTTCTGTGTCGATGAGGCAACCGTAGAATTACGGTCCTCACATTTTATGACACACAGTGCCATTTAACAAACACTCTTACAGTTCCAGTGAACGTAATTCTCAATTCAATTCAACTCAATTCAAGAAAAATATCCGTTATTATTATCAATGGTGGTACGGCTTTCGTGTTACGGGACAGTGCGATAGTCAACTTAATCTGGTGTTGCTTCGCATGTTGTACCTACAATTTGGCATAATCTCTTGCTTTAGTGGTAGGTAGTGTTAGTAGATTTAAGATAATCCGTCCTCCTGAAATAACTCTTGGACACTGTGTTAATGACATATTTGCCAATGACAAGGTGCACAGACAGAATTGAAAAACATGCCAGTGCCTGATCATACATAACATATAAATTTCGCACTGGCCTAAGTATAACTACTGCTATTACTTTTTTTACATCTAAAACAGACAGACAACACAGATTTACAAATTGTTATTCATACAAAACTTGTTATGCAAACAGTTTTTCAAGCCTATATTGGAATATATTTTACTGTTGTCTGCAAGCAAAGTTGCTTTAAACTAACTTACTAATAGACATTACAAAGTAGAGTGCACGTTTACTGTAATAGTCGTTATGTATTATTGAGAAAATGACAGGTAAAAAAAATACAATCTCTTGAGTGTCAGTTAAGAAAACTGATAGTTGTCCCATATTCCCTTTGAAAGTATCAAATAGCTTTTTACCTTCATTCTGGAAGGTGGCTTGTCAAATTGGGAACATGACGTGGGTCACAAACTTTCTTATTTTGAAGTTAACACATAATTTGCGCTTAAATCTCCGTAATTTTATGAATGGAAAAGCCTTGGCAGTTGTGTCAGTCAGCCAGGCGTAAAAAAAGATAATCTGTACCTAATGCGGAGAGATGTAGTAAGTATGGAATAAAAACTTACCCAACAATACCTAATATGTAACATTACTTAGATCTAGACAAGGCCAATAATACGAGTGGTCTTATATAATTTGTCGTTTCGCACAAGATAGAATTATGTTTGAAAAACAGACATACTGTTTAAACATTTTTTTCGCTTTCATAAAAATTTGTAAGATCCTTTGAACACTCGTCACACCCGGTCTTTAAGTGAAATTTCAGTGTGTTTTCCTGTACAGTCGGTAGATACTTTAACAGTTGACTGGTTCCAACTGTGAATAAAGAATTCTTGAACACTTCCGTCCTCTAGAGGCTTTGCCTCGAGTTGTCTGTTACTTTGTTGAGATTTGGGAGAATGTTTTTTTTTTAATTAGGTTCGCCAAATTGTCTGGTGATTGTAGGCGACTCTCATGGTACACAATACTATAGGGAGTTGCCCTCAACTTATCGACCCAGTGATGTGAAGAAACCAGGCTTTGTATGTTTGTTTGAACTGAACAGGCTCCGTAACTGCTGAACTGATTTATTATTTTTAAAAACTCTTTCACTGATATCTAGCTTTGTTATCTCTGAGTAACATAGATAGAAGTTACACGGGAACACATTCCCGGAATTAAAAATTCCGGGAATGTGTTCCTACGGGAATCGGAAACGAGGAAAACCATATAACGTGGAAGGATCCACGGTGATCAGCTACTTGTTCATAACAATGAATACATATTAAGGTAGACTAGTAGTCAGCACTTGACATACGACAATAAACATAATGTTAGTATTAGGGCATTAGTGTAGGATCGCGTGTGTCTGACCAAATGTGAGCGCCGACCTAGATTCATTTACAAATGATGTTTCTGTTTGTAGCATGGTTGTGTATGTGTGTTGTAACTGATCCTTTGCTTAAATAATATGTCATTGCTGTCAGACAATAATAATTCAGCATATTAAGACTTAATCCAGACAAGGCTGAATCAGGACCTACCGAGCTTATACTTTATTTCGCAAACACTTGATGTACATATGATTTGTAAATAATTATAAAATTGCTTTTGTACCGGGGATGAGACTTTGGGTACCTATATTTGCTGAAGCTTCGTCCGTCAATCAGCGAGTAAACTTCATGGAACTGGATAACTTGGGGCCAGAGGCTTTGGACCCCTTAGTAGCTCACCTTAGCGAAATAATATACATACGGTCTTATAGTGAATGAGAAAAATGTAGAAAGGTATGTACCTAATTAACATTGATGTTTTTTTCATAATAATAATGTCAGGATTTATTTTTTTACTTGTGCACCTATAACACGCCACAGCTGTGCCAAGGCTATCTGTCATACGTATAGACAGACAGACAGGTGGGTCGCACATTTTTGTAACATGCAGCATACAGCCCTGTGGGACGGCCTCGGCCGGGGTGTAGCGTTTATTTAGGTACACCTGTAACTAACACACCGAATATTTTTTGTTAATAATAAAGTAGGTACCTACTTGATATTATTACCGGCAGTTGTTTTTACTTTTGAGAATAGAAAACATGGACTAATTGAACCAAATAAATGCGGAATTTTATGATAAAATTATAATAATAAATACACGTCCAAAAAATTACAACAACCGAATTCAAATTACCGAAATGGGACCAAATTGAAATTTTTATTTTTTTATTTTATTTATTTATTTCATCAAGAACTACATCTTTCTTTACAGGCATAACTCAATACGGTAGTGTAGTGACAGCATTATATATTATATTTAAATTAAAAACTAACCTATTTGTAACAAATTACATACATTGTGACTCTCGTGAACTCACTCAGTGAACAACCAAAGATATCGATCTCCTCAGCAACTAGATTGAGAGTGCGAAACGCCCGAGACAGCGGCGCCTCCCCCAGCAGGTTGGTACGTGCCCTAGGAACAGCCAGCAAGCAAGGGCGCGCTCTTCGCTACACGAATCGATTCGGCACATTCAATTTTATAGCGCTCAAAATGATTGCATTGTGTAATTTACCTCTAATTATCTTGAATAGGTACAGAATCAGCGTGAACTCCCTTCTCACTCTCAGCTCGTTATAACCAACCATGCCCAGAATAAACAACGTTGGGTACATAAGCGGATAAAAGGGGTACACTCCGTATAGTCTTAAATATAAAAACCTTTTAAATTTATTTTGAACCCGCTCTAACATAAAACTATATTTGGCTTCATAAGGATTCCAAATAACTGCATTGCATTCCAATTGACTCCTCACCAATGCGTTGTACAACGCGATAACCACCCTAATATTTAGAAGGCGCAAGCTGAGCGCAGCACGAAACCCAGGTTCCTAAATGCTTTCTTGCTACACTTAGTAACATGATTACGGAATGTCAGCTCCGTGCAGAAGTTCACCCCTAAGTCCCTTACCTCTGTGACCCGTGTCATTGAACTACCGTCAACGGGCACTTTCACACTGCCACGATATCGTGCATTTTATCGTGGCGATATCGTGACGATATGGGGGAGGTAAGGGTGCATTGGGCATGTGTTGTTAAGCAATTTAAAAAATGTTTCAATTGTCATTATGCAGATGGGTACTGCAGTACCTACCTCATCAGGTCAGGGGCCTAAGTCGCATAAATTACGATAGGTCATCGACGATACGTGACGATATCTTCCACTTTAGCGTGGCGATATCGTGACGATATCGTGACTACACAAGGAGTCACGGTGATTTCACCTGTGATTAATCACAGAATATGAGCATATGATTCGTCACTGTTCGTATGATTGATGATGTATTACCAGAACATAGTCCCCAGACAGATATTTAGGGGAACATAGAAACACGTCCAACTGTCACCCACCGGTAATATCAAAGTTTTTGGGAAGTGGGATGGGATTTGGATTTTTTTTGTTAAGGGAAGATATGTAGTTTTATAACTTGTGGGGGCTGCAAAGTGGGTCGGAAAAAGAAGTCAAAATTGACCTAAGATGCTTACTTTCCCAGATATCAGGTACTGGGTTTTTTTTTTGCAGGCTAATAGAATAAGTCTTGATCGGGATGCAGGGGAACAAAAATTTGCTCAGAATTGAGCTGGGAAGCTCCGTTACCGGAATATAGGGCTTCAAGTTTTGTGGAAAGTGGGATGACAATCGGAAGAAAAATTTGTGGGAAGATGGGGTTCAAATACTTACTTAGGGTAGGTACTATGGGGCCGGAAAAATGAAGGTGAAATTGACCTGTGATGCTTAGTTTTCGAGATATGGGGTAATGGGAATCTTGGGTATTTTTGCGGGATGAGGATTCCCGGGATTTTTTTTGAAGGCGAATGGAACTTGTGAAGGGAGGGGGTGCAAGGGGAAGAAAAATTTGCCCAGAATTTAGGTGGGAATCTTGGTTCCCGAGATATGAAGGGGCTGGGAAGTTAAGAAGTAATGTCGGGAGTAACTAAATTCAACTTAACCTAATGATAATTGTACGAGTACTCTGCAGTCATTCGGTTTGGTGCCTTTCTGGCGCCATCCGGGCGCGTTGCTTATGAGTTTAGCAAACTACCGATTTCTTGACCAATTACAGTTGCAACGTTTTACGTTCATTTACGCGACTTAGGCCCCTGACCTGATGAGGTAGATACTGCAGTACCCATCTGCATAATGACAATTTAAACATTTCGTAAATTGCTTAACAACACATGTCCAATGCAATACCTCCCCTATATCGTCACGATATCGTTATCGTGCAATGTGAAAATGTGCAATATTGGGATGGGATCACTTGGGAAGTAGTAGCTTTCAATTAAAAAATCGGTTGACCCAGTCCAAACATATGAGGTAACAAACATAAAAAAACATATAGTCGAATTGAAGACCTCCGCATTTTTTGAGGTCGGTTATTAAAGCACAGAAACGAAGCCGTTAATATAATAAATAAATAAATGTGTGAACAACGTGTTTTTAACCATTCAGTTTTTCTTTAGTTTATATACTTGTACCTACCTAATTACTAGTATTCGAACGCAGCTCTGCTGCCCCTATAGCTGGAATTTTACGGGACGGTTTTCTAGAGAACTCTAGTTTGGAAATAGGAAATATGTTTATAGGTGGATTGTGCATTGGATTATTAACTTTTATTTTTCTTTTCAAACATACTGAAATAACGGTTGGAGTAGCAACAAAGTTATTCCACTTGCACTACAAAACAGCTCAAACATGAATCACGAAAGACAACTTATAACTTTACATGCGCCTTAAGTGGAGCAGGTGAGAGAAAAGTGCATTAAACTGTCACCGCACTCGTAACGACATACCAAAGAAAACGTTCTCTCATGTCCCAATAACGTATTGTTCTTTAAACATAGAAACATTTAAGCCCACACTACCCATTTCTACCAAACTAATTGAGAACCGATATTTAAAGGCAGAATTACACTAATTGATTCCAAATAATAACCTAAAATGTTGTCCCTGTAAAACAGCAAAAATTGTGTCAGCGCCGGTACCTCGTTGTGGGCTTGGGCGTAGATACCCTCTCACTGGAGACCATGCTACGAGTCATGGTCTCTAGCGGGAGCCAGTGGAACGCGGCCGTTTCCTTCTGCGAGCAGGTTATGCTCGTGAAGGAGGCGGCCGGTAGGGTGAGGGAGCGTACCCTCCCCGCTGAGTTCCGAAGTGTGCGGTGAGGGCGCCGCAGACGTGACTACGCCCAGGACTATCGACCTCCATGATCGGGGCCTGAGGACGGTAGATTAGCAACCCACCGTCCTTACAGAAGCAGGCTAGAAGGGCTGCGGGCTGTGGGGCTTCACCCCACGCACGCCCTCACTCACCGGCGCGGGATAAAACCCGATCCCAAAGATGCGGGGTAACACCCGACCACCACGCAGCGGCCACACAGGTGGCCAAGGTCCACCGGGCGCCACTGGCAATTCTTTCAGTGTCCACCGGAGGCGCTCGGCAATGGCCGTAGGTTCAGCCGCGGCCAAGGGCTGGGGATTAAAAACAAAATCAAAGCAAACAAGAGCAAAGTATTTGAGTGAAATAGTTGAATAATTTATATCATAGGTATTCATCATCATCATAGAATTTGAATTATTTACACAAATGGAAAGTAAGTACACCTACTTACAATAAAACGTTTAAAACGCCCTCCGCGTCATATTGCTGACTGGAAAGGGAAGGTTCCCAGAATGCTGGCTGCGTTGGTATGATAAATGGCGATACTTACTATAATTTTTAGAGCCCGGAAAAATATATTTTTTGCTCACACATAGGTGCTATGTACAGATAATGCCGATAATGATCAAAGACTCAATCATTTCAAAACAGTATTACCCAATATTTATTTGCACTAAACCTTTTTCATCTGCAAAAGGCTTTCAATAAGTCGAGAGTGCTTAAATGTGTTATTGATCCCCTTCTGTCCTGTTTTTTTGTGTGACTCATACCTCAGGCGCTTTACAAAACCAATCATTTGGTAATCAATTATTTTACTAATATACATAATGTAAGTACCGATAGAGCTATACCATAATAAAAAGTAACTTATGGCATGGCATGGCGCCACTGGAAATACCTTCTGCGTGCGTACTAGAGACGCCCGGCAACGGGCATAAAGACTAACTCTGAATTGGTTACCTGGTTACTTTTTAATCAAGGTAATGTGATCTTGTGAAAACTTGGGAACGAGAAAACTATTCCACGCAGGTGAAGCCGTGGGCGTCCGCTAGTGCAGTATAAAATCAATAACCATTTTGTACTCCAAGCCTAAATTCCAACAGCCCAGTTCCAAATAAATGTTACACGTGTGGTAACTTTGAATTGCTATAGCTTCTGGTGTGGTCTAGAATAATCAGAATTCGGTGTGATTTGGTGTGACCCAAGACACACCAAATCACACCGAATTGTGTTAGCCAGTTAAATAAAAGAATTTCAATCAATGCGTTATAAACATACAAATCTTTATGTTTACATAAATAGAGGTGTACGAAACCCAAAGACTAAACTCTACCTGAGTCGTTTTATTTCACAAAAGATAAATCCTACAACATAGTGTCAAGTAAAAGGATGCCAGTTTGACTGAATTCAAAAGGGGTAAACCTAAAGTTTGTTTCACCGTATTTGAGCAGCTATTTATCAACAAAGTTTAAGACAAATTTAAAGCTTCCGTCAGACACTTGAGTCGGTTTGATTACGAAGTGAATAAAGAATATCATACATAAATAATATTAGAAGTACATAAATAGTTAAAAAAAATGAAACTCACTGGCTGTTGAAAAAACATTAAGTTAATCAAACAGACCACATCGCGTCCCCATACAAGTTATTGAGTAAGGAAGTTCTTCAGATGAAGTTTGGATACCTATATCATTGCGTTGCAATGTTCAACAGTAACCTAAAATAAAATGTGAGGGTACCTAGTCTACAATTCTATTTATTTATTCAACATCTACTAGCTCCAACTGGCAACCGATTGTGTCGCATCTGTTATAATGGCAGATGAAGCAGAATACGTTATCAGATTTGAGCTAGAAACGACTACATTATGCTCATTTTGATTAAATTTATTTGTGACCATAAATTATAATCGTTCGACCAAAGAATCTATAGCATGAGCAGAGAATCGATTCAGTTATAGGCCACGGTGATTCACCTTTTTGCAGTTTGTTTCCATTAGATTTTAAATACTTGTCATCCTCCTATCCCATACCTATTGATATTTTATATCACAAAACAAACATGTTTGCCGGGTCAGCTAGTATTAGTATAAGCTATAGTTTGTACTATTTTCCACATATTACAGATACCTAGTTGTACAGCACAAGTAATCCTGTCGACTGTCACGTGTGGCCTTGTCATGTTTGCTACTTGGTGGTCACGACAGCGCGACGCTTGTATTTACCCTCTGTTAGGCCTTCGTGACGGGTTTAATGTAACGTTAATAATTATATTAAATGTATTAAATGGGTTGGACTAGTATCTTTGAAGTAAGTATGAAGTTAGTGTGAGTAGGAACAAAATAGACATGTGCCTCGATAGTGTAGCAGATCGAAGGAAAGAAAGGTTTATGAAGCAAGATGATCAATCTCACATAAAATGATTCTCTGTCCATTTATGTGAAGAAGTTTCCATTAATATGTAAAATGATAATCTTTCCTTTAGACGTTGAAATTTTTTTTTGATGCGGGACATTGGAGTAAAAAAATATAAAAACCTAATATAAATGATTGTATGATTATAACCAAGCTAGGTACAATAAAACTATAAATTGTTCAAAGGACCATTACCATTCAAATACCTACCTACAATTGTAACGATAGCTTCGATTAGCTCTCAGGGGAGGAGCCGTAAGGCGAACAGCAAACATGGAGTATTGACATAGGTCTGTGTTAGCTTTGACCCTCAACCCAGAGCATTGTCTTTAGTCAATGATAAAAATATTGCACCTACTATAACATATAGAATTAAATTAATCTATACCTATGTATTCAAGCGTCTAATAATAAGCACAAATTATAAGCAAATATTATAAGCACGATAGATTGCGTTTCATAATAAACAACCTGCGACCACGGTGTAACCCGGTTGAAACGTCAGGCACAAAAACAGAGCAACGTATTTCAGACCCGTCGTACCGTTCAACCCGTGTAGCTCTATGGGCACAAAAGGTATGCATCTGTACAAATCTATCGGTATGATTCGTGTTAATTTCCGTAGGATAATATTATATAACACACGAAAATTTGTATGGCTGTGTGTAGGTTTGTTACTTACTCCCATGTACATTCAAAATATTTTGCATGGGTTCTACCCAAATATAAGCTCAATCATACATTAAAATAACACAGTGGCCTTTATTCTAACAAATTATTGCGTACCGTTGAGAATTGGGCAATTCTAAAATTTGCATTTCTCACAAACTTTTCGACGTGGGTGGAGAATCAGGCGCAAGATACTAACGGTCTTATTCACAATGAGTTATTCTGTATTATTTGACATTTATTAAAAAGCACTTTTAAAATAACAAAATTTATAAAAGGCGGATAAAACTTTAGGTACGTCAGAAATAAAATGGACGTATTATTTTCTCGCCGTTGTCGATGCAACCTAAACGCATCATTGTGTAAGTCTAACTTTAATTTTGCCTGTCACTGCCTCTTTCAAAACTTATTTCAAAATTAAATCTTCTAGCTCGAAGCAACACAATATTTCATCCAAAATGTTACGTTTTAAACCCTCTGTTTTCTCTGCTCAAACTTTCCTCTACGTTATTGCACCTAAAGTTAATTTATTAGTGTATCCAATACTTACCACTTTTTACTAAGTTTTGAAATGTACTACTAGAAATTGCATTATTGTCTCATGGTACTTTTCTTTGCCTATCAATATGTACCTACACGTTTAATCAAATTATTTGAAATCGTTTTAGTTTCTGCATTAATTAGTGCTCTTGTACCTTGGTCTATGCACCGTCAATTCAATCCAATTCACTTTCTCTGGCTATTTGTGTTTGGCCCACACCTCAGAGATATATGTATACCATAACAACAACAAAAACAATTATTTTTAGAACATAGCTACAATGTATAATCCCCTTGATAATTGTTCAGTATTCGCACGCCAAAATCCAATATCTAAGCATTAATTTGAATCGTTTCTGAATTTTTGATTACACTTTGCAATCTGTCAAGTTATAATTGAAACTTTGATATTCTAGAATTTATTTTCAGAAAGGAATACTTACCTTTTTGGGCTGTCTTTGGGCATCAGTACTTCACCCCATTAAACTTCATTACCTGTTTTATGAGTAGTCAACTTAACATTAATTATTGTTTCCTTACATAAACCACTACTGCCAATGCAAGGTCACTCTCATCAAGAGTAACTATTTAGGTATGGTATTTCCTATATTTTACTCGTATATGTTAAAACATCTTCACATAGTATAGTTTAAAATTAAAATACTTCCGCTGTTAGTTAACTAATTTCAAAAAAAATGAGGAGATTATCAATATAATTCGACTGTATTTGTTTAAACGTTTAAACCTAAAGTTTGTAGCCTCAGAACTTTCGAATGGGTGAACGGATTATGAAATTTATTTTTTGAAATTATAGCTAAGTATCCGTCATTTTGACTTGGTCCCAATTCGACAAATATTAAGTCAATCTTTTTTTCGCTTAGCTTGTTGAAACGGACGGATACGGATTTCAAATTTTCAGCGATAGCTTGAGTGAATCAAGAGAAAAGTTTTATGTTTAATTTATTATAGTTTGGTGTTAAGTAGCGAAGCTAAGCGAACGGCAGCGGCAGCAGCGGGTCGCTAGTTTACATAAAAAAGTATTGTACGAGGAATCAATACCAATAATTCCGCACGCTAATGGTTGTTACAGTACAAAGTCACTTTAAACCTCGGATATTAAATCAAGGTTAACCCACTAAGTCCCAAGGAGCAGTTGTGGTTCTTATGGATAAAAATATATCTTTGTAGCGTTTGGATTTATTCGCAGTAGTTAGTCGATAGGTTTTATTTGACTGCTTCGGTGGCGTGGTCGGTAGTGTATCCGCTTTCGACGCCGGAGTCTCGGGTTCGATTCCCGGTCGGGACAAACTTTGTGTTATGACACATACGTTTGATCGAAGTCTAGATGTTTCCTATGTATAATATGTATGTACTAGTATTTATAAAAAAAAAATGTAAATAAGTATTTATATCAGTTTAGCTAGTACTCATATCACAAGCTCTGCTTAGTTTGAGGCTAGATGGCGTTGTGTGAATTGTCCGTACATATTTATTATTATTTATTATATTTATCACAATTTAATAACAGTAATTGTTCTCCTTTGATTTAATACAGACAATAACATAGGTACATACAAATTATCTCGCCTATATCACCGAGGGGGTAGGCAGAATTGTATACACACCCACATGTAACAATAGTTCCGCAGGTAATTCGGGGTTCAGATTCGGATTCCAGAATGGTTGTGTAATGTATTACATTACACAACCATTCTGGAATCCGAATCTGAACCCCACAGTCAATTATACAGGGTTTAAATAAAGAATTACTAAATAACAAATATGGGTGTGTGAGCAACACTATAGTATTCTTCTGTATGTCTGCTTTATACTAGTATTATTCTTAACTTTCGAATGTAATCAAACAATACTAAACTCAGTTTAACTAGCGCCTAATCCAAATGCAGCGCATTTTGGAACTAATCCAATTTTAATATTATGCGCAAATATAGAAAATTACACGTACTTAAATTGTGAAGTAATCCTTGGCTTGTTTATGTACATTTGCATTTGGAATACTCTTCTAACATCAACAGCTTAAAATACTGCAATGTTCCAAGTTAAATTGCAGGTAGTACCGTAATTATTGCATACGACGACAGCGTCTACGACGTCCGCGTTGCTCTATGCATATATTAGTTCTGATGTACTAAATCCGAAGAGAACATTGATTGAAATTCGCAATTACTCATTAATAATAATTTAACTAAACGTTCGTGCAGAATACTAAACCATCCATTTTAGTTTAAAGCTCTCTAAAGTAGCACTTCGTTTTCGGATCTACGAATACTTATATACTTATTAGGGAAATATCAGAACTCTGTTTTTTTTTTTGTTATTATTGAAATACCCGACATCTGAAATTGGACAGAGATACAGAGTGTTTGTGTAGTAGGCTTACTTACAAACTTTATCTGAGTATATATTATATTAGTGTAGATTAGTATTAGTGTAGATACTTAGTATTTGTTAATTGATTAAACAACTTTAGAAATAAACTGAAATGCTGGCAGCATTATAATAAAATAAATATGTTAGGTATTCAAAATTATGCGCGTATTCAACTATCTACAATTCGATTTGAAAATAGATCTGCATGTTCTATCACAAGAAATCTAAATTAAATCGAAATTGAAAGAATTTCCTATCGTGGCGTTATGCTCTATGCTTTTGTATTTCTCTGTTCCTATTATCTCAGTAAGTCAGTAGGCAACGTGACATTTGAACATGTATTTTCCGAGATGTTAGTTTATCGTTCTTACCTTTGTTGGGAACCTTTTTTTTTCCACGGTCCTGGGCAGTGGCCGCCCCATCGTCTATTGGAGACATACTCTTAAGAAAGTTTAATTTTTTATAAAATAACTTTTTTGTATTATTGTCGGAGATGTAGTGAAATAGCAGTTCGCGAGGCGTAAGCTGAGTTTTACATTTGTGTGAGTGCACGTACGTGAACGTATATATATGTGACCTATATGTTGTACACACAGATACACACAGCTTTTTTACTCTACTTTTCGTGATCGCTTACACAAATGCAAAGCTCAGCTTAGGCCTCGCGAACTGTACCAAAATACCTCAAAAAGAACTTAAGTACTAGATGTTGTTTGTTCTTTGGTAAAGTAATTTATACATAAACAAAAGTCATAAATAAACCTTCATAACTAAAGGACTTTTTTCATTTACTTTGAGTATTCAAAGTCTCAGAAAACTCACTTAAGCTTAGCTCGACTTAGAGCATTATTCTCTCAACGTTTGAGTGGTATTAACTACTTGCCTCTGTAATAGAACACTAGAGACACAAATATTTAATTCCGCTTTAAGTTCAGCATTCGTTGCAGCGTCACTGATCACCAAAGCTTAAGGTCGAGCTTCATACTCACTTTACTGTGAACTAACGAAGAGTCCTGAATGGAAAGTATGTTTTTTCTACATTCCAAGATCACGTGCCAGTATTCGCTTCTGGTTGCGTTCAACAGATCTCACACTCTACAGTGGTATATATTTGAGTGCACTTACTTATTCGCAAACAATAAAGTGAGTTACAAACCAATATAGTGGCTTCCTTATTCATAGCTTACCTACAAAGGAAATAGTATAATAATATACATTTTAGGGTTTCGTAGTTCAAGCCTCGGAACTCTTATTTATATTGTTTTTCTTTCTGATTTGCAACGCTTTCTGGGAAAAAAGTTGTCTTTTTAAGAATTCGCAGTTTTTACTTATTTTTTCTTCTAATTATTACCAATTACTTCTATAATTCTAAGATCTCCCGGAAAACTTAAAAAACTACCGAGGCATGTCTGTTTATTGTATTTATTTCGTTATGTTTTTTTCGGTTAAAAACCGAAAATCAGCTAAACTTAGTGTTAGCCAGTTGCAATTAGGTATTTAAACTAAGAAACATCTTTCAAAACTCTTTGAAACAGTCTTCAAAACTCGATTGAATTTGACTTCCTATACGATTCAAACTGTTGATGTGTATTGTGCGTATTGTGGCAGCAAAATTAAACATTAGGCACTTGGGTATTACCCTTATGGGTGATACCCAAGTGCGTTATAACCAGGTTATTCTGGTTATACCCTGGTTATACCTGTAAATAGTACCTAGTTAACGGTATAATAAGTAGGTAAGTACCTATGTATTTAAAAAGTATTATATTATGAATCTTTGAATACACTCTGATGATGACGCGTATTCATTACATATTCGCAGGTTTTTCATGTACAAGCACAATTTTTATACGAACCTTTTTCAGCCTCATAAACCGGAGCCGTGAACCCCTGATTTACAGTGAAAAATATTTTTTTATTTCGTGTTGATTCCACAAACAGATAATAATGGGATTTCATATTGACTCATAACCGCTTTTTAGTGTACTCAAGTAATATTGTAATTTGTCTAATGATTTTGATATTGAGCTTTGCATTGGATTTGCTATTTCTTTCTCTTACGACAACGGCCCGTTTCTTGCTGTTCTAGTCAAATCTACAACAGTCATAATATTTTTAAAGTACCAACGGTGCTGCAGCATATTGTAGACGTTGGAGTATGCTTTTATTGTTAGCCAGAGTGTAAAACATTCATAGCGCAGGATTAACCCTTTAAAATCGCACAGTCGGTAATCAGCTTAAATAAAAATGTACAAAATACAATTCTACCAGCATTTTTATGTAAAATATTTCAATTTATAAAGCTCGTTACAATTTTGTTCATGGCTGCACACCGGCGCCGTACCGGGGTGAAGCGGACCGGGGGGCACGGAGCGGAATGAAAATACCAACGTACCTTCTATTGAAACAATTTTATTGATAACAATGAAAAACGCTTGTTTTTGTTTTACATGTAAAATGTTTTGCCACAGATACGTTTTGTGAAATATTGAAATCGGTATTGGATAATTTTGCATTTTTAACATTAAGTATTTATCGTGAGTGATCGCTTACCAAGAGCGTTGTGCTGAATTAACTTTGCACTATACGATGGATTACATCAATGATCGCAGCTCTCCCTGGTCTCGTTGTATCCACTTTCAGGTCTGCTTAATATGGGGACTGCTACCCAAAGTGTAAAACAGAAAATCAAACTCAATCAATCAAAACTAATTAACTAAAATAACTAAAGTATTAAAATAAATAATAAATATTGAAGGGGGCTCCCATACAACAAACGTGACTTTTTTGCAGTTTTGGTACGGAACCCTTTGTGCGCAACTCCGACTCGCACTTGGCCGGTTTTTTATGATTATCATCTAGATTTGAATGTGACAGTCTTTTGTCGTCATAGAGCTTTTGCTTGTTATTAAATAATTTGCAACTGAAAAGAAAAATTCTTACAAAGCTCGGATTTTGCTCCAGGAATATTATTATATCAATCAATCAATCATTTATTTATTGCTGAACACAGGTAAATTATTACAATGTTATCGTAGATGATACAGGAATCTACTTCCGCTGTGCTCTGCCTCACCGAGCATGCAATATTTATAGGACGATACAATAATGTCATAAATTATACATACGAGTATTAGAATAAATTTGAAAAATGTCAAATATAGGATAGATACCTAATTTGTGTGAAAGATACCCGTTACATAATTTCTAAATAGAACGTTCGTATGGTGCTGCAGCTCTCACTGAATAACACATTATTATGAAAGTATGTAATTAGTAAGTAGTTAATTAGTAGAACATTTAATTGTGTCCGTATTTCCAAATGAATACTTCGAATAGCTGTTGCAATAACTCATTGTTAGTTAAAGCGCTAATTAATTAAAAGTTCAGAGACGCAAATCTAATTATGACAATAATCTAATAAAGATTGTACAGAATGTTTATCGACATGAGTTGGTGCTAAGAATTTAGTACACACTCACACCACAAAATAAGTACTGGTATTCTGTGCACACACTGCCCAAACGAAAGTTATAAAATTCTACAGTACGCAATAAAACTAAACCATAACAAACTGTAAATAACAAAAAATAAATACATATTCGATACAGCACATACTCGTACCTTATAGATGTGAACTGAAACGATCATAATATTATATTACGACTTTAGGGGCCTATTATTTACCTATATAAATTTAGCTTCATTTTGTTACCAATTGACGCGGAAATTGTGCAGGTAATGTTTGTCATGACTAGGTATATTATTATGATTTGAAGTAAACAACTCTTTAATACCATTCATCTAAGTGTCTAAGTATAATATGACTGAGATTTATTGGTTCAACTTTTAATAATTTATTTATCAATAGTACAAGTTATTAAAATAAATGTAGGTACTTAACTATTTAATTAATAAGTTTGAGTAATTGTAATGTTTGAGAGGTAACCTTTGATCGTATTTTGTGAAATTTCGTTTTGTTCGTTTTATGTTAGGTCTTGGTTGTTAGCGTTAAACATTACAAAAGTTTTGTCCAAACTCGCGTGTCACAGTGTAGTGTGTGTAACAGTTGTAGTGTCTATAGTTTCGGATTATTTCGCCAACCTTTTTTGCCCATACAGATTCGAACGAATTTTCACTATTCCTGTTCTCTCATAAAGTCAAAATTATTTACTTTGCCTGAATTTACTCCATTCCATCTTTAGTAGGTATCTACTCAAATTATTTAGGGTTCATATTTAGGGTTACACTAGTATTTCAGTGCTTAGCAAACCTTTTATATTTATAAATACTGCGAAAATTTCAACATCTTACCCTATTGTTTTATCAAGTGTTTTTTGTTAGCATGTATCTTAAATGTGGGAGGCGTTAGCACCGGCATCAAGCCCTCGATGAAGTACCTAGGGATCGTACTTGATAACCGATGGAACTTCGGACCACATTTCCGAAGTTTGGTCCCCAAAGTGACGGGGGCATCTGTCGCGCTTTCGCGACTCATGCCCAACCTAAAGGGACCCAACGCCTCCTGCAGGAGACTGTACCTGGGGATCGTGCGGAGTATGGCCCTATACGGGGCTCCCGTATGGGCGGCGTGGTTGACGGCTAACAACTCAACGCTCCTTAATAGACCGTTGAGGACCTTGGCCGTCAAAACAATAAGAGGGTACCGCACGATCTCCATGGGACCTGGAAGCGAGAGCCCTTGCGTCATTGTTCCAATGGCGCAAGGAGGCGCTGGAGCGGGATCACAGGCCTACGTCTCGAGAAATCGAGGACCAGCGGTCCCAACTCCACCAGGATCTCATGGAGTCATGGAGGGTGCGACTTGAGCAACCCAGGTGGGGTACCACCATCATCGCGGCGGTGAGACCGATCATGGACGATTGGCTGCAGAGGCAGCATGGTGACCTCACGTATCGTGCGACTCAGATCGTTACCGGGCATGGATGCTTCGGTAGCTATCTGTTTCGCATCCATCGTGAGGTCACACCCCGGTGTCAACACTGCGAGGTTTCCGACGACGACAACGCACTCCACACGTTGGTGGAGTGCTCAGCGTGGGCGAGTCAGCGCCGGGACCTCGTAGTGGGTCTGGGCGTGGATATCCTCTCGCTGGAAACCATGCTCCAAGCCATGGTCTCCAGCGCGAGTAGGTGGAACGTGGCCGTGTCCTTCTGCGATCAAGTCATGCTCGCAAAGGAGGCGGCCGAGAGGGAGCGTACCCTTCCCGCCGAGTTTCGTAGTCAGCGGCGAGGGCGCCGCAGACTCATGTACGCCCAAGACCATCGACCTTCATGATCGGGGCCTGAGGACGGACAACATCGCGCTATTAAGGTTAGCGTTGGATCCATCTACCGCAGTTCTACCGAACTGACGGTATCAGTGTATCGTGTTACAACGATATTTAAACACTGAATTTTTGATGAATCCTTACCAAATCCATATATTTATGTATTTCAAAGCAATGAGTTTGCTTACACTATTCTTAAAATATTAAGAAATAAATTATAAATAGATCACAAAAACTGATGTCTGTCTGTGTTTATTTATTCTTGTAATGTGTTTGTAGAATTTTTGTATATACTCGTATAAGTAGATTATAGACTATACAAATCTTTGGTGACGCAATGATTTGTACCTCGCCACCATCCACCCACAGTCTAGGATTACAAACATGAAAATTTATTCTGTAGGACCTATTTGTATTACTAATAATAATAATATCGAGGAGTGAAACGCGATGGCCTCGTTATTGGAGGTTTGTGTGAAAGCCGAGACCAAGGCGCTGGAGAGGAAAGTCGGTTTGTTAAGGAACGCAATGGAACGTCTTGTTTTGAAATGATATATTAGATCAGATTCATTGTGACTTCAGTCCTTTTAGGACGATTCAAACACTGATATTCTATTTTGCTTCGCGACAAAAATGGAGGTTAACCTTTGATCATTTAAACACAACCTAAATATGTAGTATAAATTCTTTTGAACGTGCGATAAGGGTATAGAGGGCTGTGGGTATAATTAATTAATTACCTTGCGTGTATGCTATGCACATCTTGTTATTTTGGATATTAGGTCTTGTTATTTGGCCAAGTGATCCAAATATTCTAAGCTTTGTTATCGGTGAAGTGTTAGTGGTGTATATCTAAGTTCATGTCATTATCAAATGTATATTTTATGTAGTATAATTTAACCATAAAATCTATTTTACGACTTACATCGACGACTCGACTAAAAATATATTTAACGTATTTTCAAACCGCTAGATTGTAGATTTAGATTTTATGGGCTGATAGCATGAATATGTATGCAGTATAATAATATGGGTGTTGCTCGTAGTGTCTTGAATTTATTGGTGGAATACCGTTTTGATGTTATAACCTTTGACTGACTTAAATACCTAATCTATGATGTGACTAACTTTAATCTTTAAATATTATCATTAAACATAAAAAAAACTTTGAAACTTATTAAATACATAACCTTAAGTCAAAGAATAGGAAATTATACTTACATACTATAGTACCTGTACTAAAATAACATCTAAATTCTAACAGGCATCAAAGAACTGGTACGCCTCGGCGCCGACTGGCAATGTCCCGAGAGGGCTGGCAGCATTGCCACGCTGTATGTAATGTAAATGTTAAATGTATCTTATAGCAACCTTAAACGCTATTTATTCGTATGTTGGCAGACACTGCATTTGAAATAAAATCATCATCATCATTATAATAATCGCACCTGTTTTCTCGAAAGATAAGCACAATCCTACTTACTACACACCTGCTTTCCGCCGCTAGCTGGGCACTTCATGTTTTCCAGAGCTTCTACTGTAAATCGACAGGTATTGAGGTTAAGGTTGGGTCTCCAAAGCACTGTTCACATTCATCGGACAGAACTCTCATTAGCGGATTCTCAATTCTCAAATCAGCCAAAGAAAGTTCGCTCAGTTGGAAAAATCTCATTGGTAGATTCAGGAATAGAGCAATGAGATCTGTCCGATGAGATCTGTCCGATGAATGTGGACAGTGATTCAATCTGGATAAAAGTTAGTTTTATAATAATAATGGCTACAGTGTCTTCGGAGATCCAAGAAGCACTTAGTACACATAAAGATAGCGCAGAACGATACAAAGTGTGCACCAGTTTGCTAATAACTTACCTAATATTATTATTAACAGCTTAGCTAATTGAAACTTGAACAATTTCGTACAGTGGACAGTATAGGTAAACTATTGATTGTGGTTACTAGAGCAAGTCTCATAATATGCTCCACGTATTAACATTATTAATGTCTGTACAACACAATAGCTAATACATAACATCCTAAGTCTTTGCTTTTCTTAAATACGAAGTTTTTTCTATGAGTAGTTCTCTCAAACTCTCTGGGACAGTCACTATATACCTACCTATTTACTTACTAACCTACTTACAAAAACCCTTTATACGTATACCTTTGCAAAATTGAATTTTAAAATTGTTCAAATGAATAAATACCTACAGAACTTAGGCGTTTGAAGAATTTTAATAAAATTTTCTTCTTTACTGAATTTCAAATACTTTAAGTTTTACGTTATTCAAAACTTTCAAGAGCTTATGATACTGAGCAATTGTAATTGAAACTGTATAAATTATGTTCTATTTACATACTTACGCCTTTGTGGTATAAAACAATAGTACTCGTATTTTCTCCTATAGTTCCTAGATCGAATTATATTTAAGCACATACCGGACAGATTTTAAAAAACCGGGCAAGTGCATGTCGAAGCACGTATAGAATAGGGTTTCGTAGTCACGCATAATAGTCTCTAGAACTCCTGAACTTACAATACATCTGATCTGTTTTAGTTTTCCTTTAAAGTTCAATACATGGACACTCATGGAAATCTCTACAAAAATCATGATTGTACATGATTTTTGTAGAGTTTTTCGAGTCAGCAGTTTAGCTTTTAGAGATGGCGGACACTTGTTTTCCAAATCGGTTAAATGTCTGGTCCCAGCAGTTGATTTTACCCCGATTGAATACTAAAAAAGCTCCTTTTCCTAAACTATGAAAGTTACACAGTAGGTACCTACCTAAACTAAGAGGCACCTCTGCGTGTACTCATTAGCACGCGGCACGGGCAGGTTCCCGCCTTCCCGTCACCCGCCGTCCTGTAGCACCAGCTGGCCTTAATGTCTCTGTACAACTATCTTGTACGAATTTATAGCCGACGCGGTTCTAACCGCGCCGCGCCGCCACCGGGCGTACGAGAACTAACTTTTATGGAAATTAATCAGGTTTAAGAAAGTTAATAGCATTTTAAACGGAATTGCGCACTAGAAACCCGAGAGCATCAGCTAGCTATGATTTAAATTCAACTATTGTATTCAATAGTTGAATTTAAATCATAGCTAGATACATTTAGCAGCAACCATTAGTCGCTATCTCCCTAGAACAATTTGCATAAACCCAGCTCGTGTGAGTTACTTCACTCAAATAAGCTAGAACTGAGACATGGCACGTCACGCAGCGTCACATCACGTGTGTCGTTCAGAACTGTTGAATTAGCATAGGGATCCACTACACTAGGTACACCGACGACGATGGGGAGACGTTAGAATTGGCATAGGGATCCACTACACTAGGTACACCGACGACGATGGGGAGACGTTAGAATTGGCATAGGGATCCACTACACTAGGTACACCGACGACGATGGGGAGACGTTAGAATTGGCATAGGGATCCACTACACTAGGTACACCGACGACGATGGGGAGACGTTAGAATTGGCATAGGGATCCACTACACTAGGTACACCGACGACGATGGGGAGACGTTAGAATTGGCATAGGGATCCACTACACTAGGTACACCGACGACGATGGGGAGACGTTAGAATTGGCATAGGGATCCACTACACTAGGTACACCAACGACGATGGGGAGACGTTAGAAATCGCAAGTTTAATGCAGTTGAATAAAAAAATCCGTTAGAATTTAATTTAATTAGAATAGAAGCAATATGATATTACCTGATCTGGTTCTAAGCGAGTAATGTAATGCTTGTTGAACATGATGTTTTTTGAAAAAAAGAGAATGCCTTGTTTGTATGTTTGCTGACGATTATCATAGTAGTCACTCTGGGTAGGAAAACAAAAGGAAAAACACCTAACTTTTCAAAGTAGTAAAAAAATAAAAACCCATTCCGTTTGTTTGATTTAAAAGAGAGCGAAGGTGGTGAATTATAAATAAGTAATAAACAAAGCCACGCTGTACATGTACTCATATACCACAACGTTGGGCTCGCTAAGCCTCTTTGCAGCGGAAAGTTTTTCAATTAAAATGGTTTTATATCGTTGAGGTAGAGGCGGCGCTGCTGCCGCATTTACAAGCTCGCTATAAAACGGCATATTTGAAGTAAAGATTTGAATGCAATGGTATAACAGGCAGGTATACATAAAATTTAGACCTTAAGAGGTATAAATAACCCAATATGTTACGCCGCCGCCCGTAGCGTATAATCTTACACGAGTTTTCTCGATACGGGTGCACGTTTTTGTAATTTGTCGCCTGAAGTACGGCGATTAGATGGAGAAACGCTAATGTGGATCAATTTACAATCTGTAGGGAAACGATTTGTCTCCCGCACGGTTCATTTGCTCTACAGCATGATATCTTACAATGTTTGTGGCTATATACAACATTCAAATACAAGTTTTTTTGTAATTCTGACTGGTAGACATTGTAGTACCTATGTAACATCGGTCATTGTTGTTGGAACCTGGGTTCGACTTCGTACTGTTACAAGGTACACTGTAACAGTAAATACACAACAAAACACCAACAAAACTGCCTGCAAATTGTGGGTGTCCATGCACCTCTACCACCCTCTCGAGGACACGGTATTTGGGATTAACCCCTATTATTTTCTTTGTTTTAAATACAACTAAGTAACACAGATGCGAAGGAAGCAATCGGAAATTGAGGACGAGTGGCGGCAACTTGTGGCAGATCTCGACCGAAACCTCGACAACATAATATCCCTATGGGGTTTTAAGAACCTGGTCGAGTTTAATGCCAGCAAAACACAGGCGTGTGCGTTTACAACTAAAAAATCCCCCTTCTTCCATCTCTTCAGAATGCGATCAAGGCCTGGAACGCCCTGCCTGCGCATGTATATCCTCCTAGTTATAACCCAGGGTTCTTCAAGCGTGAAGAGGTACATCACTAGGTCGCCAAGTTAAGGGCCACTCTTAATAGTATATATTGCGTACTGTGAGAGTCGCCTGCAATTGCCAGATCTTTCCATTCAGGCTTTCCATCAGGCGGACGGCGTCAAAATGGCGAGCTGATATAAAAAAAGAAAGATGCTTTGCGCTTCACATACAGATTTATCCTCATGGGAACAGAGCAGTGTTCTCTGGTTTCGCAATCACAAACCGCTGTCAGCCACGAGTCATTACTCAACTGTTTGCGTCCAATTAGCCTCGACCGGATCCTTTTTCAACACCAAACTCTCCTGATAGTACATTATTACAAAAAATATTAACGACACGGAGGTCAATACCTATAGCACAGTGAATATCTTATAGGAGGTATTTATCTGTGGTATTTTTCGAAAGTATTGATTGGTAAATAAATATTGTGGCATTGCATTCATAAGTAATGTAATCATTTGCTGTTACAATGTAAATAATATGTATCTGTTAAATTACACACATGTTTATATTTTAAATTATTATTTTTATTTTATTTCTGTAGAGTTACTTAATTAATTTAACTAAATCTACTGAGCCTTTTCCCAATCCAGTTGGGGTCGACTTTCCGAACTCCATACCAATGGGCGATATCAAAGTTATATCGGATGGATTTTTTAGGGCTTCTATACCCGTTACGACTGTCATATAATATATTCGTATGACAACTTGACCGACGGCTTAACGCGCTCTCCGGGGCACGGAGGGGTCTCCTCTATGCCTTAAGATTAACCCATGCGGTTACCACTTAACCACGAGCCCTTGAACTGTAGAACTACTTAATATTCGGAATAATTTCACAAGGGTAAACGCAAAAAAAAAAACAATTTAACCGCTAAGAGTAAAGCCACTCAATCATGTTATTGTTTGTTTGATTACAGTCTATGAACGATCACAATCCATACGGAACGGAGTCTTTCAACTTGAAAATCGAATAGCAACGATCAGACACTATCTCGATAAAATTCCTTTTTAGTTCGCGGTTTAACTTTTCTTTTATTTGTTTTATAGAACAACCGCGGGGCAATGAATATTTTCTTCTATTTGAATAAATAAATTCTGTTCATTCTTTCTTTTTGAATTGTTTTTCTGACTTTGTTATTTCAGGTCAGTTGTCTCAAGTTACATAAAGTTTGTAGAATGTTGAGCAATATTGCTGTATACATGTTGTGTTTAAGAGATACACTAAGAATTACAATATACAAAATATACCTACATAATTATAGACTAAAAATATTTACATTACAAAATATCGTTTAAAAAATCCTCCGCGTCATTGTCGACTGGGAAGGTTCCCAGAATCCTGGCCGTGTTGCCACGTTGAATGGCGATACTTATTCTTTGGGCCAGAAAATAGCCAGCCTTCTGGTCCTGAGAAGCATCGATTAGGCGTTTAGCAATGTTACAAATTGTGTGTTGGTCATTGTGTGGGTCGTAATTATTATTAATAGTCGTTATGCTCTCATCCAAAGTTTAACTACAAATAAATATTGAACTGTTATGTACGATATTGTGCGGGATTATCAATTTGAACTACTTAATTATATCCGAATATGAAACACTATAGGATGAGTCAGCTTAAAAACGATTTTGGTTTTTTCTTTGTGATATAGAAAATGTTATTATTCTATCTTACTACCTATACTTATATATCTCTATTCCAATCGAAATCTAACTTTTGAAGGGATTTAGTGATTTCATTATTTTTTTTCGTTCCAAAGGTTTTTTTAATACAACACCTCCGTCCATTGCCGGGCGTCTTGTGTACTTCCTCAGGAACATCCAGGACGCCGGTTGTTCTAAAGGTTCTCTTAATAATGCAAAACAAAGACCTCTTGCATTTGATCTTTAGTATTGAGTAGTTAATGCGGAAAATAATAACTATTACGAATACCATTTTCAATATAATGCGGGGGGAGAGGGGGGGGGGAGAAATTACATAACAGTTGTGGGTACAATGAGGAGTCGACATTGTCTCTTCGTATTCCGAATACCCGACGTTTACGACTTGCCCGGAATTTATGGCAACTGGAACTCGAGACATGGAAGTTTTAAATTACACTGTGGCTGCTAATAACAATAAAAAAGTAACTAATTTGTTAAGTTAAGTTTGATTCAGCAGAAGTAATGTTATTTCGGTCATGAAACTTCACTGTATGGCCTTAAGGTACCTACGTAAAATAATGTGTTACAGTTTAAAGCGACAATAGGTGCTTCTCTTGAATCTCAAACTCGTAAAACTATCCGTAACTCACAGCTGTACTTATTTCACAAAATATGGCCTAATAATATCTCCCTTTTATGTCGGTCATGAGGGTATTTCATAACGTTTTTGGGACCAACTTTGAAAGAAAAGGCTATCATCAATAGGTCGCTTTTTATTGACAATATTATGTTAGGTTGAGATTACGTAGAATGGCTATTTCGTTCCCACTTTCCACGGGAACGTAATATCATAAACTCTTCCCTACGAGATGAGAAGTGACTACAAATATACAAAATACACGTTAAAAATTGACATAACAACCGACTTCAAAGTACCGAATGGGACCAAATAATAGTTGAACAGAACCAAATACTCATTTTGTAACAAACATCTCAAACTTAGGTCCGGATAAAAACTCATCAAATGTTCGCATATTTGAAACCGTTATAACAATCGCTAAGTCGCCGTGAACTTTTACAATTAAGCTGTGGTATCTTGATGTTAGAGTTTTCTCCGCGAGCTTATTAAAACCTTATTGGCGATACCCTGTGGCAGCGTTTTGGGGATCCACAAAACATGTGAATGAATATTTATTTCGTGTATTGGCTTATGATTTATCGTCTCACGTTATATATTAATACTACGACGTGACATCAACTAGTGTGAGATCATCATCATTCACCGAGCCTTTTCCCAACCTACTTGGTGTCGGTTTTTCAGTGTAACTGTGATGCGGTAGAACTTCAATATTTTCCGTGGAGCGACTGCCATCGGACCTCCACAACCCAAGGGCGATATCGACTGCCATAGATGTTCGTATGACAACCGGGATCGAACGGCTTGACGTGCTCTCCGAGGTACGGATAAACATACATATATTATCATTAAATTGCATTACCTAGTTAAAGTTTGAATAATGGTGCACTTACGTAAACGTACCTAAGTACGTACTTAGGTACTTATGAACGGTACAATACGTTAAGCGCGGAGTTATAATACTCGTAGTAAGCAAAGTGATTAATATGAGTTTAAAATGTTATAATAATATAGTTAGGTACTATACTTTACCTACAATAAGATTGAAAATTACTTTCTAAAAGTTTGCTACAAGTTAAGCGTAGTAAATGTATTTGTTCGTGTATGTACCTTATAACTTAATCCCCTCTAAAAAGTTTTAATGAGACCGCGAGGTGGTTCTTTCGTGGGTCCTTCTCCTCGGTAGTCCTCGTCTTGGAGCGAGATGAAAGGAATAAGATACCGTGTTTAAGCTTATTATTAAGTTTTATTCCAAGCTGTAGTTAATTAACTAGTCTTTCGAGATTAGCGTAGTTGTGAACGCTTTAAATTTGTAACAAAAGTAAGTTACAGTAAAAGTAAGGTAGGTAGGTATATTGAATTAGATGCAAGATCAATAATGTGTTAATGATTTTTTACCTCAAATTATTCAATATTTGTGGTTTTCACGGACGTAGCCACGTCTTATCTTTGTGTATCTATGCGAGCAAATAATATTTAAGGTAGACGTACCCACTATACCTGATTAACCGTCTTTACCGGAATTATGAGATAAACTTCATCTTCATCCTATGATTCCAATATAATGAATCCGATATCAACATTTAGAAGCTATCATTTTTGTCTCGAATGGCTTTGTCCTTCAAACAGAAGTAGATGAATTAGCAAAACCACTGGCCTGTAGGGTGTCGTCCACATTAATCTATCAGCGCACTCGGCAATTGACGAGGTTCATTAATAAGGGCTGACGGGTACGTTTTCCGCCTTAACTCTATACTGGACAAGGCGCTCTGTCCGCGACATGTGAGCATGTGACGCGTGCCTTGTGCAATTGTGAAGTTTTTGTTAGACTTGGATTTTCATTTTGTTTATTTCATAAACTATGGCTTTCCAATGCAACCTCCTAAGTGTTATCCCGTTCCACGAAAAGTCAACTGAAAGTTGAAAGTTATTTAAAATGAAAGTTAGTCGGGATTTTTGTTGGAATTTTCAATAACACGGCATGTTACTTCAAAGTTAGGTAGGTTATGAAAAACTAATATAGGTAAGTACATTAAAACTAGGTCTAGTCTTTGTTTAGAAGTTGTTTAAGATAGTGACTAGTGATAATGAGAGCTCTTATTTAGGTCGGGTAGCGTACAATAAACTCGTACATAGATAATCGCCCTTTATTCTTGGCTAATAACATTATGGGCAAACATAAAACCTACAAAAACACTCAGTACGTCATTACCTATGAAAGTAAAGCAGCATAAATAATAAAATGTCGATGCAATGTTCGAAGGGAAAGGCGGTGCTGTTAAAATATTTAGCATCCATTATTCGGTTCTAAAAAATGCCTCCTTTCCACGCCCGAACCGAACTTTGTATGTAAATATGAACACGGAGTTAGGGCTGATACAATATACCTACTACACGTGGTGAGTATTTGCCAACCTAGCATTTGTTACCGAAATGAAAACAGACAGTTTAAAGCAATCTGTTGAGGATAGCTTACAATTAATTCAGAAAAACCTATAACTAAAGACGGTCAAGGTCCGCCGGCGCCGACCTGTAGCAGGGTCGAAACGTCGGGAAATAAAGAGGTAAGTATGTATATATCTCAATAATCGCGTAAAAGACCCGCTTGTCTAAAGGCTATCAAACAACAAAAAACGGTCATTCCATAGACCTACAAAAGTTTCTTTGGAGGGCGTTCATGTGGGTAGAGTTTTAAGCAACCGCAAGTCTTATGAGAATACACTACGTGAAAGTATTGAATCTTCCTAAATCAAACGAATATCAAATTGTGGTATAAATCAAACAGATATCTTCACAGTGATTTCTCGCAGAACAATAATGTGTAAAACGATGTATCAATAAGCTGGAGCTCAGTGAGGCGTGCGCTCAACCAACGGTCTGTGAACACTGAGTGAATGAACGAGTGACCGGTGAACGGTCGGTACCTAGTTCAGAATTGCTCAGAATCATGAAATCAACGTTCCTATGTTAGCTGTGACTTAGGATTCAATAGAAAATCCTTATTTATAATTAATTTTAGTAAATGTGACCTCGAAAGAAATTAATACATTTGGTATTACTGTTGATGGACATAACAGACTCTTTTCAGTGATTCGTTCTTAACAAAAATTCAGCAGTTTAATATTAGACATTTACAAGTAGGTACTTATAACAAATATTTTTTTATCCAAATAAAAAAGTGAGAGGTAACAAGAAACAATATAAAATACCCTAATCAGGGAGTCTTCACAAAAACTTAGAGCAGACACAATGTAACGTCAAGAAAAATCTTTTGTTCTTATTTGGAACAGTTTATTAATTTTTACGTTTAAAAATGAGTTATGAAATTTTTGTTTTTTAACATTATGAAGTCCAAGATATAAAAGACAATTGAATGGATTGAAATCTTTTAAAGTTGACGTTACCTACTCTGTGGAAACTGGAAATATTATTATCTTCTATAAAAATTCATATTTGAGTACTTATTGCATTTTTCTATACTTTTAAGGCAAGAACACAACATTGTTTCCAATTATGTGCCACGGTGGAAATTTATCTGTACGCTTTAGAATGTTACATCTCTCAATTGGATAACAGGAAGAGAATAAGGTAATGACACGATGGATGTGAAGGGTCACACTGACGCAAGGTACACTATAAACTCTTATTAAACAAGGTGTCGTGACATTTGCGTAACCTTTTCAGTTGTCTACGGAAATGTTTCGAGTGTAAAACGGATTGTGGAGACATTCCTGAAATGTCTCCACAATCCGTTTTACACTCGAAACATTTTTAGTAGTTTTGGTTAGAATGTTCGAGTATTATAATTTGTCAGGTTTGTTACCTTCGATTACTTATGAAGTTTATTTGTTGCTGTAACACATTTGTCCTGGTCATAAAATAGGTCTAGAATAAGGCCAACTTATATAAGTACATCTTTATGATACTTGCTACTGATTCTTCTAATAATATAAGCATGAAGGATTACTATACATAATTTCTATAAACTGCTTTTAATGAAACTTTACAACAATATAGCTGAGTTCCCGTGGGAATTAAGCAGTTAATACAATTTTAGCTAAAAAGAAACCGACTACCGAGTTCTCTTCAATATAAATAATCAAACCCAAACCACACGTCGTATTGTAATCTATTTTTTTGATGTTGTAAAAAAATTAAACAACTATTGTAAATCGCTGATGTGTGGCTTTCAGCTCCCTCATCAGATTGACTTAAAACCTTCATTAAATGGTAGTCCTTTATAATTCCTCATGAACAAATTAACAAACGCACAAGTCGGCCTTACAATTGTTGAAGGTTACCTCGATTTCTGCGGGTCTCGGTGATCGGATAATCATCAGACCCTGGTTTCTTATAATGGATCCTACTTTGGAAATATCAACTATCAAACAAAAAAAAAAGTATTAAAATCGGTTCATAAACGACGAAGTTATCTGCGAACAAAGATAAATAAAAAATATATGTACGGTCAAATCAAGACCACAGTATTTTAGCAAAATGTTTCATAATTTTAAGTTATACGAGTACTTCGACGGGAGTCTTTAAAAGTGACGTATAAAGATGACAAGAAAGGTTATTTGAGAATTTGATATTTTGAAATTATATGAGAATACGCAGGAAGTCATACCACAAGCACTGAGTTATTAATATAATAGGTTCATTTTAATGATTTATAGAATCAGGAAACAGTGCACTCAATTAAGAATTAGAAATGAAAGTTAAACTGAACCTTATACCAAGGAAAATAGCATTCAAATTTGCATGTTAATTTAAAAGGCATTGAACAAAATTCTAGTTGCCTTGAGTGTGAAATAAACCGAAAGTACACCTAGTGGAACCACGCTAAGACATTCTCTCTCTTGCTAACCTTAATCTGACTCTGGATAAGCTTACACAATGTTCAGATTGTCTAATAATATGGAATACAACTCTGTGCATAGTTTAAAACTTTTAAGCTCTAAATTAACTCTACAAACAATGACCCTATCTAATAAACGTGCCAATATTAAGATCCGGACTGCAGAGATTGTAAGTTTGTAACATCGGTCCTGACTGTTAGAATTTAAGATTAGGATTGTAGAATGGTTCATGATATATTTTGCCCAGTAACAGCTACGTTTGCCCCTTACTGTGTGTGACCAACAAAACTACAACAAACAGGCAAAGGTGGGTGTGTTATTCACGTCTGCTTATACCTTAGGGGACATAGGCGTGATTATATTATGTATTAATATTAAACAAGAAAATTATCAAGAATAATAAAATAAGCAACAGCCTTTTTTTAAATAGATGCGTGAGATAACAGTCTTGACGTTCATAGTATAAATTTATAAGCTACTAGCTGACCCGGCAAACGTTGTTTTGCTTTAGGGGTGAACTACCCTTAACATTTAGGGGGATGAAAAATAGATGTTGTCCGATTCTCAGACCTACCCAATATGCACACAAAATTTCATGAGAATCGGTCAAGCCGTTTCGGAGGAGTATGGCAACGAAAACTGTGACACGAGAATTTTATATATTAGGTTGGCTGATAACCGCGGCTCCTGCGCCTGCGCGATATAGCTTTCTCGTTCCTGGTTCCCGTGGGAACACATCACTGAGATAAAAAGTACGTTAAATTACGTTACTGGAGGATAATGTTGATACATGTCAGTGAAAGAATATTCAAAATCGGTTCAGTAGTTACGGAACCCTTAGACATTTAGACAAACATACAAACTATCTTAAAACAATCAACAATCATAGAATAAAGATATTTCATTTTATTTCACAAAAACTAGTCGTCTATTAACTACAATTCTTTTTCATAAAACAAAAACACTAGCGCCTAACTGATATACACCTGTTACACCAAAAAGAAAAGCCTGAAAAAGCTCGCTTTATATAAAATATGCATATTAACTACAAACAGCGCTGGTGTCAAAGCTCTCTCATGAATGAATAAGATATTATGAAAACATATAAAATATCGCACCTGAATTTCAAAAAGTGGAAACCTTTTGGCAAATGATAAGACATCAACAAATGTATTGACAATGTAACCATTTGAGTAGTGAAATAATGATTCACTAATAGTATAAGTACAGGTTGTTTTATCCAATAGCCTAATATAAAGTTTAAACCAAAACAACATTATAGTTAAATACGTATCTCTTACTACATTTGACAACAAATTTGAATTCTTGTTAAACATTCAAACTTTGTCAATACCTACAACTAAACTCTAACTAGTCGTTAACTTGAGCAACTTGATAAATAACTCAATAGCACTTAATAGGCCGTTGTATAACTTGTAACTATAGTTACAAGTGATTAGTTTGACTACAATGTATTCAAGTAGAGTACCAACACTTCATTGTGATTGCTCTAATATTACAAGGGAGATAACTTTACGCTTTATTGACAAATATGTGTAAATTTACATTACAATAATTATCTTCGTAAAACGTAGTTTAAGTTCAATCGAAATTGAAATTCATGTAGGTATTTTTTTGACATTTTGACACAACGCCGTCTAGCCCAAACTAAGCTATAAATCGTCGACACAGCGGCCCACACCCTTGCCGAGTGCACGGCATGGGACGGGCCGCGTATAGCCCTCACGGGCATTATCGGCGGAGATTTGTCGCTGCCGGCCACGTCCAAGAAGTTGGCCCCCCACTTATCGATTACAAAAAATTTGAAATTTGGGTTTGTGCTACTTTGTTCCAAAACATTTTGTATTCCAAAATAATTTGTATTCGGGCGTGACATTTTGGAACAATATAGAACAACCCAGAACAACCGCCAAAATAGTGATATCTTAAAAGTTGCCAGTTTAAAAATTATTATTTGCGGTAATTGCGAAAATAATTGGTTTTCGGGCGCGATATTTTGGAACAATATAGAACAAACCTAGCACAACCCAGAACAACCGCCAGAATCGTGATATCTTAAAAGTGGGGGGCCAGTTCAAAAATTATAATTTGCGATAATTGCGAAAATAATTGGTTTTTGGGCGCGATATTTTGGAACAATATAGAACAAACCTAGCACAACCCAGAACAACCGCCAGAATCGTGATATCTTAAAAGTGGGGGGCCAGCTCAGAAATTAGCTTTTTTGGATTTTCTCTGAAAATTTCAGTCTTAGCTCTATAATGTTTTGGAACAAAGTAGCACAAACCTAGAACAACCCAGAACAACTTTCAAAATTTTTGTAATCGTTATGTGGGGGGCCAACTTCTTGGACGTCTGCCGGCCGTGGTTCTATCCATGGTCGGCAGCCGGGAGAGTTGGGCCGCCATTGCCTCGTTCGCTAGCGAGGTGATGGCGGCAAAGCGCAAGGCGCTACGGGTACGGGAGCGCTCTGGACAGACCCTCCCGCGTAGAATTTTTGCGCGGCCCCGAGTAATTTGTCTGGCCGTGGGCGGTTGGTCGGGGGACCACCGTTCACAGAAGGCCATGTGGTGACAGGCGCCCTTCCCGTGTTCCGTGGGGGGTGCCGGCCTATCCTTCCTTCTTCTTCTTCTTCTATAGCTTGCCTGCCCTCTACCCCCTATTCCAGACCGTCGAGTCCCACACACCGCCCTGCTGCCCCAGCAGCGGGGCGACGGTGCGTAAAGGCATTCCCCGCGAAAACAAAAAAAAAAAAACTAAGCTATAAATGAAATGAATTTTTTTTTTTATTATTATTTTTTAAGTATTATTATTATTATTTTTCTTTATTTTATTTTAGTCAGTAAGTACTTAAAATAAAAAATATCATTGCTTCTATATTTACATGTACTGCCAGATTCGCAAAGCAATAAGTAGAACCGAGAGAAAGAACCTGGCAATAAAACTCTCGGTCACTCTTTTTCAATAAGCTTTTGCTATGGGATCTAGACAACTCATAAATATACTTATATAGTTCTAAATACATACATAATATACATAGAAAACATACCAACATATTATTATGTGAATCACACAAATATTTGAATAGACACCGCAACCAGATTCACTCACCGACGCGGGATAAAACCCGGAGGTCAAAGTCCGCCAGACGCCACTGGAAATTCCCTGCATGTACACCAGAGGCGCTCAGCAACGGACGTAGGAGCGGCCGCGGTCTCGCGGAATCAAAAAAGAACAGTGCTCGGCAAAAGGAATGGTCAAAGGGTTTCGAAGCAAACCGTAACCGTCGTATAATAATAGATATTTTAAATTAGCAGAGTGAAGCAAACCATTTCAGATGCATTAAAATTAGGGTAGCAAATAAAATAGCGACCATATATTATAATTTATAAAAAAAACACTACTGCACTTACGTTCACGATATAAACGCAAGCTTTCTGCTACAACCTCTACATATTATGTTCGTTATTTCAACATAAGTATTTAAAAACCTTAGTTAGCTTGTAACACTAGCTCCCTTAAGAGCTATCCTTCACTGCATACGACACTCACGGGACGAAGATATCCCATTCGCAACCTAACACGCTACACAAATACTGGAACATATAAATAAGTATTTTATTTATTAACAACAATTACCTTAACTACTCGTACTAAATCTTTATTAAAATAGGGCGATTTTAAACTTTAAGACCCTCCAGTGACTTTGTTACACCACAACACATGACTAAATACTCGTAGGTAGGACGTGTGTTCCTTATACATCAAATAGCACCTAAAATGTAGTTATGTAACATTATATAACATAAATTATTTATTGATTGATAACATAATAAATATCGACTAATAATCATAAACTAGTTGAACATTAACTGAGTTGTCTCGTCTGTATCGTCTGTACCGCCTGTCTTACTCCACAGGAATCGTGCCGGAGGTCTGGAAGGAGGCGAACGTACAATCGATCCCCAAGAAAGGGGATCGGTCTGATCCAGCCAACTATCGACCCATAGCTGTCACCTCAGTCATCTGCAAGGTGTTTGAGCTCATCATCAACAAGCAGCTCATGCGATACCTCGAAGCTCACTCGCTAATAAATGATCGGCAATACGGCTTCAGGCCAAAACGATCAACGGGTGGTCTTCTGGCATTCGTAACGCATGTCTGGGGTGAGGCTATAGAAAGGCACGGCGAGTCGTTGGCGATAGCATGCATATTTTAATTTGTGTTTTTTTTATTTTAAAATTTCTTTCCTATTAATGTTCCTTTCCTTTTTTAATTGTTTAACTTTGTTTACGGTGTCTCTTTTTCTTTATTTGTTCCTGGTATTTCGATGTAATAGTATTTCTTTTCTCAGTTATTTAGTTTTCTACCACAGGCCGTCTCTGAAAACCAGCGCTGTGTCGCTGAGAGACGGCCTTTTACTCCACATTTATGTATTTTTATTATTTCATTTTATTTTATTCTTTGTTATTATGTATATACCAAACTGTTATTGTTTTCGTTGTTTTTTGTGGTTTTATATAAGTACCTAAGTGGAGTAATAAATGTTTTTCTTTCTTTCTTTCTTTCTTTCACTCCCACACAGTGGATAGCATGTTCGCGAGAACCGAACGGTTTAAACGTTCGTTTCTCTGCCGAACGATAGTGGCCTGGAACGCCCTGTCTGTGTACGTGTTTCCTCCCACATATAATCCTGGGTTCTTTAAGCGGAGCGTGAGAAATCAGTAGGTTAACATCAGTAGGTCGTCAAGTTGAGGGCCACTCTCTACAGTATTACGTGCTGTGAGAGTGGCCCACAATCGCTAGACGTCGTCACGACTTACCACGAGGCGGGCGGCGTCAATTTGGCGAACCAAAAATAAAAAATAAAAAAGTTGTAGTAGTAGTAAAAGTAGTTTGTGTGGTTGTTTACGAACGGTTTAAGAAGGTGACAAGTTTCTAGTTAAAAAAAACCGTAGCGTTAATTTGAAATCCAAATAACTAATTGCACCAAAATATATATAAGTACCTACTTTTCCACTGGAATCGACAGTATAAATTAAGTACCTAGTCCAAATAACTAACTTTAGAAAGAGCAATCAAACCATAGGAAACGTAGGAAAACCCATAGAAAATCCCTCTGCTGAAGAACCAGTGAAGTTGGAGAGACATCATTTATACACCTATTATATATTATAGGAGGCATTTTTATGGAACACTTATTTCTGCGCAGTCATTTACAACTAACCACCGCCGCGCCGCCTCCTGGACATTATATTACTCCTTTTCGGTATATATGTTACGATAGGTTTCCTTACAAAAGAGTAACTGCGATAATTATACCAAAAATCCGTAAACTAATGTAGGTAGTAGATTATTTCGTATGTATAAGTCGTGCAAGAACGAAAAGAATGAAAATTTCGTTTCTTCAGAAATGATTATAATACTCTGACTTTATACAGTACTTGGTGTTCTGTTGCAATTCGATGATGAACTCAAGAAAGAAGGTAATTCTACACGGTTTAAAACGGCTGTTTAAACCCAACGATGTTCTATTGAACACTGTTCATTTTAAACCGTGTAGCCAGGCAAAGCGCTCCTTTTAATACCACGTTTAATACTGCGTTTTAAACCGTGTAGAATTCCCTTTACACACGTGATGTAAACCGTATGTTGTCTTGGACTGATTGTGAGATAAATTGATCGAGCAAATTCTTAATTCTCTTCGCCCCCGACTATAAATACTCATTCTGCTGGTTTTTTACCTTGTGATGATGCTGCTTCGGTGGCGTGGTCGGTAGTGCATCGGCTTTCGACTCCGGAGTCTCGGGTTCGATTCCCGGGATGAATACAATATTTGTGTGGTCCACTATTGTTTGTTTCGGATGTTGGGTGTTTTCTATGTATATTAAGTGTGTATATATTTAGATATATATAAGTATGTTTATGACTTGTCTAGATCCAATAGCACAAGCTTATAGCTTAGTTTAGACTAGATAACGCTGTGTGAGAATGTCCAAAAATGTTAATTCGTCGGCCCCGGAGAATAAAATGGTAATCGCAAAAACTTAACTTTTCAGGAAAAATAAAAAACTGTTTTTTGTCTATAACTTAACTAATATTAGACGTAGACAATCCAATAAAGGCTCAAATTAAAGCTAATTTTTAAAGCTTTTATAATGATTTAATAAATATTTAATTGCATTATTCAAATTTTATATAATTACAATTAAAAAAGTTAGTAAATATCTAATGTTATATAGATTTGGTATTGTACACTTACCATTTTAGTCCCATTATTTAGAAAGATATTAAGTAGTATAATATCCTATTGCAATACTATTCAATCGTATGACTGTGCTTAATTTGGAAAAATAAAGTAACTTACCATTTTATTCTGGTTCATACGGGATGTCCATTGTAGACTAATCAACCTTAGGAGTGTTATTCTAGTTACGAAAATAAAATAAAGTTATGGTAATCAGACTTTATTTATGTTAAAGTACAAAAGATAAACTTAATAAAAATGGCAAATAAAAATTAGTTTTCCTGATCTTCGTTTTCAATAAACGTATGGCTTTCAGTATTAGTTCCGTCATAAGTTAAAGCTTCATAGAAGGCATGGTAGAACATTGGGATTGCTTCTGATCTACATATACTCATAAGATCGTCGTGTAAAGCCTTGCTTAATGGCAATGGGTTGGTGTACGCGACTTTCAACTGAAATTCAGAGCTAGAACTTGGTTTCTTAGGTTTTCAAATATTGGATAGAAACAGGCGTTACTTGGCGAAAATCCATGACAAAGCATGTTGTTAGGTTTTATCTGCCTCGTACCTCGCTTGCTTTTGGCTGGTGGTCTTTGTTGCTGTTCTACATTCAGTTGAGAATACTCATCATCAAAATCATATTTAATGAATGTGAAACGCTTACTTCCATTACTTTAGACCACATAATTTTATGTCCTGCTTCATCACTGGACCAGTTCTTATACTTAATTAATTCTTTAATGTCATAGAACTCACTTTGTAACATTTTCTTCACGTAATACTTCTCACCGTTGACTTTAGCATTCATTATTACTGCGTACATCTGTTCGGGAGTATATACAACCCTGTGTTTTAATTCACTTTGCCCATGACCTGTTTCAAAAAATCTATGTGTGATGTTTATTTGAAGTTTCTGAGCGGCAAAAATGTATAGGGCAAAGATAAACCTGTTTTTGTTCTGCCCTGCACAACCATCTGAATAAAAAGAAATGTTTTTAATACCCCTTTCTTTTTCACTTAAAAGAAATTGCCACAGACAACTGCCTATTTCTATGGCTCCCCTTTTGGCAATTGTGTGGTGCCAGACATAGCAATGACCTTTATGTCTATTACTATCATAAACAGTAAAATTATAAATTGGATACTTCCTTTTATAATGGAATATTCCCACTTGAGATCAAAGAGAATACAATACGATTGTGGAATACTCAAGACCTTCTCTAAGTCAAATATCACTATGGTTGTATGTGAAGCATCAATGGTTTCTTTTTCTTCTTTTTAATTAGGCGTACTTTGTCTTTGTTCTTTTGGTGTTGGTCATATTTATCTTTCAATGTCTCTTGTCGAACAGGATCAGCTTCTCTGTAGAGAGTGCACGTTGAGCATTGGTCTTTTTTCGGTTTATAAAAATAATAATTAAATTTGGTGTTAAAGATGGTCTCGTATTGTCGTTTAGAAGCTATCGGGCAATCATAATTTCCCTCTTTAAACCAAGTTTGGTACAGACGGTACATTTTACTCAAATTAAGAAGCTCTGACAGATATTGTCTCGCGGAATCTTGCCTTACATAATGCGACTCGACAACAGGAAATAATTGGATATGTTGTATGATATTTTCCTCCGTGCTTACATGCATTTTATGTGGCCTGTTAACATGTTGCCCTCTGCGATCTACTAAACCTGTATCTGATTTTACCTTCTCCAATGCGGTATACACTGTCTGATGTGAAATACATAGTGTTTTTATAAAAAAGGTCTTACATACTTGCATCTTCTCCCCGTCTATACGGAAAAAGTATTTAATTGTTTGAGTACGATTATTCTGGCGTACCACAGATACTCGTTTTACGTCTTCGACTATGGTATAGTTTGCGATGTATTGCCACTGTAATTCATGATCTCCAAGTGCATAGTATTGCTGCAATAAAGCCTATCTTTGCGCTTGTGTAATTTTTTCTCCACATCTCTTTGTACACTTACATTCAGCTTTTACAGTATTTTTACTAAACTCTTTTTTAGATCTGCATCCTGTGTAGGCTTCTCCTAAATTCTTTAGTTTTTTACTTTTCTGGTCCTGTCTTTCACTTTCATTTCGAGTCCGCTTTCTGGTTAGTATTTTCGTCGTACTTGTAACATTTTTTGTCCTAATTTCAAGTTGTATGGGCACTTCTTTGGAGACAAGGTTATTATCACTTTCCTGGTTATCTTCAACAAGATTATTCACAGCGTTAAGTTCATATTCATCGGATGGCAATAAATCTGTTATATTATTATCTAAGTTTGAACATGAAGAAATATTTTTGTAACTAACCAGGGAACGTTGTAACATTGTACTGTCAGCGTTAGTGGAACAGTTATCAGGTTTCAAAGTGTCATCCAACTCACAGATACCGATTTCAGGAACAATATATGGTTTATTAACGGTTAGTTCACTGATAGAAGAAACAATAGTAAATTGTTCCTGACTATATTCCTGGTCAAAAGATACGTGCTTGGCGTGGACATCATCAGGAACAGCAGGGATAGTATAGTTTAAGCAACGTCGAGTTAACTTTTTCGTACTTTTTCCATATATTGTTTCAGCATTATAATCTCCTAAAGAAGATGATGCCAATCTCTTGAAAGTGGTGTCATCGTCATGAGCTTTATCTAAATTTTAAAGTTGACGGTTATCGTATATTATTGAAGGTGATGCTACAAACTCAACTGTATTTAAAATGAAAGAAATATTTGAAATAGTTGATGGCATTCTTGAAATATCATTAGTGGCTGCTTTTATATAGTCCGAGTCGCCCCCAATACTTGATGGCGTGTCACTATAATTATCTTGATTTGCTAACCGGTTTGGGCTTGGTACATATTCGGATACATCTGGAGAAAAGTCTTCATCAACTTCTTTATCGTTTTCAACACAATAATATTTCGTCTTTGCTGACTCTGTAATATGAGATAAGAGAAAAATATGGAGTAGGGTAAATAAGGGTGTTAATTAAACAAATACAAAGACACTAAGGTACCTACCTCGTAAACTATATTCATGATGACGTTTTGTTGTTTCTTCCTTATTTGTAGTTACAGGTGGTAAATGATCTGAAAATAAGTATTTCATTTTACTAACATTTATTAAAATAGCAATACTATCAACTCTTACATCACTCATCTCTCTCTAGTTACATTAAAAAATTTAAAATCTCCGACACAAAATCGATCGACGAGAGAAAGAAAGTCCATCCATTAGGCCTCGGTTACCGATTTTGTTACGATACAGACCGCTCCGACTTGACAAACACAAAGTGTTGTTACGTGGGGGATCGAATTCAAAACACTGACCCATTTGTATGTACCTATTTTACTAATTTTTCTAAGTATACTTAATTAATAACAAAAAACAATAATAAGGAAGAAGTAGTACTTACCATCCTTGCCATGGTTCAGGTCCGCGAGCTTACTCATAATGGTATTTATCCTAGAATTCCTCTGTTGATTCATATTTAATTATATTGTGACGACTTAATTAATTATTAAGATATCTATCTAACTAATTTCACACTAAATTCACACACGAAAACACGACCACAATATTTTTATAATCTCCGAAATCCTTCCTCCTCCGAGCACAAAATTATGATGCATATGCAACGACGTTTTTGGAAACAATAATTACGTAAACAAACATCGCCACGTGCCAGAGTTTCGCACGAAGATTGTAGTGACATGACTCTCTAACGTATACAAAAATGTGCGCTAGAACAGTATGGCAAGATATTGCACCATTCAGTGTCAATACAAACTGTTGACTAAAGTAATGTTAGCCGGTGAGCTTAGAAGTTTTTTAACGATAATAAAATGGTATTCGCCATTACAATTCATAGCGATGTTTTCTTGTACAAGAACACAATTGTTGTAGCTTTTACAATATTTTTTTTAATGGAACCAAGATGGCAATAGTTTGTAATAATTTTATTCACGTTAATGAGCTCCTCAAAAAGTATGAGGAATAATATTATATTATCTTTTATTTTTCTGAATAATCATAGAAAAATTACGAAAAAAATTGAGTGTGTGTATTGGGCTCTGTAAACTTCAAATATGGCATAACACTAAAACTATTGCAATGTCGGTTACCATTTTATTCTCCGGGACCGGCGAATTATTTAAAAAAAAGAACTAGACCTTATCACGTGTGATAGGTCAAATAAGCCGTGCGTAAATGAGCCGTCAAATAATTTATAGAGCAATGTTGTGTGATTCAGTTATTGATATTATAAAGAGAGTTTCAGAATGAAATCAGAAATAGTATTCGACCGGTCCTTAGTGGGGTTTAGGGACTATTCAATTTAAATTTTCATTGAAGCATAATACCTTGTCCCTACAATGAACGGCGCGGTTCTAATATTAATTAATTTCACCAATAGGCCTTGATTGCTGTAAGAGGTCGCACACTTGTACATAACTGCTCTTGTTTAGAATAATGCGTAAATTAAAGCCTGTCATTTGTGTGGTACAAGTAAATAAATTAGTTTTGTAAATGTTTTGAAAACAATTTGCTAACTAGTCAAAACTTTTTTGATATCATTCATACCTTTAGGTACTTTAAATAAATAAATAAATATTGTTGGACATGCTCACACAACGTCATCTAGCCCAATCTAAGCTATAAGCTTGTGCTATGGGGGATCTAGACAACTGATATACATACTTAACATACATATAAAAGACCCAAACTCCGAAACAAACATTTGTGGATCACACAAATATTGGATTCGACCCGGGAATCGAACCCGAGACTCCGGAGTCGAAAGCCGATGCACTGCCGACCACGCCACCGAAGCTAGTTTAATTATTTATAGTCATAGTCCGAGACGCCCAGGACTTTAATTGGCAGGCACGTAAGAGTTTGTTGCCTTTCATCAACATTTCATTACAAGGCAACGGGTTTCAAATTGTTTTTTTCAAAATGACAATATAGCTGCTACTTTTTAAAAAAATAATTTGGCCATTTTGGATATAACCCATTAAATGTGTGCTCGGTGACGCCAATAGGCTCGCCCCCTATCACGTGGGACCAAATATACTGGCAAATTGTGGGTGTGTAAAGCACTTCTGCCTACCCCTTAGGGGATATAGGCGTGATATGTGTCTGTCTATGTATATTATTAATTAACAACTTTGATAATTAATAATATAACTAACTTTTGGCATGCCACGTGAAGCGGACAAGTAAAAAAAAAATACATTTCGGGTCAGTAATATTTGAGTGTGTTCTACCGAGAAATAATATTTCAATGTTTTTGATATGTATCAATTATTTTTGTATTGACAGTTTGACTGAATCAAGTTATTTTACCTGACCGCTTCGCGTGGAATGCCCCAAAGGGCGATACTAGGGTTATACTAAATTAGGGTTATAATAAAACATTAGTAGATCAAATTTTTGGATTATTTGGTGGCTACTTGTATGGCCACCTGTAAAATTATAAAGAGTATATATCGGTATAAATCGTCAAACACAACCCATTGTATTTTTATAGTACCTAATCATGTAATCATGTGACCCACGTATGGAATTTTCCATACGTGGGTCACCATTGTCATTAGAAAAGCAACATTTTACCAGAGTCATTGATGGAATGTACATCGCAGACGATATTGCAGATTCTGACCACGTCCGTTCACACGATTTACTCCTTTTCGCTGCGTCTAAGCCATTGACGAGGGTAGACGTTCTCAGTTCACGGGGTATAAGACAATCGTGTTCGGTTTGAACAGAATTATTTGGACAAGTGCGTTCTGTGTTTTTGCCCTTGATTTAATATCAGTTACGAAGACGTGATGAGCATCACGTCATATTAAATCACTTCTTCTGTGGACTCTTTTTCTCAAATTTTATTATTCCATTTCTACCTATTTTATGTACGTTACGTTATAATTCTTTAAATCTATACATTATTCATTTTCTTTACATGATCTTGTTTTTGGTATTTGACAAAAAACAAATGACAAATTTTTATTTGAAAAACAACGTTTGACAAATTTATACTTGATAAATATATCATTTTACAAACTATAAATTAATAAACTACTCATTTGACAAATTATTTATCAGACAACATTCCATTATGCCAAAAAAAACATTTCACAAATGGATTATTTTGTAAACATGTTAGTTGGCAAAATAACGTAAAGCTTAAATAACATTTGACAAAGTGCTTTACTTGGTAACTATTTTATTTAGCAACATTTACTTTAAATAAAAAATAAATTTAAGCACGAAAACATATAAAATTTGTAGGTCAATAGGTTAAGTGAAACGAAATGGCTAGGTTAGGTTAGGTTATAACATGATAAAACAACCAGAAACGAAGTCTTATATGCACACTTTTGGTTTGACATCAATATTATTTTCATTTGACATTTTGTAAAAACAATAATTTGGTACATGCTAACAAAAAACACTTGTACACCGTTTCACTTTTATTTAATATGTAGTAAAATATCTGTTTAATAAATATGTAAAGTGAACAACAACCTTTGATAATGCTATAAAGCGAAACCGGTCAGGTTAAATCCTGTATATTAAATAAAAGTGAAACGGTGTACAAGTGTTTTTTGTTAACATGTATTACTATAAGTTTCACCAAGTGCCGACAATCGAAACCATCAACCAATAATTTGGCAAACGAATTTTCAAAATTATATTTTAACTGTTGAAATATTTACTAGATAAAGCATTTACGAAACATGTACATGGGGCACACTAAAAGTTTTGCACTTCTAGCTAATCGGAACTATTTGAATTTCGAATGTTATATTTTTTTAAACGTTGCAGCCTTCTTAGTAATAAAAAAAAACAATTGGCGGGAAATCATTTATCAATTGTTTTTTATCACACATCAAAGTTCTACGTAAGCAACGACAATGGAATTAAGTCGAAAAGATTTTAGAGCGATGATTTTTTATGATTTTAAAAGTTCTCTCTCTCCGCAAGACTGTGCCGCTCGTCTTCAAAATACTTTTGGGAGAGAAGCACCTTGTTTGAGAACCGTGAGGCGATGTTTTGCTGAATTTGAGAGAGGTCGAGTTTCTTTACATGACGAATTTCATGAAGGGCGGCCTTCAACTGCCGTCAACGAAAAAAATGTGGCCACTGTTAAGCGGTTAATTGAAGAAAACCCGCGGATGACCTATGAGACAATTCGAGGACTATTGGGGATTGGTATGAGTCAAATCTAGAAAATTTTACACGAAGAATTGAAAGTTCGGAAACTTTGTTGTCGTTGGATCCCTCATGAACTGACAGCGGAGCAGAAGCGGGCTCGCGTGGAATGGTGCTCACAGATGCTGCTGAAGTACGACCACAGATATTCTAATGCTGTTTATGACATTGTCACAGGAGACGAAACGTGGATTTATTGTTTTGAACCCGAAAAAAAACAGCAATCTTGTGAATGGGTGTTTGAAAATGAGAACAAGCCAACAAAAGTAAGGAGGCGAGAAAAGTTGGTAAAAAAATGGTCGCGTTTTTTTTCTCAGCTACGGGTCCCATCTGTACAATTCCACTTGAAGATCAAAAGAGTGTTAATGCCGAGTGGTATTCTACCATTTGTTTACCCAGGGTGTTAGAAAAAGATCGCGAAAGACGACCCAAAAGCCGCGTTCTCCTACATCATGACAACGCTTCTTCACACACGGCCAAAAAAACAAAGTCATTTTTAGCTTCCGAAAAAGTACAACTCGTCACCCATCCTGCGCATAGCCTCGACCTAGCATCCTGTGATTTCTGTATTTCCCCAAAATCAAAGATTTGATGAGAGGTTTCACTTTTACCAACTCCGAAGAGGCAGTGATAGCGTTCAATCAGCATGTAGAAAACATGCCTGCAGATCTGTGGTCCTCCTGTTTTAAAAAATGGTTCGATCGCATGAAAAAATGTTTAAAATGTAAAGGAGAGTATTTTGAAAAGCAATAAACATAATATTATGGTTTTAACATGTTGTTTTTTTAAGTTACGCAAAACCTAAGAGGTTCTAAGTGTGACCTGTCGAATGATTGTTTTTAAAGTGGTACGTTTGCGAAATGAAAGTTTGTCATAAAATTAGTTTTTCTAACCTTGTTTTTAAAATGATAATTTGTCATACGTTTTTTTTTTAAAACGAAATTATGCCCTTGTTTTCGCTCACTTTTATGAATCTTTAAATATTTGTCACAGTATTTTTTAAAACGATACCAGTTAGATTGAAAGAATCCTAAATTTATCATCGTTGGAAAATAACTCACAAATTATTATATTTCAAAGGTTTTATTACAAATTTATTTTAGTTGATTTATTATTTCTTACGAAATGCTCGTAAAGAGCATTCTATACCCGTACATAATTATCTATTATTTAAAGCCTTAGGTCAAATTATTTATTATAAATTAAACATTAAATATAGCACTTCTAAATATGTATATTTGGTAAGTACTCGCATTGCCAAGTACCTTCTCGTTATATTTATTAAAACATTCTGACTATACAAAGGATCTCCAATTAATAATGTCAAGAAACGACTAAAAAATTCTGTGGCAGTTTCAGTACCTACTAAATTCCAGTTTTCGGTCCAACTTAATCAGTAACAAATGTCGAAATACTTACAACGTATTGTACCTACGCTACATGTAAGCTTGAAACACACTGGTCCTTCACATACGACGCGACATATGCCACGCGACGCGACGTGGGAAATAGCGACACTGGTCCTACGTATATACGACGTCCGCGTTGTTCTATGTACGTATACCACGTCTTACGACGTCTGACGTATACATCGATCTGTGACTGACGACATGCGACTCTTTGATTTCTTATAAATTTTAATTTAGTGAGTAATAACTAACATGACAATGTTTTCTGATTCTGAGAGTTTAGGAATTATTAGGTTTGTTATTTTTTGAAGAAATTGGGTTAATACTATAAACAAATGATACAATATAATATTATTATAATATTTGAATCCAAAACCATAGTTATAAACATACAGAATGCAGCTTACCAAAATATATTGAGGACCGTGTAGTTTTTTTACAACTTAGGTACCTACTTTTAGTGAAACGTGGTGTCTGCGAGTATCTTTTGCGCTATGACACTTTAAACGTGTGTGACAACGTCGTACGCTTCAGATAGCATGGGAACACGCGAATGTGGCGCCGTGACGCGTAAGACAGCGTGGTGAATGACCAGTGTGTTCGTTACCATACAAATTGTATAGGCCAGATCTTGTTCAGATGTCATAATGCGTGGCGTACGTCGCATGTGAAGGATGAGTTTGACCGTCCCTGTAAGCAAACAGAAATGTCATATCAATAAATCTCCGTGTTACAGTTCGGACAGGGCATAACGTACCTAATACGGAGTAGGTACAAATAATTGGCCTCTTCAGGTATTTAAAGGTTAAGTCACGAACCCTTTACCCTAACCCTCATCAGCACACAATGACGCTACATGTCTCGTCTTGTCTTGTGTTGTGACACGGGACCTGGTAATAAGGCACTAATATATTGTGCCTTAATTGTGACATTATTAACTTCAAATCTTATAAACCACAAATCATCGTACCTTAGAATTAACTAACTTAGAATAAATAAATGATTTCATTCACCAAACCTTTTCCCAACTCAGTTGGGGTCGGCTTTCTAGTCTAACTACGATTCGGCTGAAATTCGATATTTTCCGAGAAGCGACTGCCATCTGACCTCCACAACAAAGAATCAAAGAATCAATTTCATTTATTCAGTTTAGGCACATAAAGAGCACATATGAATGTTAAAATACAAATTTAAGAAAGTACATAAATAACAGACAGTACATAAATAGAAAATGATTCTTTCGCTGGTTCGGTAAGTTGGTTCTCCTGAAAAGATACCAGCAAGAAACTCAGGTAGATTATCCATTTTCTTTTTTAATATTGTTTTGTTTACATTGTTACAGTTAGTTTTTATTGTATTATACGAGTGGCCAACAACAGAAGATTAGGGTGACCATGCCTTTTTATCATTAAGATATTCGTTTACATTATAGTAGCCTTTCATCATCAAACATGTTTTTAAACTTTTATTTTAAACTACTATTTTAAACTTATTAAGAGGCATGTCAGCCAAATCCTGAGGAATTTTATTATAAATTTTTATACATTTGCCTACAAACGAATTACCAACTTTGTGTAGTCTAATTTTAGTCATTGCCAGTTTATTTTTATTTCTTGTATTAAAATTATGGTTATCGGATTTTTTTTGAAGAGATCTATGTTCTTCCGTACATATAAGATGTTGTCGTAAACATATTGAGAAGCAACTGTTAAAATATTAATTTCTTTAAATAGTTCTTTCAGCGAGTCACGGGGTTTGAGTCTATACATTGCTCGTATAGCTCATTTCTGTAATATGAATATTGTCTCAATATCAGCAGCTGAGCCCCACAGCAGCAGACCATATGACATAACGCTATGAAAGTAGCTAAACTAAACTAATCGTGCCGTTTTTTCGTCAGTCAGTGACCTTATCTTTCTAACCGCATAGGCAGCTGAGCTAAGTCTTCCTGCCAAGTCTGTGATATGAGAACCCCATTTAGATAACTATCTAGAGTTATCCCAAAAAAAACTGTGGTATTGACTGTTTGAGCTAATTCATTATTCATACTAATATGAGTATCCACCTGTCTAACATTGTACACATTTTGTTTTCTTCGCATTGAGCAGCAAGTTGTTACTTGTGAACCAATGCAATATTTCCGAAAGGGTATTATTTACATCGTCAAGTACTACTTTTAGAAACTTTTAAAAATAATGATGTGTCATCAGCAAATAATACTATCTCACAAAGATTTTTAGTGAATAAAGGAAGATCGTTTACGTATATTAAGAATAAAAGGGGTCCTAATATCGAGCCCTGGGGTACTCCCATGACTAATGACGCGCCAGAAGAGTCGGTGCCATAAATGTTTGCTTTTTGTACTCTACCAGTGAGGTAAGACTCAAATAAGCAAAACACCATAATAACTTAATTTCAATAACAAAGTCTCACGATCAACACAATCAAAAGCTTTTAATAGATCACAAAATATACCAATAGCATCCTGCTTTTCCTCCCAAGCATCAAATATATCTGGCTCGGGCCAGCTCGGCGAGATGTGTCGTGCGGTGTTCCACAGGGGTCGGTCCTGGGTCCGCTTCTGTGGAACATCGGCTACGACTGGGTGCTGCGGGGTGCGTTCGTAGGGGCGTCGGCGTAACGTGCTACGCCGACGATACCCTCGTCACGGCGCGGGGTGCAACGTACCAGGAGGCAGCACTCAAGGTCACGACGGGTGTTGCTCGAGTCGTGGGTCGGATACGGCAGCTGGGACTGGAGGTGGCCTTGCACAAGTCCGAGGTTCTGTGTTTTCACAGACCTCGGAACGGTCCACCCGAAGGTTCCAGCATAAATGTGGGAGGCGTTAGCATCGGCATCAAGCCCTCGATGAAGTACCTAGGGATCGTACTTGATAGCCGATGGAACTTCGGACCACATTTCCGAAGTTTGGTCCCCAAGGTGACGCAGGCATCGGTCGCGCTTTCGCGACTGATGCCCAACCTAAAGGGACCCAACGCTTCCTGCAGGAGACTGTACCTGGGGATCGTGCGGAGTATGGCCCTATACGGGGCTCCCGTATGGGCGGATAGGTTGGCAGAGGTGGTCAAGGGGAACGTGACTCTGTTAAACAGACCACTTCGAACCTTGGCCGTCAGAACCATACGGGGGTACCGCACGATCTCCGGAGAGGCTGCATGTCTCCTAGCCGGGACCCCTCCATGGGACCTGGAAGCGAGAGCCCTTGCGTCATTGTTCCAATGGCGCAAGGAGGCGCTGGAGCGGGACCACAGGCCTGCGTCTCGAGAAATCGAGGACCAGCGGTCCCAACTCCGCCAGGATCTCATGGAGTCATGGAGGGTGCGACTTGAGCAACCCAAGTGGGGTACCACCATCATCGCGGCGGTGAGACCGATCATGGACGATTGGCTGCAGAGGCAGCATAGTGACCTCACGTATCGTGCGACGCAGATCGTTGCCGGGCATGGATGCTTCGGTAGCTATCTGTTTCGCATGCATCGTGAGGTCACACCCCGGTGTCAACACTGCGAGGTTTCCGACGACGACACCGCACTCCACACGTTGGTGGAGTGCTCAGCGTGGGCGAGCCAGCGCCGGGACCTCGTAGTGGGTCTGGGCGTGGATACCCTCTCGCTGGAGACCATGCTTCAAGCCATGGTCTCCAGCCGGAGTAGGTGGAACGCGGCCGTGTCCTTCTGCGAGCAAGTCATGCTCGCGAAGGAGGCGGCCGGAAGGGAGAGGGAGCGTACCCTCCCCGCCGAGTTCCGTAGTCGGCGGCCAGGGCGCCCCAGACTACGCGACTACGCCCAAGACTATCGACCTCCATGATCGGGGCCTGAGGACGGCGGGATCGCCATCCGCCGTCCTTACAGAAGCAGGCTAGAAGGGTTGCGTGCTGCGGGGCCTTTGCCCCATAGCACGCAACCAGATTCACTCACTGACGCGGGATAAAACCCTTCCCCCAACGACGCGGGATTCTCGTCCCGACCCAACACCCGAAGAGACCACAGAGGTGGTCAAAGTCCGCCGGGCGCCACTGGACATACCCTCTGCTAGTAACCAGAGACGCCCGGCAACGGAAGTTAGAGCGGCCGCGGCCTTGGCCGCGGAATTAAAAAAAAAAAAAAAAAAAAAAGCATCAAATATATATTTCACAAGTGCAACTCCTGCATCCGTGGTGCTCCTGCCTTTAGTGAAACCAAAATGTTTGTTATAAAGTAACTTATTGTCTGTAAAATGTGAAAGCAATTGATTAAATATTATTTTTTCAAAAAATTTACTGAGGGTGGGGAGTATGGAAATAGGTCGAAAATTTGAAGGATCACTTTTGTCTCCTGCTTTAAGTAAAGGAATGATTTTACTGTACTTCATAAGATTAGTAAACTGATTTTCATCTATACATTTATTGAATATGAATGCAAGGTGAGGCGCTATAGCGGGCACTATTGATTTTATTATATTAGTTGAAATGCCCCAAAGATCCTCGGTATTTTTTATATTTAGTTGTTTAAAAGTTTTAAGTATAGTGACAGAGTCAATATACTAAAAATCAAAGTTAATTCTACATTTATCAACACTAGATTTAAGAAGAGAATTGGCTACGTTTTTTGACGAATTTAACTTATTTGTAGTGGTGATTGGAACATTTGTGAAAAAAGATAAACTAACAGGTACGATAATAAGTAGTTATTTATTAGTACGATTACCTGTATAAAAATCACTCAAATCACATTAAATCCGAGTTGATAAAGTTTCCCTTTTAAAATTTTCAAACAGTCATTGACTTTTAGCCGGTAAAACAATATCACTAATTTCTAATTTATTTTACACTGGTTTTTACCTAGATACACTTTGATAATGGTAAGATTGTGTTTTGTGATGAATTTTAACCCTAATTATCGAAAATATTAATAATAAATTAAAATAAATACAAGACGAAATGCGAACAGATGTTAGCCGTGGTGTTGCCACAAACCAAAAAAAAAACAAAAAAAACACATGGGCGATATCGAAGTTCTGTAGTTAGACCGGTCGGATTTTTGATTTAGGGCTCTGTGCGCAGCACGCAACCCTTCTAGACTGCTTCTGTAAGGACGGCGGGTGGCGATCCCGCCCTCCTCATTCCCCGATCATGGAGGTCGGTGTTCTTGGGCGGAGATGAGTCTGCGGCGCCCTCGCAGCGCCGCGCTCGCAGCACCAGCGCATGATCACGCTCTCGGTGAAGCCTCCCTGACGGAAACTATACTGGTTGTCCGCCAGGTCTGGCCCTACTGTCGTGAGATGCTCGACGAGGCGTTCCGCGATAATTCGCTCAAAGAGCTTACACAACTCGTCGAGCAACACGATCGGCCGGTATCCGGACGGTGAGTCCACCGGCTGCCCCGCCTTATGGATCAGGACCAGTTTCCCCGTCCTCCACACCTTGGTAAAGTGGCCCCTTTCGAGGCATGCGCTAAAGAGCCCTATCAGTCGAGGCCCAAGTTCTTCGAGGGCCAGGACCCATGCATGACCAGGAATGCCTTCGGGTCCGGGGGCAGTGATTTTCCGGCGTTCAAGCCCCCACCCTGGCTTCGGGTAGGTCGTCTTCGCTGGTGCTATCCGCGTCGGGCAGAGACGGAGCCATGCGCGGGGGGACTTGCTCCTCTGCACTCGTTGGAAACAGGGAGCCCATAACCCGCTCCAGCTGCTGCAGCTGGAGACTCTGGGTCAGTGGGGGCGCCCTAGGTCGGAGTTTCTCCCTGACCTGTAGGTACGGGCACCCCCATGGGTTCTGCTGCAGGGGTCTCCAGGAGCTCGTCGCGGGCCGCCGTCTTGGCCCGCTTTGTAGTCTCCTGGAGAATGCATTTAGCCTTCCTGTACGCCTGATAATGCCTGGTGCCGAAACCTGGTGTACTGGCGGCGGGCGGAGATGCATGCTGCGCACAGCTATGCAGTCTCCGGCAACCACCAGTACACCTGCTTCCTTGCCGGTCTGGGTGTAACCCTAGGCATCGCAGCATCACAGATTTGCGACATGGCGCTTCTTACCCCGCCCCTTGCCTTTTCTCGCTTGGGTTGCGGACTCGGCCGGCAAGCTATTCGCCGTGGAAGCCGACGGAGGCGGAGTGGGGCGACGGACAGCGGGTGGTGTGCCGCTTGGACCTGGAGAGGGAGCACCGCCAACAACCGCTGTGAAGGACAGCGCTGGTCGCGCCAGTGGCGGGCGGTACGCCCGGTCTTCACCCTTACTAGTTTGTCCATTCACACTCGTGGAAAAGAATCCATAAATAGTATTAACAACAGTGCAACATCAATAATTACAATGTTTTTTATATAAATAAATAAAAAATTAGAGAAAACTGTGTGCTCATTAATTTTTATGTTAATACTCGTACTTACGAGTTTTGGAGAATACTGTTAATTTCGGAGCGCTGTAAAAACCCTTATAAATAAATAAATATTGAAATGTTAATATTGGAAATTATTCCTCGAAAACTGCTCTACATAAGTGCTCTGATGAATTTTACTGTAAAATGATTAGAAAAGAAATTATACCCCTTAAAGGTAAATCGTTCTCAAATTTTCATCTGTTTATCTTAAAAAACTTTGTTATGTTTAATTCTACGACAAATGATATATTGATTATAGAACTAAGTTTTAGCGAATTATATTTGCGACAAAAGTGTTGTCCGATAGTGGTGCCCGATAGAGCGCGATGATAACGATTTGCATCCCGTTTACCCCACAAACTTGGATTTACACTTTTTTACCTTGATATCATTTCAATGGACTGCCTGTCCTCTCTTGCCTGTCTGTGTAGTTACTCTGACAGGAAAGACATAATAGTTCATAACGCTTACTGACCTGCAACAATATGATTGGAGAGTAATGAGCGCCTGCGTCACAGAATAGGGAATAGTACATATATACCTCCGTCTTACTATTTTGGAAGGAACTCATTATGTTAATCCATATTAAAAACAAAATAATTATAATGAACTTCCGTAGTATTGTGCCCGCCGGAGCTGAAATATTAACACAATAACAACATAGTTAGGTTACGGTGTACCTTAGAGCCTCCCTCGGGTACCATTGAATTAAGCTACGAAGCTCCGGGTAATATGGGGCAAATTATTTAAATAATTAATGTAAATTTGTGTAACAACCAGCAGAACTCTCTGAGATGAAGATTGATGGTAAATGTAATGTTGATTTCTAAACGTAAAACGGTGTTCATTCGTAAATACTAAGCATAATTACATATATCTGTAACTGAACGATAACCAACAACTTAATTCAATTTAAATGTGTTTAGTTTACGCATAGACAATGGATGTAGTTACCATAGACCCAAGCATAGACCTGTACCGAGACCATATACTACAGATGTAGATTTCATATGTGATGTTATTATTTCTCTCAATTTTTGTGCTGTAAGATACCCGCTGCCAATATTCTATTCGAATTCAAATGTCGTGTTGTTAACTAATTAATTCTAACTATTTCTCACTCACATGGCCTCATCGGTCGGTGGGATGACTTCAATTACACAATGATGTTGTAACATTAAATGGTAATGTTCTATTCCCCTGTAGGTACGTTAGAAAACAATTGTCGTTCACATACAGTGTTATACCATCTAAAAGGTAGATATAGATTATTTATATTTTCCAGATTTAACTTTTTTGGATTCTAGGTAACCCTCTGAATTGCAAGCTAACACACGGACGAGGTTTTGGGAAAATTTACCCAAAATTCCCGGCGGCGGCAATAGGTTCACTTCCTACTACAATGGAGCAAAACTGCCAACAAAATGATGTTAAAATTTCAAGGTCACAAACGCATATGTCATCACTTTCCGGGATATAGACGTGAGCTAGCGGATGTCCTAAGATTGTCCTTCTAAAGAAAAATAAGTTTTAGTAAAAATTATAAACAAGAACAATAGAATTATTATAAAAACATAAAATGTAAATCTGAATCATGGAATACTTTTTCCATCACTTTATAAAAACAATGTTATCTTAAAAGCAAACTCATTTAACACTGAAAAGAAGAATAAAACATTCAAAATTCGGACAAAAGTACTGTTCAAGGAGTAGGCTGCTCCTAAGTAAGGCTGCGCTAAGTTTTTATGAAGTCTCGCTACATTCAGAGCTTTTTTTATTATTTATCATTCATTGTTATCATTGGAATTAATTTAAAGAGCCATCTACGTTGTTTTTAAAAGACTTTATCAGTGAATAATTTGCCTAATTTTGTTGTTTTATGAAGAAGTGCCTTCGTTATTTAGTCAGCACTTCTGGTGCTCTCTGGTTATTATTACATTAAGTGTAACTGAAAGTCCAAGTTATGTACCCATATATAAATGAATGAAGCATCTAACATGTTGAATGCAAACAACTATAATTGTAATTAAACCGCAGGCTGATCTAATTACGTACATCGCGCCTCTAATACTAAAACACATTCAGCTGAGTTATCTGTAGAGAACAGGCGACCTCACGTTTGTCTGCCTTTGAGGACTAACTGTAATTAGATTAAGCAATATTGTTGCGGTGAGGTGATTACTCGTATATTGACACTGTCGTATGAGCAACTAAGTAGTTAGTGATAGTGATTTTTTTACTATGTATAGGCATAACTTTCACGTTTTGTAATGTGGTTTCTATATAAGTTTAGGTAGAATTTGGTACGTCTATTTCTACAACTTTCCAAACCAAATTCGTGTTTGTTTTTCTAAGTAATTACTGGATTCGATGGTCTTTATTTTATAAATAATTTTTCAATATTTTTTTTTCACGGAGGAGATTGTATCTAACGCGACCTTATTATAATAACGATAATCAAGTCGTCGATATGTACATGACTTTTTTCTTTTGGTCTATTATTTAGTAACATGCTATTTAAGTTTGCACTGCCCTTTCTTGCGGAAAGGTATCTGTAATTAGCTTGGGATTCATAACAATAGTTAATGTTAAGTAAGTGTCACTTATAAGTACCTATTTGTACCTCCACCTACGTATAGTTTGGGCAAACAGTGATCTGCGTCGCTTTAATTGCAGTTTTACAGTCGATTTCATTTGTTACCAAAAGTAACGTTCCGCCAATAGTTCTGCGTTTGTTTTTATTGCAGAACTGTTTACTTTTTTTTTTTTTTTTTTTTTTTTTTTAATTCCGCGGCCTAGGGCCGCGGCCGCTCTAACGTCCGTTGCCGGGCGTCCCTGGTTACTAGCAGAGGGTATGTCCAGTGGCGCCCGGCGGACTTTGACCACCCCTGTGGTCTCTGCGGGTGTTTGGTCGGGACGAGAATCCCGCTTCATTGGGGTCGGGTTTTATCCCGCGTCAGTGAGTGAATCTGGTTGCGTGCTATGGGGCAAAGGCCCCGCAGCACGCAACCCTTCTAGCCTGCTTCTGTAAGGACGGTGGGTGGCGATCCCGCCGTCCTCAGGCCCCGATCATGGAGGACGATAGTCTTGGGCGTAGTCGCGTAGTCTGGGGCGGCCTGGCCGCCGACTACGGAAATCGGCAGGGAGGGTACGCTCCCTCTCCCTCCCGGCCGCCTCCTTCGCGAGCATGACTTGCTCGCAGAAGGACACGGCCGCGTTCCACCTACTCCCGCTGGATACCATGGCTTGAAGCATGGTCCCCAGCGAGAGGGTATCCACGCCCAGACCCACTACGAGGTCCCGGCGCTGACTCGCCCACGCTGAGCACTCCACCAACGTGTGGAGTGCGGTGTCGTCGTCGGAAACCTCGCAGTGTTGACACCGGGGTGCATCGTGAGGTCACCTCACGATGCATGCGAAACAGATAGCTACCGAAGCATCCATGCCCGGCAACCATCTGCGTCGCACGGTACGTGAGGTCACCATGCTGCCTCTGCAGCCAATCAAAATCGGTCTCACCGCTGCGATGAAGATGGCACCCCCCTTGGGTTGCTCAAGTCGCACCCTCCATGACTCCATGAGATCCTGGCGGAGTTGGGACCGCTGGTCCTCGATTTCTCGAGACGCAGGCCTGTGGTCCCGCTCCAGCGCCTCCTTGCGCCATTGGAACAATGACGCAAGGGCTCTCGCTTCCAGGTCCCATGGAGGGGTCCCGGCTAGGAGACATGCAGCCTCTCCGGAGATCGTGCGGTACCCCCGTACGGTTCTGACGGCCAAGGTTCTAAGTGGTCTGTTTAACAGAGTCACGTTCCCCTTGACCGCCAACCTATCCGCCCATACGGGAGCCCCGTATAGGGCCATACTCCGCACGATCCCCAGGTACAGTCTCCTGCAGGAGGCGTTGGGTCCCTTTAGGTTGGGCATCAGTCGCGAAAGCGCGACCGATGCCTGCGTCACCTTGGGGACCAAACTTCGGAAATGTGGTCCGAAGTTCCATCGGCTATCAAGTACGATCCCTAGGTACTTCATCGAGGGCTTGATGCCGATGCTAACGCCTCCCACATTTATGCTGGAACCTTCTGGTGGACCGTTCCGAGGTCTGTGAAAACACAGAACCTCGGACTTGTGCAAGGCCACCTCCAGTCCCAGCTGCCGTATCCGACCCACGACTCGAGCAACACCCGTCGTGACCTTGAGTGCTGCCTCCTGGTACGTTGCACCCCGCGCCGTGACGAGGGTATCGTCGGCGTAGCACGTTACGCCGACACCCCTAGGCAACGCACCCCGCAGCACCCAGTCGTAGCCGATGTTCCACAGAAGCGGCCCCAGGACCGACCCCTGCGGAACACCGCACGACACATCTTGCCGAGCTGGCCCGAGCCAGCTGGGGAAAGCTATGGCCCTCTCCGAGAGATAGGCCCCGACAATACGACGGAGGTAGAGAGGCGTTTCGTGATACACGAGCGCCTCCCTAACGCAGCTCCATGGCAAGGTGTTGAACGCGTTGGCGATGTCAAGAGACACCGCCACCACCACCTTGCCCTGCGAGAATGCTTCCTCCGTCAGGCTCTTCACGCGCATGATCGCGCTCACGGTGGAGCGTCCCCGACGGAAACCGAACTGGTTATCCGCCAGGTCTGGCCCCACACTCGTGAGATGCTCGACGAGGCGTTCCGCGATAATTCGCTCAAAGAGCTTACACACCTCGTCGAGCAACACGATCGGCCGGTATCCGGACGGTGAGTACACCGGCCGCCCCGCCTTACGGATCAGGACCAGTTTCCCCGTCCTCCACACCTTGGGAAACTGGCCCCTTTCGAGGCATGCGCTAAAGAGCCCCATCAGTCGAGGCCCGAGTTCTTCGAGGGCCAGGACCCATGCACGGCCAGGAATGCCGTCGGGTCCGGGGGCAGTGATTTTCCGGCGTTTAAGCCGGAGTACTGCCGCACCTAGCTCCCCCACCCTGACTTCGGGTACGTCGTCTTCGCTGGTGCTATCCGCGTCGGGCAGAGACGGAGCCATGTGCGGAGGGACGTGCTCCTCCGCGCTCGTCGGAAACAGGGAGCCCATGACCCGCTCCAGCTGCTGCGGCTGGAGACTCTGGGTCAGTGGGGGCGCCCTAGGTCGGAGTTTCTCCCTGACCTGTAGGTACGGGCGCCCCCATGGGTTCTGCTGCAGGGTCTCCAGGAGCTCCTCGCGGGCCGCCGTCTTGGCCCGCTTTATCGTCTCCTGGAGATTACCTTTAGCCTCCCTGTATGCCTGAAAAAGCTCCGCCTCTCGGGCTGCCGCGTCGTCTGGGCGGCGACGCCTCCGGCGAAACCTGGTGTACCGGCGGCGGGCGGAGATGCATGCTGCGCGCAGCTCTGCAATCTCCGGCGACCACCAGTACACCTGCTTCCTGGCCGGTCTGGGTGTAACCCTAGGCATCGCCGCATCACAGATTTGCGACATGGCTCTCCTGAACCACTCCGCCTCGGCATCCACATCGGCAGGCCGGTCCGGCGCCGGAATCCAGGCCTGCACGATGGATGCCTCCAGGAGAGCCACCTGATCCAGATGGTGAAGTGCCCAACGCGGATCCGGGGGATTTGCCACCGGCTGTGGGAGGTCAGGTGGGGGGACGACATCGAACCGGATGTACCGATGATCCGAGTGCGTCTCCTCACCCTCCTCCACGCGCCAGCCTGTAATACGGCGGGCGAGGTCAGGGGATGCGAACGTTACGTCCACGATCGATTCCCCCCCCCGCCGCCAATAGGTGGCGACATTCCCCCGGTTGAGGACCTCCAGACCACGTGTTCTGGTCCAGTCCTCAAGAAGCCTCCCCTTGTCCCTGGTTTCCCGGGAGCCCCACGCCTCACTCCAGGCGTTGAAGTCTCCCAGGAACAGGACAGGGCGAGGACGGCACGCAGCGAAGACGACGTCGAGCTCAGTGAGCCATAGCTCAAACTGAGACTCGTCAATGTTCGGCGAGATGTAGGTGGCCACGACTGCCAACCCATCATAATCCGCCGCAACACACCCGCGGCCCCTTGCAATGATCGCAAGGCGCGAGTTGTCTGCGGCGGACCCCCCAAAGATACAACAGGCCGAGCCGTCCTCGTCCACCGGGCTTCCCGGGTGGACGTAGTACGGCTCGGCGACTACGGCCAAGTTTATGGACCACTGCCGGATGCTCTGGTACAGAAGATCCTGAGCAGCACGGCAGTGGTTCAAATTCACTTGCAGGATACGGATACGGGCGTCAGACATTAATTGACGTCCATAACCGCATCCCGCCGCGAAACAACTGGCCGCGCAAGGGCGGCACCCCCACCGCTCTCAGCGGACGGACGAGGTTTTGGTCTCGAGGCGGCGCAGGTTGTGCTGCCGACCCGGTGATCCGCGGTCTTGCCCTCCGCCTCGCATCTAAAGCAGCGAGGCGGGGCGTCACAGGCACTTGCCTTGTGACCGGGCCGGCTGCAGCGGAAGCACCGATCGCCCACGGTGACTTCCGCTGTACACTGCACTCCTAAGTGCCCCACCACCATGCACCGGAAACATCTGGTTTCCCGGGCACGAAGGAGGTGCACCTGCGCCTTTAGGAAGCCCCCTACGAGGAGGCTTCGTCCGTCCGCCACTTTCAGTGCCGCCGCGACGGGGCACTGGACGACTGTCATCCCGTGACCAGTGGAGCCGAAGGAGATATCTCCAGCCTTCACCTGGTCACGGGGGCAGCCGCCCGCCTCCACGACGGCGGAGACAACTTCCTCCGTCGTGGCCGCGTCATCCAGACCCGTGATGCGCAATGCGGCGCATTTGGTGGGCCTGGTGACGCGGACGGCTTCTTGGTCCAGCGCGTCCCTAAGCTGAGCTGCTAGGGCGTCAGCTTTAGGGCCGCTGGAGGCGCCGGAGACCTCGAGGAGGCGAGCCCCGGTGCGTGTCTTCTTGCACCGGAGCCCCCCCTGTATATCGAGGGCCGAGAGGTTGACTGAGGACTTCACAGTCCTCAGTACGTCGGCGTACCCCACCCCCTTCTCCACACCTACCGTCGTCACCGTCAGGACGACGGCGGTGGAGCGAGGAGGGCGGGGCCTCTTCGGCACCTTCGCCGCGGCGGCTTTGGCCGCTTTCTTTGCGGCCTTCGTCTTCCTCTTCTTGGCTCCCACTACTTCCCATCCCTCCCGTCTGGAGGGGTGTAAGGAAGCAGCGGGAGCGACGATAGAGGAAGAGGAGGCGGCAGGGGTGCCACTCTTCCTGCCGCGCCCCTTGGCCTTCCGCGCCTGGGCCGCGGTCTCGGCCGGTATCCGGCTCACCGAAGCGGACGGGGGCGGAGCGGGGCGGCGGACAGCAGGTGTGCCGCTAGGACCGGGAGCGGGAGCACCGCCAACAGCCGCCGCGTATGAAAACGCGGGGCGCGTTAGCGGAGGGCGGTACGCCCGGTCCTCCAGGACCGCGAGGCGCCTCTCGATCGCCGTATATAAAGAGTAGCAGCTATATTTTAATTTTGAAAAAAAATTTAAACCCCGTTACCTTGCGAGGAAATGTTGACTAATGCAACTACATTGCTATGGCACAGCAAATTAAAGTCCTGGACGTCTCGGACCATATCTTAAAAAGTCAGTCAAATAAAAATTCAAAAGTAACCAGGAGGGTATACACACTTTGCATAATGTTTATTTTTTATCAAGCTTCTGCACTTGTTGGGATTGAACTATTAAAACATAAAAAGAATTTTAAATGTAAACTATATTAAAGAAAAAGGATTAAGTAAATGTTCAGCGGTATTTCGTAAGCAGAGCTGCTTACGAAATACCCCTGACGTGTACATTCATACACTTATATACTCGTATAAGAGAAATCTTAACATGCATCTCTCAGGTCGCAGCGTCTCGGCTTGCTGCTGCACATTCCACCCTCACCTACGTGCCGGGAATCCCTTCTGTGCACCCCAAACTCTTGTGTATAAACACTTAAACAGCTCTCTAAAAACCTACATATTTGTAATAATCTATAGGTATATATTTAATACGACAATTTAATAAATTTATTTAAAATTATATTTAATACGACAATTTAATAAATGTTATTAAACAAAAACGACGTATTCGCGGGTGGCGCCACGGGTTGCGCGTCACCGTTCTCCAGGGCATGACGTCCATGCGTCCCGTGGCGTGGCCGGCGAATACGGGTGTAAGGCTAGCTACATAATAATGAGCCCTGAGAGGGCTGTCGAAAATTTTAAGAAGACTACAACTATAAGTAGTAGAATAGGCCATTGGTAGAGGAGCGCTCACAACCAAAAAAAAAATAATAATAATAATAAAAAACAAAAAAAAAATACGACAATTTGTTTGTCTGTCTGTCTGTCCGTCTGTCGCGTTATTTGCATGAAATATTAAAATATTCCTTTTTTCTTTTTTTTTATATTTTATATATATCGTATGTAGAAAAGGGAGGTTATTTTTTAAAAAGGGAGGGCCCTGACCCTCCTAGGAACACCGGCTCCGCTATACCTGAGGTTTAATCTACACTGTAACTTACGTAGCTTATATGCAAACTAAACTCTCATTGTCAAAAACTAGAATCACTAAAGTACTCGAGTTTAAAAGGAAGTTGAAATAAAAGTAAAGGAATACACAAATCACATATTTTTAATTAGACTGACATAGATTCTACTTACAATGTTTTCCTGCAGAAAATCAGCAACAAAGTGAGCACTTAGCTCCACTAGCACATATTTTTATCAACTCGCCTACCGCGCCAAAAACAGCGTGGGTGGGAATACACAGTTTTACACAATGTCTTATAGATGAATAATTTTATTAAGTTATTTTTAGTTATAAAACGATATTCTAAAATCGTCTAGGATTTTTTCAAAGTATTTCACAAACTATTAACGCAATTCATTCTATTTCAACCATATGAATCTTTGAAATCAACGTCAATCGCCTCAGAATACACAGTTTTACACAATGTCTTATAGATGGCGCTACAATAGCAAGATGTAATAATTTTATTAAGTTATTATTAGTTATAAAACGATATTCTAAAATCGTCTAGGATTTATTAAAAGTATTTTACAAACTATTAACGCCATTCATTCTATTTCAACAATATGAATCTTTAATATCAAATCAACGTCAATCGACTATCCATTAAACATCTTACGTGTTATTTATTGACCGACTTATAATTTATCTTGACGCTAAAATTGCTTGAATAAACTAACAATAGTCAAAGTAATGGTAAGTAAGATGTTAAATTTCACAGACCTTGGAACGGTCCACCCGAAGGTACCAGCATAAATGTGGGAGGCGTTAGCATCGGCATCAAGCCCTCGATGAAGTACCTAGGGATCGTACTTGATAGTCGATGGAACTTCGGACCACATTTCCGAAGTTTGGTCCCCAAGGTGACGCAGGCATCGGTCGCGCTTTCGCGACTGATGCCCAACCTAAAGGGACCCAACGCTACCTGCAGGAGACTGTACCTGGGGATCGTGCGGAGTATGGCCCTATACGGGGCTCCCGTATGGGCGGATAGGTTGGCGGTCAAGGGGAACGTGACTCTGCTAAACAGACCACTTCGAACCTTGGTCGTCAGAACCATACGGGGGTACCGCACGATCTCCGGAGAGGCTGCATGTCTCCTAGCCGGGACCCCTCCATGGGACCTGGAAGCGAGAGCCCTTGCGTCATTGTTCCAATGGCGCAAGGAGGCGCTGGAGCGGGACCACAGGCCTGCATCTCGAGAAATCGAGGACCAGCGGTCCCAACTCCGCCAGGATCTCATGGAGTCATGGAGGGTGCGACTTGAGCAACCCAAGTGGGGTACCACCATCATCGCGGCGGTGAGACCGATCATGGACGATTGGCTGCAGAGGTAGCATGGTGACCTCACGTACCGTGCGACGCAGATCGTTGCCGGGCATGGATGCTTCGGTAGCTATCTGTTTCGCATGCATCGTGAGGTCACACCCCGGTGTCAACACTGCGAGGTTTCCGACGACGACACCGCACTCCACACGTTGGTGGAGTGCAGCGTGGGCGAGTCAGCGCCGGGACCTCGTAGTGGGTCTGGGCGTGGATACCCTCTCGCTGGAGACCATGCTTCAAGCCATGGTCTCCAGCGAGAGGGTAAAAAAATTTAAAATATAAATATACGTCAAAAATTGACCCAACAACCGACTTCAAATTACCGAAATGGGACCAAATAATTGTCGCAATGGGACCAAATTGAAATGGGACCACTTGGGAAATAGTAGCTTTCAATTAAAACCATGCTTCAAGCCATGGTCTCCAGCCGGAGTAGGTGGAACGCGGCCGTGTCCTTCTGCGAGCAAGTCATGCTCGCGAAGGAGGCGGCCGGGAGGGAGAGGGAGCGTTCCCTCCCCGCCGAGTTCCGTAGTCGGCGGCCAGGGCGCCCCAGACTCCGCGACTATGCCCAAGACTATCGTATCGACCTCCATGATCGGGGCCTGAGGACGGCAGGATCGCCATCCGCCGTCCTTACAGAAGCAGGCCAGAAGGGTTGCGTGTTGCGGGGCCTTTGCCCCATAGCACGCAACCAGATTCACTCACTGACGCGGGATAAAACCCTTCCCCAACAACGCGGGATTCTCGTCCCGACCCAACACCCGAAGAGACCACAGAGGTGGTCAAAGTCCGCCTGGTGCCACTGGACATACCCTCTGCTAGTAACCAGAGACGCCCGGCAACGGACGTTAGAGCAGCCGCGGCCTAGGGCCGCGGAATTAAAAAAAAAAAAAAAAAAAAGTAAGATGTTAAAAACTTAAAAATAGCATTATTTCATTATCATTATCAAGTCATAATCATTATCAAGACTGTCTCAACGAGAACAGCGTGCTGTTCTCGTTGAGACAGTCTTGATAATGCCTAGAGGCGAAACAATTGGCGACGTTTTGTTGTCTTTTTTAAACTCTGCGAAAAATAATGCTATTATAATTTTAATAAGTTTTTAACATCTTACTTACCATTACTTTGTCATGGATTTTCGCCAGGTAACGCCTGTTTCTATCCAATATTTAACAATAGTCATACAAGTAAGTATTTTAATATGAATTAAATTTAGAAACCTACATTATAAACTTAAAATTACGGGTGTATAATCATCGCGGCGACATTTATATATATTATATTTGAGGCGATACAAAGTTCGCCGTGATAATTAGTATTATTTAAAATATAAAATATACGTCAAAAATGGACCCAACAACCGACTTCAAATTACCGAAATGGGACCAAATAATTGTCGCAATGGGACCAAATTGAAATGGGACCACTTGGGAAATAGTAGCTTTCAATTAAAAAAAAATTCAAACCCGGTTCACCCAGTCCGAAGGTACGAGGTAACAAACATAAAAAAGAATTAAGAAAAACATACAGTCGAATTGAGAACCTCCTCCTTTTTTAGAAGTCGGTTGAAAAGTGGGAATGCCATTCAACTAATTTAGCGATATTATGTGAAAAATATGTGAATCTGGTGAATCTACTAGCTTATGTCCCACAAAGGGTTGTAATATATACCTAACTACAATTTTATTGGAAAATGTACAAAGAAAATCGATTTTATACATTTAACAATGCGCTTTGTAATTCAAACAATTAAAAAGTGACTTGCTACAGCCAAAAGAGGTAACGTTGTATACACGGTATCACCAACAATAAGGTAATTGTCTTGGCTTGTTTACAATGCCGGTTTAATTACGTAAGTATAATAAATTACCTCCGGCGCACCACGAATGCGAAGTGAAATTAAGAGCTGCTGTTTAGTTGGAAGGAACATTATGATTCAAGTAAGACAACGAAATATACGATGACGTTAGCATTAAACTGCTGCCTGTGTACTTGCTAATTCATATTTCTAGCACTAACCGTCTGGAAGCAAAGACGGACGGACGGACAGACGGACATGACGAAACTATAAGGGTTCCGAAACTTTTTCTACGGAACCCTAAAAACCAAACAATAAGAACAGCAAAGACTAATACTCGGAAAACTCAACTCAGCTTAAAGTTTATTTATTTAAGATTCTTACGGCCTGGTCACGGGTTTCTGCGGCGGCGGTGGCGGCGGCAGCGGCGATTACGGAAATTCGCGCGTCTATTTTGCATGCCACGGGATACTCGCGTTCGCCGCCGCGACTAGTAAGAAAGTCTGAGAGCGAAATGTCTTTAGCAAAGTTATCTCGATGTTGCTTAGAAAGTAATAGTTTTTTTGTTCAAGATATTATATTTGGAAGAGATTGTGGAGTACATGCTTTGAATAGGAATCGAGGTATAGATGGAGAATTCCACAAGAGTACGAGAAATACAGAATGTATCCAGACAAATGTTTCGCGTACACAAGAATGAGTGTCGGAACTTTTAATTATATTAGTTTAGATTTATTTGTTAGAGATTATTGACCGAGCGAGCGAAGCGTCTCAGTTTCAACTCGAGGACTGGCCGATTTGGCGTTGTTTGTCTGTATGTGTGTCAGGTCCGGTCTACAGGCCGCATTTTTCAGCCGATTTTCATGAAATTTGTCACAAGTGTTCTTTGTTGCAAGGCGCAACTTTTGTCGAAGGGATTTTTCGATTGGGAGAAAATGGGGGAGAATTGGGGAAATAACGAAATTCCGGTCTACAGGCCGCATTTTTCAGCCGGTTTTCATACTCAGTACTGATTCATGTATTTGTTTCACTCGCACGCCGCGCCGGCAGTCGCCCGTGCGATTCGCTCGGTACATTTCGTTGTTACATAGTTTGAGGGAGGCCAAGGTAACTCCTTTACCTTAAAATAAATAATACGTCATTATTATTATTAGGTTAGCTTAGCTTAGGAGGGGCTCGTGGTCTAGTGGTAACCGACAATATTAATACATTGCAAAGGTTAAGCAACATCTAGTCACGCCGGTATTAGGATGGGTGACCATTTCTTAAGACACTAAGACCCCTCCGTGCCTCGGCGTTAAGCCGTCAGTCCCGGTTGTCATACGAACATCTATGAAGGCAGTCGTTAGGGGTAGTTGGAGCCCTTAAAAATCCGACCGGTCTAACTACAGAACCCGATATCGCCCATGGGTTATGAAGGTCAGATGGCAGTCGCTTCACGGAAAATATCGCAGTTCAGCCGAATCACAGTTAGACTGGAAAGCCGACCCCAACTAAGTTGGGAAAAGGCTCGGTGAATGATTATTATTAGCTTATAATGTGTATTTTATGGGAACATTCCAAAGCATTTTGTCACTTTTCAGATGTCAAATCGATTAATGAGTTTATAAAACATACTTTTTTTTTATATTGGGTTCGCCAAATTGACGCCTCCCGCCTGGTGGTAAGTCGTGCCGACGTCAAGCGATTGTGGGCCACTCTCACAGCACACAATACTACTCTATAGTATTGTGTGCTGTGAGCTGCCCTCAACTTGACGACCTACTGATGTGCCTCTTCACGCTCCGCTTAAAGAACCCAGGGTTATATGTGGGAGGAAACACGTGCACAGGCAGGGCGTTCCAGCTCACTATCGCTCGGCAGAGAAACGAACGCTTAAAACGTTCGGTTCTGTTCTCGCGAACATGCTATCCACTGTGTGGAAGTGGCATCTCTGCCCGGCACGCGTTGTTCAAACGGCAACATGTGGGGCAGCCACCTGGGGTGGTTGGTCCCAGGCGGGCCCCATGACTGTGTTGCGAGCGGCCGCGGCAACGCCGTTGGTACTCGCACTCCCTGGCCGGCGAATCGACCCACACCACCCACACTAGACTCCGCTTCACCCTCAATGGTCCCATGCCTGCTGCACCATACATCGCCCTGGGCCCAGGGTGGTGCAGCTGCTGAACCCGTAACGCAACCCAGCCTGGGCTGGGTTACTTGGGGGGCTTTAGCACAGCTGCACGGTGGTATCCCCCCGGACCAACACTATTGTACCACCTGGTACCCACGTAGGGGCCGAAGCCGGTCCATGGGTACCGTAAATTAACGAACCTCGTCCGTTGATCAGCAGGTGCGCCACTAGCAGATGAGGTCGCTGGGGCCCTAAAGATGTTGGTAGAGCCCTTTTGCACCCAATACTAACGAAGATCTGGTATCATATGTACGTATAATATCTTTTATATGGGTTGACGCTCATTTCCGTTTTACCATAAATTAATAATTTAATTTATCATTAATATTTTTCCTTTAGCCTAAAATTTGTAAAACCAAAACGGTATAAGGGTAAACCGGTAAAGGAAAGCATGAATAAAGCTTCGGAGAGCACTAACGAGCACACCACAAAAATGCACGGCGACCCACGAAGCCGGGCTAAATCTCATTTCTCCCTAAATACGGAAAAAATTAACTTTGCTACAGGACGTTTTCGCTAATATAATCTATGGTCTTGTGTTAAATTTCTGGGGTTTTCTGTATCTTTTTGTTCTAATAGTATCTTAAAATTCTACTTATTAGTAGCTATAAAATGATTTTAAATCGATTTTGGAAGCAAATAAATACACGAAAATAGTCCTGACCGTTAATTGTTCATTATCTTATGGAGTGAAACTTCTTCAACGTTTTCTTGTACGTGCAATGGTATCTTGTATTAGAGAAATAATTATTCTCCGTTGGATTAAAATGAGAGGGTACCTTAGGTATGGCGGAAAGACGTGATCTTGCATGAACTAGACAACTTAACAAAGTGAAACCTAAGTGAGATCTAGTTGCAGAAGCTTTACTGTTAATAGTGTTAAACTTTTCAAGGCTATCTCCCGTTTGTTACATTTATTGAAAATTCTTCACCTACCATTCCTTAAAATCATATTCCGGAACACAGTTAGCCAAAAACCATTACTTAATCTTCGTTTTTCATTAAACGTCGTTCATTCTGTGGAGCGTCAACAAACAATTTATTAAATTTGCTTCAATAAGCTTCGAAGCACCGCAATGACGAAACACTTTCAACAAAATGAAAAATAAATACTTTTGTGAACGAAACACATAAATTGAAGGCTTTTTGGTTGAACCACCCGCGGGAATTTATTCACGACGACATTAACCACGTGAATAATTGAAATATGATATATCTGGGTACAAAAATATCGCATTTTCGTTCTTGGAAAATTTAATTCAAAATACACACCCGCGCACGAACCGCTCGCACTTACAGAACAATAGTAATAGTTTTCGGTAAAATTTTTAACTAATTCAATAATTTCTGCATTCAAACTCATTTTTTGCAATATTTCCTCCGTAGCTTGAGCTTGAACCCCTAATTCCTCAATTTTATAGCAGGTAGGTACTAGATGTTTAGGCAATTTTAATGACTTCTGATACGACAAAAACGTGTTTAGCATTCCTGGTTTCCTGGATTTCAGAGTAATGAGTAACGTCAATGACGATTACTCTGAAATCCAATTCATTTCACGTCAAGTGAAATTGAATTTCAAAATCGAATCAACCAACCGACAGAATGAATACTTTTTAATTCTCTCTTCGAGTCCATGCACTATACCTATGATCCAAGATTGTTTGGATATGGCACCTTGTTTGCTACCTAATTGTTACATCGTGTTAACTACATAACATCAAACCTTGTTTTGTAAAGCTTACAAACCACCTTTTAATCTTGTAGTATGCCACCCTTGGCTCACCTTTATAAACACAAATGGGAAGTTAGATGAGTGTACTATTAAAAGTCATAAGTTCTTAATCCAGTCTCATGCCATATCTGCAGAAAGCCATTCCTTAAGCACTTATAAATTAAATTGCACCCGCAAGCGGTGACTTTCTTCGTATAATTAGATCGCAGCCAGGAAGGAAGGTGTAAAGAAACTTGTTTATATTATTTATTTTTTGTTTCTATAGGTATACGTAATAAGACTTGGATGCGGTACTCCTATTGCTAACAAAAATTAAGGAATTTTTGTAAGTGAGATATTTTCATGATTTTAATGTTATTTGAAGTTATCAAATGGCTCAACTGAAGTTATCAAATGGCATAGGCACAGCATAGGTACATAAATATGACTCATGATTCTCCGAAAGAGTGGGCAGAGGCATACATATTTTACGCCTGAAACTTTGTCGGTCTCGTATATAGGTATAGGGGGCTAGCATATTGCTGCTAACTGGGAGATCGATAGGTGCACCACTTGCAGTTGAGGTTGAATTGGATTTCTAAGATCTCCTTTGCAGCAAAAGTCCATCAAGAAACACACTAACTTGCTCAGAATATGTATCCCACAAATAACAATCTACTCTCTGTCTTGTGTTGGATGACGCTCGATTTGTACATAGAAGGGCCGTTATCTACTTTGATTGCTTTTATCCCAGTGATTAGGACAACCGCGACTCGTGAGATACGGGAACCAGAAAACACATTCATGGAATCTCATTTAAGAGCGTGTACGCCGTCTATGCGCAAATTACTCAAAAACAATACTTTTCAAACCTGTTAATATCGTGAACTACTTATCTTACAAAAATGTTAATTACTAATAACTTTAGGAAATTTTGTAGTCTCAATAGTTAGTAGAGAAAATATTTCGATTAATACAGTATTTGTGCATTCTATTAAGATAACCTAACGGAGGTTTTCTCAATTACCCTTTCAGCATCAATTTCGAAGCTGCAAATATATGAAACTACTGACAAAATTAATTAACAAAGAATATTAACCAATCGATAAGATCCTTAGGAAAATAGTTGAAAAGATTTTATGATTTAGGTATATTTTTACAAGAAATTAAAATTCAAATAATGTGAAATATTAGGAAATTTAAAAGGTTTTTCACCGATATATCTTATTAAATTCAATATAATAATAGTTCAACTTAAAAGATCAATATCTTTTTTAAAATACCTAATTTGAATTTTTAATAAATTTATTACTATTAATTTTCTATAAATTTTTGAAAACTATTATAAAACGTAGCGCGTTAATCTATTCAAATCAGTTCGCCGCGTGGCTTTCTAGAGTGAGGATATGTCGCTCGGCGCTCTGATTGACCTGTGTTAACCTTTGCCGTGCGTATAAGGATAGCAGACATTTATAGCGTCCTTGACAAATCTTGGTACTTTGGTAAGTAAAATATTATAAGATTTTTTTTATGGCAGACAATATTTTTAGTCACAACAAATTATATTTCAACCGCAATGGGAAATAAAACCAAGTTATTTTTAGCGAAGAAACGAAAACGAAAAAAATATACAAATTTGGAAAAGCCAAGAGCTAAAAGGTATATATGATATATATGCTATACTAGCTTCAACCCTCGGCTTCGCCAAATTAAAATATAGGTACACTTTTGCATCCTTATATTAATATGGTGTTTTATCTGGATCCTAATAACGCTAAGAGCAAATGTCTTTGAGATGCATGAAAACATATAATATATACTAATAAGTGACTTAGCTTGTAGTGTTTAGTGGTAGTTTTTACTATTAGTCTACTTGAGCCAGGTTTTATTTCAGAAAGGCCCGTTAACCAGGCAATTTCAATTGTATTTCAATGCCATAGATTTACACGATTAACATACTATACAATTTTATTTAAAAACGTTGATATTATTTTATCCTAAGTCTGTTTCGTTTTCATAATTGTTTTTATTTTATTACTGCATGATACTAACTTACTATTAGTCTACTTGAGCCAGGTTTTATTTCAGAAAGGCCCGTTAACCAGGCAATTTCAATTGTATTTCAATGCCATAGATTTACACGATTAACATACTATACAATTTTATTTAAAAACGTTGATATTATTTTATCCTAAGTCTGTTTCGTTTTCATAATTGTTTTTATTTTATTACTGCATGATACTAACGCTTGCTTTAAAATAACAAGGTTTGTGTGCTTATTGGTTTATGGTTTCACTACAGGCAATGTAAAAGAAACTCAAGTGATGAAGGAGTAACGGGAACAGTTGAGTATGACCATGCAAAATATCATGACGAAGGAGCAAAATGGTAGACCCATGAAAGTCCAGGTCGATGCCGCTGAGAACTACGACATATTAATTGAATTTATAAAGATGTTATTGCCTTCTTTTCTTTTGTTTCGCTGCACTAAATACCACTCCCTTGTTTGACCGAAAGGAATTGGCAAATGTTCACTTCCCAAAAAAAAAATCACATAATTTAATTTGCCAAATTATTACTTAGCAAAAAATCTATTCACAAAAACTTTTAACGCAAACCTAAGGTTTTGGAAATTAACTTTTAAACTATAACTTGTTTGTCAACTAGTACTTGTAACATTTTTTATTTAATCAAATATTTCAGTTGGAATAACAGTTTTTACGCAAAATCAAATAAGCCAAATATTTAGTATAGTCAGTTTTCAATTCTCCCTTTCCTATTCAGTCAAATGCTTCAATGACAAAAATGTGTTAAAGAAAAAATTAACCTAATCTAAATAGTTCAGTTCCGGGTAACCTACTAAAAACAATCTTTTTTTCTATTAATGCAAGTTGTTTCTGGCGTAGGAGGTCACAGTTTTAACCTAACCTAACCTACCCATTTTGTTTACTTTCCATATTTTTTGTCTTAACAAATCATTTCACCATAAGTTTATTGTCTGAAGATTGTTTACTGTAATAAATCATTTGAAGACCAAATGCCCTAATGACATTATACTTGGTAGGTAATAAGTAAAAATTTGACCAAATAAAAATATGCGTACTAAAATCATTCGAAATATTGCAATGGTATAAAAAAAGGTTGCTAAAATTTGTTTGGGTAATGAAATTTTGTCAAAATCTTTTCGGCAAAACAGCAGGTACCCGTAAAATAAACTACTAAGTTTTAATTGAATAGCAAAAACCATCATAAATTTATGATATTTTTTTTCAAACTAACTACACTGGAACTATAGTGTTCACTTGAACGGATCAAGATATATTAGTTTGATTATAGCACGCCAGCGCTTCACACACAGTTACACTCGTGTCGCGCTTCTTCTGTGTGGGTTTGAATTACCTAAACTTAACATCGCGCTGTAGGCGTACACGCTCTTAAAACCTAAATATTTAGCTCTCTATTATCTTAAAACCCTAAAAACTAAAAAAGCAACTTCATATAATGTGCTCGAAATACTATAAAAATAAGGTGCATAAAAGTAAAATCCCTGGTGAATTACTACTGAATCGAATAAACACTAAGTGGTGGAATTATGAGAAACTTTAAGTCAAATACTTACATTTGCATTTCACGCAATTTCAAACGTAATTACTAGTTTATATAAACTGTTTTAACTTAATATCGGGATTGTCACTAAACCCTAATAATTAAATAGCAGTGATTAATTCATAATATGTCAAGATTGTTGTAAATGTTGTGATCAATTTGAAACGCACACTTTGTTCGGAGGCAGTTAACAAGTTCTATGCTTATTTTGGTGTTTATTTTATATAATAATCGTTTATACATTAACAAATGTTAATTCGTCGATTCATCTTTACCCAGACCTCCAATCACGAACCCAATCTAAATTAGCTAGTTTACTAGGATTTAGCTTTGAACGACTGAAATTTGCTTCCTAATGATATACATCTGTATCCCATATGTTTGGGTTAGTATTAAAATGTGTTGGTAACCGTCAGACTATAAATACATCGATAAGACCCAAACCTACCTCACGTGCAAATGACGCACGTGACGATCAACGAAGAGCTCTGGCTAACATAAAACTTTCCGATTAGTATGTATGTGGTACCAACTGACGAAGTGAGCGGTTCATATACCTCTGCCTACTCCTACTACATCGGGAAAACAGTTATGATTTTGATTTCTATTAATTATTATTAGCCATCCCTGACTAGTCTTCTAGTAGAACAAAACTAACTCAAAACGAACATGAATCCTTCTGCGTTATAGTAATTAAGTACGCGCACACACGTCAGTAGTTAGTACCATCAAAGACAAAGAGAGCAAACATGAGCACGCGAGATGATTGCTCTCTGAAGGAGCGAGGGGAGATGCAACTGATTATGACCGCTTTGTTTCGGATTGCTAATGTACACTTCACCGAGTCTTCCACCACCTTCCTAAACATAAATAAGAGTAGGTAGTTATTTATGTTGTGACGAGGCACTATAGTTCGATTACCTTATTTTGATTAAAAATACAAACAGAAGCTCATAGATGCTTCGAAATTTTACTCAAAGTAAATAAGTATAGGTATTTTGTTTCTGTTATCTACTTAGCTCTATTAAAATAAGCTTTAAGTAGTTTTAGATAATATGATATTGTGCGCAAAATATTCTGTCAATTACATATTAAGTAATTAGTAATAAAATATTAGTAATTATTAAGGATATGTGGTATGTGTTGCAAGTGGATGTTGTATTATGTTATGTGTTCTATATTAGTAAATATTATAGTTATTTAAACTGCTATGGTCGTTATTATTATAAACATTGAAAATATATTCGGGATATTTACCATGTATTATTTTGTTGTTGAGTTTCCGATATTTCGGCACTATTCGGAATATATTTCCAAAGTTTATAGTAAATATTTTGTTTAAATAGTATAACAATAGTATAAAAGTAAATAAGTATAGGTATTTTGTTTCTGTTATCTACTTAGCTCTATTAAAATAAGCTTTAAGTAGTTTTAGATAATATGATATTGTGCGCAAAATATTCTGTCAATTACATATTAAGTAATTAGTAATAAAATATTAGTAATTATTAAGGATATGTGGTATGTGTTGCAAGTGGATGTTGTATTATGTTATATGTGTTCTATATTAGTAAATATTATAGTTATTTAAACTGCTATGGTCGTTATTATTATAAACATTGAAAATATATTCGGGATATTTACCATGTATTATTTTGTTGTTGAGTTTCCGATATTTCGGCACTATTCGGAATATATTTCCAAAGTTTATAGTAAATATTTTGTTTAAATAGTATAACAGTAGCACCACATGATTAGTTCGCTTTCAATAATCAGTCATTAAAACATCCTAATTTCAGAACAAATAGAGTTCTAAGTCGTTTAACAAGACATTACTACAAAACAGTGAAACAAACCTACGTTGTCCAATATCACGGCAAAATAACTAGTGAAGCGGGCAGGTGTACACTTAGACAGTAATGAAAATCAGCTGCCAACAATATAGTGGACCCAGTGGGCACCCTCTTCACATGCGACACATATTGCTTTCTGCGTCTTCCATTTAAACTAGAGTGGTCAGCGCGAGAACTCTCTTGTAAACTATTTGATGGATGAAACGCACAAAATAGCCTCGAAAATAGTGGGTATTTTGATGCTAGTCAATAGTTGAATTTTTTAACAATAAAATTGATTTGATTTTTTGATAAAAAAACTGTATGTATAAGTTACCAATTAGTGTAGTTAACAACCTTCTAAGCTCCTCATCATTATCTGCCTGCCCTTATCCTAATTATTTGGGGTCAGCGCAACCTGGGAAGGACGGGTAGCCCCGACCGGTTGGTAACCTCGGCCACTGTATCATAATACTCGTAGATAAACTTTGCATAGTTAAAAACGTTCGCAGTACCACGTGACCGAATAATATAAACAATAGTGCGGTGAACATTAAGTAGATAGATAACAAGTGTCGACTGTTTGAATTTTTGATGAAGATTTTTCACAATAAAATTACGTTTGCAAAGTCTGAGAACAAATCTAAATCTAAAAAAGTAATTTATATATATATTTTATTTATTTCAAAAATATAATGATTTCGAAAAAATCTGCTGATGCTGGTGGTCATAGGAAGTTGGTGTTTTAATTCGAACACAGTGTGTTCGTAAAACAGACGAGGAGTTAAAGGTTTGGGCAAACCAAAAGCAGTTGCAGTGCGGTAGCAGTACGTCTAGGTTAGTAAATAATGTAGTTATATGAGGGATGACACACTAAACAAACGCGGGCCCGCTTTGTTCAGTGTGTCATCCCTCATATAACTACATTATTTACTAACATAGACGCACTGCTGCCGCACTGCTACCGCACTGCAACTGCTTTTGGTTTGCCCAAGCCTTTATTCTTGTTATTAATTTTGAGTGGTTAATAATCTATATATTTAATACGACATTCGGATAGCGCTGCTGCCGTTGCTGGCGAGATCAGTCTAGGGATAGAATATTATATCCCTTTCACTGATGTCGCCAGCATCCGCAAAGCTCGCCCCTGGTTCAGGCGTGAATGTGCCGAGGCTGTCCAGAAAAAACAGTCGGCGTATCGCGCCTGGGTCAGGGCTCGGGTGGCCCGTGCCCCGAATGTGAACCGCCTCAAAGCAGCGTTCAATAGGGCCACTAGGTTCAGCAAGAGGGCCTTCAAGATAGCGGATGCCCAGCGCGTCGCGCGGCTTGGTCAGGAGCTCACATCCCACCCCACGGGCAGCCGTGGATACTGGCAACTGGCCAAAGCCGTACAGTCTAATTTTTGCCAACCCTCGCTGCCACCACTGCATTTTCCTGATGGATCACTGGCTCACAAAGCCCAAGAGAAGGCGGACATGCTCGCAGACCTCTTTGCGGCTAATTCCCGCGTCGATGACCGTGGCCTGCAGCCCCCCGCCATCGCCAACTGTGGCCACACTATACCTGATATTGTTATCAGGCAATGTGATGTACGGGCAGTGCTGCGGTCACTCGACACGCGGAAAGCCAGTGGCCCTGACGGCATTCCGGCGGTGGTGTTACGAAAATGTACTGCTGAGTTGTCTCCAGTACTAACGCGTCTGTACCGCCTATCATACTCTACAGGGCTCGTGCCGGAGGTCTGGAAAGAGGCGAACGTACAACCGATCCCCAAGAAAGGGGATCGCTCCGATCCAGGCAACTATCGACCCATAGCTGTCACCTCAGTCATTTGCAAGGTACTTGAGCTCCTTATCAATAAGCAGCTCATGCGATACCTGGAGGATCACTCGCTAAGCAATGATCGGCAATATGGCTTCAGGCCAAAACGATCAACGGGTGACCTCCTGGCATTCGTCACGCATGTATGGGGTGAGGCTATGGAAAAGTACGGCGAGTTCTTGGCTATTAGCCTGGACATCGCCAAAGCTTTCGATTGGGTCTGGCATGCTCCGCTCCTTTCTAAGCTTCCGGCATATGGTCTACCTCCTCAACTGTGCAGCTGGATTGCCAGCTTTTTAAACGAGCGTCAAGTGCGGGTCCTCTGTGATGGCCAGGCTTCTCGCTTCTTGCAAGTGAATGCCGGGGTACCGCAGGGGTTCGTACTGTCACCAACTCTCTTCTGCATATCAATGATATGCTATCCCTCGGGAACATTCATTGCTATGCAGATGACAGCACACTGCACGGGAGTTACTCGGTTCGTCCGACGGCGGGGCGATCTGAGATTGAGGAGGAGAGACGACCACTCGTGGCTGATCTCGACCGTAACCTCGACAGTATCTCCCAATGCGGTGCCGAGAACTTGGTCGAGTTCAATGCCCGCAAAACACAGGCGTGTGCATTTACAGCGAAAAAATCCACTTTCCTTCCCCTACCCACTCTTCAGAATGCAACATTACCAATGAAGGATAATCTAGACATCCTTGGCATAGACGTACGTCGAGAGCTCAATAACACTAAATACATTGAGAGATGTATTGGGCTAGCTTCGCGGAAACTAGGAATACTGAACAAGGTAAATCGATTCTTTACACCGCACCAGAGGTGTCTCCTGTACAAAACGCAGATTAGACCCTGCGTCGAATACTGCTCTCACCTCTGGGACGGCTCCGCGAAGTATTTGCTGGACGCACTCGACGCTATGCAGCGACGCGCTGTTCGCATTATAGATTGTCCGGAGGTAACGGGAAGCCTTGAGCCACTAGCCCAGCGCCGAACAATTGCTTCCTTGGCCGCGTTCTACCGTATTTACCACGGTGAGTGTTCTGAAGAGCTCTTCAATCTGATCCCACCCTCTCCCTTCCGATCCCGAACAACGCGTGCCGGGCAGAGATGTCACTCTCGTACCGTGGAAACCGTCTTCGCGAGAACTGAGCATTTTAAACGTTCGTTTCTCTGCCGAACGATGGATCCCCAAGAAAGGGGATCGCTCCGATCCAGGCAACTATCGACCCATAGCTGTCACCTCAGTCATTTGCAAGGTACTTGAGCTCCTTATCAATAAGCAGCTCATGCGATACCTGGAGGATCACTCGCTAAGCAATGATCGGCAATATGGCTTCAGGCCAAAACGATCAACGGGTGACCTCCTGGCATTCGTCACGCATGTATGGGGTGAGGCTATGGAAAAGTACGGCGAGTTCTTGGCTATTAGCCTGGACATCGCCAAAGCTTTCGATTGGGTCTGGCATGCTCCGCTCCTTTCTAAGCTTCCGGCATATGGTCTACCTCCTCAACTGTGCAGCTGGATTGCCAGCTTTTTAAACGAGCGTCAAGTGCGGGTCCTCTGTGATGGCCAGGCTTCTCGCTTCTTGCAAGTGAATGCCGGGGTACCGCAGGGGTTCGTACTGTCACCAACTCTCTTCTGCATATCAATGATATGCTATCCCTCGGGAACATTCATTGCTATGCAGATGACAGCACACTGCACGGGAGTTACTCGGTTCGTCCGACGGCGGGGCGATCTGAGATTGAGGAGGAGAGACGACCACTCGTGGCTGATCTCGACCGTAACCTCGACAGTATCTCCCAATGCGGTGCCGAGAACTTGGTCGAGTTCAATGCCCGCAAAACACAGGCGTGTGCATTTACAGCGAAAAAATCCACTTTCCTTCCCCTACCCACTCTTCAGAATGCAACATTACCAATGAAGGATAATCTAGACATCCTTGGCATAGACGTACGTCGAGAGCTCAATAACACTAAATACATTGAGAGATGTATTGGGCTAGCTTCGCGGAAACTAGGAATACTGAACAAGGTAAATCGATTCTTTACACCGCACCAGAGGTGTCTCCTGTACAAAACGCAGATTAGACCCTGCGTCGAATACTGCTCTCACCTCTGGGACGGCTCCGCGAAGTATTTGCTGGACGCACTCGACGCTATGCAGCGACGCGCTGTTCGCATTATAGATTGTCCGGAGGTAACGGGAAGCCTTGAGCCACTAGCCCAGCGCCGAACAATTGCTTCCTTGGCCGCGTTCTACCGTATTTACCACGGTGAGTGTTCTGAAGAGCTCTTCAATCTGATCCCACCCTCTCCCTTCCGATCCCGAACAACGCGTGCCGGGCAGAGATGTCACTCTCGTACCGTGGAAACCGTCTTCGCGAGAACTGAGCATTTTAAACGTTCGTTTCTCTGCCGAACGATGGTGGCTTGGAACGCCCTACCCGCGCACGTGTTTCCTCCAACATATAACCCTGGGTTCTTTAGGTCGTCAAGTTGAGGGTCACTCTTTATAGTATTCCTGTGTACTGTGAGAGTTGCCCACAATCGCCAGACGTCGCCACAGCTTACCATCAGGCGGGTGGCGTCAATTTGTCGACCTAAATATAAAAAAAAAAAAAAAAAATTGGGCAGACCAGACAACTTAATACAAAATTCTTGGTGTAAAATTTTAAATGTAAATATTAATGACTGGGAGTTACTCGGTTCGTCCGACGGCGGGGCGATCTGAGATTGAGGAGGAGAGACGACCACTCGTGGCTGATCTCGACCGTAACCTCGACAGTATCTCCCAATGCGGTGCCGAGAACTTGGTCGAGTTCAATGCCCGCAAAACACAGGCGTGTGCATTTACAGCGAAAAAATCCACTTTCCTTCCCCTACCCACTCTTCAGAATGCAACATTACCAATGAAGGATAATCTAGACATCCTTGGCATAGACGTACGTCGAGAGCTCAATAACACTAAATACATTGAGAGATGTATTGGGCTAGCTTCGCGGAAACTAGGAATACTGAACAAGGTAAATCGATTCTTTACACCGCACCAGAGGTGTCTCCTGTACAAAACGCAGATTAGACCCTGCGTCGAATACTGCTCTCACCTCTGGGACGGCTCCGCGAAGTATTTGCTGGACGCACTCGACGCTATGCAGCGACGCGCTGTTCGCATTATAGATTGTCCGGAGGTAACGGGAGCCTTGAGCCACTAGCCCAGCGCCGAACAATTGCTTCCTTGGCCGCGTTCTACCGTATTTACCACGGTGAGTGTTCTGAAGAGCTCTTCAATCTGATCCCACCCTCTCCCTTCCGATCCCGAACAACGCGTGCCGGGCAGAGATGTCACTCTCGTACCGTGGAAACCGTCTTCGCGAGAACTGAGCATTTTAAACGTTCGTTTCTCTGCCGAACGATGGTGGCTTGGAACGCCCTACCCGCGCACGTGTTTCCTCCAACATATAACCCTGGGTTCTTTAGGTCGTCAAGTTGAGGGTCACTCTTTATAGTATTCCTGTGTACTGTGAGAGTTGCCCACAATCGCCAGACGTCGCCACAGCTTACCATCAGGCGGGTGGCGTCAATTTGTCGACCTAAATATAAAAAAAAAAAAAAAAAATTGGGCAGACCAGACAACTTAATACAAAATTCTTGGTGTAAAATTTTAAATGTAAATATTAATGACTGGGCCTGGTCCAAGCGTCTCTTCCAGTTCGCTTGGGCGATCTAGGTATTCGTAGAGTCACAGATGTCAGTCTGCCAGCATTTCTGTCGTCGGTCCATAGCACCGAAGAATTAGTCAGGAAAATTTTGTCAAATACACTGATTGATTCCGAGGTGCGATGCAAGACCGATGCCATAAATGCTTGGAGGATGTCTTGCCCCGACACTGCCCTGCCCTCACGCCTAGGCTCACAGCGACTGTGGGATTCACCGCTCTGTAAATTGAGAATTAATACACTAATTGACACTTCTGTCAATATTTCAGAGCGTGCACGCCTACTAGCTGTTGGAGAATGGGAGTCAGGGTTATGGATCCAGGCGCTCCCATCACCCAACATCGGTACAATATTGGATGACACAACCTTCCGCATTGCCACTTGCCTTCGGCTGGGTACACCTTGTGTATCCCCGCATCATTGCACCTGTGGAGTAGCCGTCGATAATCTGGGACACCATGGCCTTTCTTGTAGCAGAAGCGCAGGTCGTATACCTCGGCACGCTATTCTAAATGACATAATTCGTAGGGCTCTTTCCACCGCAGGTGTTCCGGCCGTACGTGAACCAAATGGTTTAGCACGAAGCGATGGAAAGAGACCGGACGGTATGTCGTTGCTACCGAGGAAGATGGGAAGGCCTTTAGTGTGGGACGCTACATGCGTTGACACCTTAGCACCTTCACTTCTTCCAAGCACAGCCGGATATGCCGGCGCTGCTGCTGCATCGGCTGAAGGCTTTAAACGGCTTAAATATGCTAACCTAGCAGGTGATTACATATTTGAGCCGTTTGGGGTTGAGACACTGGGGTCATGGGGTCCGAGTGCTCGCCGCCTTTATAGAGACATTGCTAAACGCCTAATCGATGCTTCTCAGGACCAGAAGGCTGGCTATTTTCTGGCCCAAAGAATAAGTATCGCCATCCAACGTGGCAACACAGCCAGCATTCTGGGAACCTTCCCAGTCGGCAATGACGCGGAGGATTTTTTAAACGATATTTTGTAATGTAAATATTTTTAGTCTATAATTATGTTTATTTTGTATATTGTTTGGTAATTATTACTATTCTATCTCTCAGTGGATACAAAATACTTTTAATTTCAGATCACTCGGCAATGCCAACATTTAAAGGAAAAGTAACAAAAAAAGACGGTGTGACGTAAATTCAATGCTATATATGCATATGCATTTTACGCGTCAAAGAAGGTAATATGTCGATAGATACATACAGAGTGCCCAGAAGCACCTTTCAGGACAGGCCGAAAGCTATTAATGGACAAGAGCTAAAATAACAACTCAAAAATGTGAAATTCCCACTTCCTTGTCATAGAAAACACATTGATAGAGATAGCCAAAGGTACAACAAGAAGGTATGGGCAGCTATGACCATTAAAAAGAAATAGTTAATAAAATAGGTAATAAGATCGGAACATTGAAACTTAGTGCATTATTTGCGGATAAAACTATGAAAACAACTGAACACAGTGCAATAAAGGTAAAGACTTGGCGCACAAAGACTGTGTTGACTGTGATGTGTATACATCGATGGAGCGGAATCTTACTATTATAGCGGCTTATGCACTGCAATAGAGAGCTTTGTTTTTAGTACCGCGCAAGCGCGGCCGCTCTTACGACCATTGCCGAGCGTCTCTGGTATGTACCAGAAGGTATTTCCAGTGGCGCCCGGCGGATTGTGTAGGTCTTTTTTTTTCTAGTACCGGGAATCGAACCCGAGACCTCGAGCGTGGCAGTCCGTACATTTTTACCATTATCATAAAATTAATAAAATGCATTGTTAATGTAAATGCATATTGTAACGAGACTACCACCGAAGATCAACAGATTCCGTCACTCGTTATTCTAGTACGTTCTACTACATTAGTACCAAAGACGTAACTAGATGGCGCTACCGGTAACTTTAGAAGTCGGTGTAAAGATTCTCGAAGGGTCAATGACCTCCTCGTCACTTTACTGATATACTTGCTACGAGTAGGGACTAGGAGCGTTTGCTGGATACCTCGACCACTGCTTGAGTATCCATGTGGACTAACTCAAGGACGGCATACGGCCAATCACCCCTGCTGGGTGCTATATACCTACTTGAGGGTGCTCGTAGGAAAGCCGAATGTCAGAGGCTATTTTTTTTATTGCTATTATAGTACTTTTTTATAAATCTAATCAATCGTCAATTAATTTTTTTATAAATCTGAGTATAATGCAGTTTTTATTTTTAGTAAAATCGGTGACATGGTTACTAGGAACAGTTCTTCGTATATATTATATACATGCTAACAAAAAACACTTGTACAAAGTGAAACGGTGTACAAGTGTTTTTTGTTAGCATGAATTACTATAAGTTTCACCAAGTGCCGACAATCAAAACCATCAACTAAATATATTATATAGTTTCAGATTTTCCGATACTGACCCATATGAATGTTATACCCTGTATATGGCCTGACGTTTCGACCGTCAGCCTGTGACCTCAGCCTGATGAAACTCGGTCTAAACGTCAGGCTATAAAATGGTAATTTACACGTTTAAGTCCCGAAAACTTAACTATTAAAATGTACTTTAAATGTGATAGAATTACTGTTAACGTTAAAAATTAAAGTCTAGTTTCTTGCTTTCTTATTTCTTGGAGTTATGTTTGTGACCGGGGCTGCATGACCTCCTCTTATTCATTCTACAAACATCCCTGTCCTATCTTTCAGTCACTCCTTTCCTGGTAAATTAAATAAATCTAACTACTTTGCAACATTCCGCCACATGCAAATTACCCAACTCTCGTATTTATTCATGCACAAGTCCGCCCTCCAAACCCACTTACGCCGAAAAAATAGAGAAATAATTTTGAAAATAGAATAAACTAGCAACCCTTAGCGCAAACTGCGCAAGTAATAATTTTTTTTTAATTTTTTACTTTTCGTCAAATTTCTAATCTTATCGCAACACTTGAGACCACGACCTTTCCAACGGTGTGCCACACTTGACTGTGCGACTCTTAGTTTAGGAGGAGAAGCGGCTTCACTGGCGTATTATATATATAGATAGATATGAGAGTTGTGTTATCGTGCAAAAAATAATAAAAAACCTCGACACGTGTTTCGCCCCCAACCAGGGGCATCATCAGGAGATGTCGATGGCTCGGCGCACGGCGACGGAATGAGCCACAATTCGTAAACTGCACCTATTTATATCCTAGGTTTTTTATTTCTACCCACAACCAAAATAAAATAACATTTATTATCTTTGAGATTTTTAGAAAATTATTTAGATTCGTCAAAAGTTGGTGTGACTCTACCGAGGGTTCCAAAATGCAACGAGACTGAGAAGAGCCCTCAAGAAACTCAGTTCGGCATTTTTCCAAAATATTTCATCTTAAATCTAATACAGAGTTATTTAGAAAGGAGCAATTCGTGTTACAACCAGGCAGCCTTGTTATCTAAGAAATCATTAATACTATAATAAGCTTTATGGCACAATTTACGTTTTATTAGTTTTTTAAATTTATTAACAGATAAATTTGCTATTTCGGTTGTCAATGTATTGTACATTCGAATAAAGTTCCCCGCAAAAGAATTACTCACTTTATGAAGCCTAAATTTAGGAACAGCCAGTTTATCCTTATTTCTTAAGTTTAGAATATGATTATCACTATTTTTCACAAATTTACTTTTGTTCTTGTGGGTATACAATAAAATTTCATAAATATACTGTGGATACACTGTAAGGGTGTTAATATGCTTAAACTTATCTCTTAATGACTCCCGAGACCCCATTCCATAGATAGTCCGAACAGCCCTCTTCTGCAACACAAAGATGCATTCAATATCGGCAGCGTTACCCCACAGTAGTATGCCATATGTCATGATACTGTGGAAGTAGCTGAAGTAGACAAGACGCGCCGTTTTAATGTCTGTAAGTTGTCGGATCTTTTTGACAGCATAGGCTGCTGAACTAAGCCTGGCCGAAATTTTCCCAATATGAGGCCCCCATTGCAATTTGGAGTCTAACGTTATGCCCAGAAAGACAGTGTCATCGACCAATTCTATTATATCAGCCTTAACCTTAAAACTGGTTTTAACAAGTCTTACATTAGGTAAGGTGAATCTTACACATTTAGTTTTATTTTCATTTAATAATAAATTATTAGCACAATACCAGTGGACTATCCTAGAGAGGGCAATGTTTACATCGTCAAGTTCGCGCTGTCCACGTTTAACTTTAAATATTAAAGAAGTGTCATCAGCAAACAAAACTACCTCGTGGTCGTCTCTTATGAGGTGAGGGAGATCATTAATATATACTAGAAAAAGAAAAGGTCCCAAAGTTGAACCCTGCGGTACCCCCATTGCTACAGGAGAACCAGGTGACTGTTTACCATTGATCACTACTTTCTGGACCCTATCACTTCAGTAAGAATTGACGAAATTCAAGGCCGTCCCCCGGATTCCGTAATGATCAAGTTTCTTAATTAAAGTCTGATATTGAACGCAATCGAAGGCCTTAGATAAGTCACAGAATACACCATAAGCATCAAATGACTCATCCCAGGCCCTGTATATACACTCTAATAATTTAATTCCGGCATCAGTGGTGGACCGACCACGAGTGAAACCGAATTGTTTTGTATTTAATAGTTTATTAACGTTAAAGTGATTTTGCATTTTATTAAGCATAATTTTTTCAAAAATTTTACTAAATGTAGGTAGTACAGAAATGGGACGGAAATTGGACGGATCTGAAGTACTACCCGATTTAAACAGGGGAATTAATTTACTAGATTTCATTAAATCAGGGAACACACCACTATCAACACAATTATTAAATATTATTACTAGTTCAGGAGCAACCATTTCAATAAAAGAATTTACTAAATACACAGAGATGCCCCAGAGGTCAGCTGTTTTCTTGATATTTAAAGATTTAAAAGTTTTTAAGATGGTGTTTATGTTAACTTTACTGAATTTAAATATAACGTTACAACAAGGAACGTTTGCTTTTAACAAAGATTCTGCAATGGGGGTTGAAGAGCCTAGAGTTTTTGTCAAATCTACAGGAATTCGGGAGAAAAAATTTTTAAATTCGTTAGCGACCTCGAAGTCTGATGTTGTTATTTTACCATTTATATTAAGTTTACCATAACACCAAATTATTTTATGTCTACCCACCACCGTTGTTTGAATGACGTATACCTACCCGCAGCAACCTTTCCTGGTCTTCTTTCACGCAATTTCCTAAGCTCTCAATATCATACAAATTAAAACTTTGTATAAAAATAAAATAAAATAACGTTTATTATCTTTGAAATTTTTAGAAAATTACTTAGATTCGTCAATAGTTGGTGTGACTCTACCGAGGGTTCCAAAATGCAACGAGACTGAGAAGAGCCCTCAAGAAACTCAGTTCGGCATTTTTCAAAATATTTCATCTTAAATCTAATACTGAGTTATTTAGAAAGGAGCAATTCGTGTTACAACCAAGCAGTCTTGTCATCTAAGAAATCATTAATAATATAATAAGCTTCATGGCACAATTTACTTTTTATTAGTTTTTTAAATTTATTAACTAATAAATTTGCTATTTCGGTTGGCAATGTATTGTACATTCGAATAAAGTTCCCCGCAAAAGAATTACTCACTTTATGAAGCTTAAATTTAGGAACAGCCAGTTTATCCTTATTTATAAGTTTAGATTATGATTATCACTATTTTTCACAAATTTACTTTTGTTCTTGTGGGTATACAATAAAATTTCATAAATATACTGTGAATACACTGTAAGGATGTTAATATGCTTAAACTTATCTCTTAATGACTCCCGAGACCCCATTCCATAGATAGTCCGGACAGCCCTCTTCTGCAACACAAAGATGCATTCAATATCGGCAGCGTTACCCCACATTAGTATGCCATATGTCATGATAGTGTAGAAGTAGCTGAAGTAGACAAGACGCGCCGTTTTAATGTCTGTAAGTTGTCGGATCTTTTTGACAGCATAGGCTGCAGAACTAAGCCTAGCTGAAATTTTCCCGATATGAGGCCCCCATTGCAATTTGGAGTCTAACGTTATGCCCAGAAAGATAGTGTCATCGACCAATTCTATTATGTCATCCCTAACCTTAACACTGGTTTTAACAAGTCTTACATTAGGTAAGGTGAATCTTACACATTTAGTTTTATTTTCATTTAATAATAAATTATTAGCATAAAACCAGTGGACTATCCTAGAGAGGGCAATGTTTACATCGTCAAGTTCGCGCTGTCCACGTTTAACTTTAAATATTAAAGAAGTGTCATCAGCAAAAAAACTACCTCGTGGTCGTCTCTTATGAGGTACTAGAAAAAGAAAAGGTCCCAAAATTGAACCCTGCAGTATCCCCATTGCTACAGGAGAACCGGGTAACTGTTTACCATTGATCACTACGTTCTGGACCCTATCAATTAAGCAAGAATTGACGAAATTCAAGGCCGTAACCGGGATTCCGTAATGATCAAGTTTCTTAATTAAAGTCTGGTGCTGAACGCAATCGAAGGCCTTAGATAAGTCACAGAATACACCATAAGCATCATATGACTCATCCCAGGCCCTGTATATACACTCTAATAATTTAATTCTGGCATCAGTGGTGGACCGACCACGAGTGAAACCGAATTGTTTTGTATGTAATAGTTTATTAACGTTACAGTGATTTTGCATTTGATTAAGCATAATTTTTCAAAAATTTTACTAAATGTAGGTAGTACAGAAATGGGACGGAAATTGGATGGATCTGAAGTACTACCCGATTTAAACAGGGGAATTAATTTACTATATTTCATTAAATCAGGGAACACACCACTATCAACACAATTATTAAATATTATTACTAGTTCAGGAGCAACCATTTCAATAAAAGAATTTACTAAACACACAGAGATGCCCCAGAGGTCAGCTGTTATCTTGATATTTAAAGATTTAAAAGTTTTTAAGATAGTGTTTATGTTAACTTAACTGAATTTAAATATAACGTTACTACAAGGAACGTTTGCTTTTAACAAAGATTCTGCATTGGGGGTTGAAGAGCCTAGGGTTTTTGTCAAATATACAGGAATTCGGGAGAAAAAAAATTCAAATTCGTTAAAATTGAAATTGCTGAAATTAGTAGTTAGTTCGAAGGCCACACATTTATTATAAGTATGTTTGGTTATAATCGCACACCGCACACGTATGTAGTTACCCTTGCTGACTGAGTGACTTCTGCTTCTTCTACCTTTTGGCAAGTAAGCCCAAATGTATCTAGTAACCGCAAAGGTTCTCCTTCTACTCGTATTACGAGGAACTGACAATGTGAAGGACAAAATATCAACAATGCGCCTCTGTTTGCTCTTTCAGAGAAATACAAAATAATATTATGATATGTGTAAGCGCAGTGAGACACTAGAACTATATTGTACAATATTTTTTGTAACACTATTGGTGATTAAAATAACAGCCCATAGTACGACAATTATAATTTTAAGAATCACGCTTAGCAATGTTTTTATCGTTGTTCTTATAGTTAGCTCTTGGATTTTGATCAGTGTGCACTTCCAACATGACACATGTCAGTGATATTATTTGGAGTTATAATATTTACGGGTTTCATATATTTTAGAGGATTATCCAACTATCATTATTGGAAAAAACGAAATGTTAGTTTCTGCATGCTTAATAGATTGGGTGGACTCTTTTGGCAATATTTGATAGGAAAACAATCTATGTTTGAAGTATTCAGAGATATTTACAACAGTTGTGGGAGTGAACCCGCTATGGGGTTGGGATCGATATTCGACAAGGTTTTATACGTCAAAGACCCACTTAATGTCCAACATAAGCCAGCTAGATTTTCACCGGGCGCCACTGGAAATACCTGCTTGTAACCAGAGGCAACAGACGTTAGAGCGGCCGCGGAATTAAAAAAAAGCTAGATTTTCACTATTTTTGTCACAGAGAAATTGCCGTAAATTAAGAAGATTTCATGGTCAACAATTTATTATTCTTAAGCGGTGCAAAGTGGAAATAGCTAAAGAAGAAGTTTTCGCCGCTCTTTACAAGTGCCAAGTTAAGGAACATGTACTACATCATAGACAAGAGTGCGCAAGATTTTATAGAATTCTTGAAACTTAACTCCGAAAGATTAAATGGAAATGTTTATTCCGTTTACGAAACAATAACACATTATTGTACAGCCGACCCTGCTGCGTCGGTGTTTGGGATTGGAACTGGGTCTACTTTTGATTCTCCTTTCCGTAAAATGGCCTCAGACGCTGTCAAACCTACGCCAGCTTTTAACTAAAAAATAGAAATATAATAGAAATAGAGAAATTCGTAATAGCCGCTGCCAGCAAGAGCTTATTTAAAGCACTGGGCCTATTTTTTTAAAGCACTGAGGCTGAAATATTTTGGTGCGCATGAAGATTTTTTCATAGAAGCCTTAAAAAAATTACAGAGCGTGAGGCCAATCAGGTCAAAAGACATGATTTTGCCGATATGTGTGTGAAGCTAAAGAAAGAACGCATAATGTTTGACCCTGAGAGTAACCTGCGCATAGAACCAACCAACGAAGTATTCGCGGCTTAGTCATTCTTTTTCTTTTTCCTTGTGCAGCAACATTTTTTTCAACTCTGATGGAGTTGGGAAGACATCCTAAAACATTAAAACAAGTGCATGAAGAAGTAGATGCAGTTGTTGAAAAATATATTTCTCTGTTGACGTATGACGCAATAGTTCAACTTGAATTTTGGACAGAGCATTAAGCGAGAAATAAATGATATGACGTACTTACCTTTTGGAAGCGGCAACCGAATGTGTATCGGAGCAAGATATGCTCGCATGCAATAAATGTTATGTGGTTTAGTGCATTTGCTGAGGCATTACACCGTGGAGACACAAGTGCATAAAGGAGGAGTATACTCGTAGTTTGAAAAAGATGCAATTCAAGTGCGTCTCAATAATGTTCGGTCTGAGATTAGCGTGTTCAAACATTCAGATAAACAGACAAACAGATAAACAGGTAAACATACAGTTTTGGGTTCTACGAGTATTGCGTTCATAAAGCCCCCCTACAACCACAGTTTCTTTATTATATCTTCGATGTACAGACACCGAGCGCTAACAATTTTATTATATGTATTGATATTGATATAAGGTTATTTATCAATTGCAACGTTTTTGTGTGACTTGTGCCAATCAATGGAAACTTTTTAATACAGGATCGTGAAACCCTCAAATTCGTAACAGTATATCGCTTATAATGTTTTTAAATAAGTTCGCGGAGAAAATTCTAACATTAAGATACCTAATTGTAAAACTTCAAAAATGAGCGCCTTGTTGTACATTTAATGAGTTTTTAGCTTAAGATATTTTGTTCATATACAAGGAGAAACATTTTCGGCTCCTTCAAAATATAGGCTAATAATAGACGCTATCTGAATGAAAGTGATTTACGAAAATGAATATACTTTGAACACCGATTAGAAGAGCACGTACCTAGGTCATCAGCAGGACTCAAACCCGCGGCCTTTCAAGTTGCTAGTAAGTTTGACTTTTCTTTGTTCATTTATGCAGCTGTATTATTTGTGCAGGCGTTCAATAACGGTTTAGACGCTAACTGGATACGAAAAACTCGACACACGTGTGGTCAGTTGGTGAAAATCAACTGTAGAACGGGTAAGACACTAACTGGACACGAAAAACTCGACCCACGTGTGGTCAGTTGGTGAAAAACAAATGTAGAACATCGTATTCTTTAGTCACCTGGACACACCAAGATTATGGCGTCTGTCCAGATAGCGAAACTTAAATAAATCACTATTAAGTTGTCGTCAACTGGACACACATTGTTATTCACCGTGCCTCGGAGAGCACGTTAAGCCGGCGTCGGTCCCGGTTGTCATACGAACATCTATGGCAGTCGTTAGGGGTATTTGGAGCCCTTAATCAAAAATCCAACCGGTCTAACTACAGAACTCGATATCGCCCATGGGTTGTGGAGGTCAGATGGCAGTCACTTCACGGAAAATATCGAAGTTCAGCCGAATCGCAGTTAGACTGGAAAGCCGACCCCAATTGCGTTGGGAAAAGGTTCGGTGAATGATGATTGTTATTCATACGGCTCGATGACACTGGGCTATAATTGCGTGCTACTAGTCAATGAGTTTAAAATGCGGCAATTTTGTGTCTTTTATAAATACTAAGTACAATGTTGACGTTAAAAAACTAGATGTATAAAAAAATAAAACAAAAGGCACAGAATCAGAATCAAAAGAAGACAGTATAGTAGTATATAGTATGGTTATAAATGAGTAGTCCCAATCTATACGTGACTACTCATTTGTAATCTTTTTTATATGTAATGAATAAAACCCAATTCCAGAAGTGAAACGATTAATAAAAAGATAGGATTCACAGAAGAGATGCTAATGTACCTCAATGGGATTCACAGAACTTATAACATTTTAATCTTTTAATTCTAAATTCGATGGTTGAAGCGTTTCTCAACCTGTTTTTTGCAAAAAAACATAATATGTCCGTATGAATAACAATATGAAGGACAAAATGTAAAGCGAATTAAAGCGCCTATGTCTGCGCTTTTCGTGAAAAAGATAACAGTCTGTAGGTAATTACGCAGACCATCAATTTTATCTAGTTGGCTCTTGTATTTTAATCAGTGCACTCCGTCAACATGATATTATTTGGAGTTGTAATTCATAGATTTTAAACATTTCAGAGGAATATACAACTATCAACTATCATTATTGTACTAAACGTTAGTCTTCATGCAAAACCAATTCAGTGGGCCTTTTTGGCAATAGATATTTACAACAATTGTGGCAGTGAGCCCGCCATGGGGTTGGGATCGACATTCAACAATGTTTTATGTGCAACATATTACGCAAATAGATTTTCATTCTTTTCATCACAGAGGAATACCCATAAATGAGGAAGATATCCTGGCAAATAGTATGTTATTCTTGAACAGTGAAAAATGGAAATTGTTATGAAAGAAGTTTTTGCCGCTCTTATGAGTTCTAAGTTGAGGAACATGTACTACATCATAGACAAGAGTGCGCAAGATTTTATAGAATTCTTGAAACTAAAAATCTAAAATATAAACGGGTGGCGCGAAGAACTCATAATGGTAAAATTCATAATGGTAGTCCATATAATGAACTTTGAAGGACTATAACGGATGGGAAAACTCTGTTAGTTTATGGGTAACTACGGAACCCTATCTTATACGTGACTTGAAACGCACTTGGCTGGTTTTTTGTTTATTACCTACAGTTTGTACTTTCATAATATAGGTACCTACGCATGTAGTGAAACGCTGTATTTTGTAATTATTACAAACAGACACTACAATTTTATCTGTAGGTACCTATAGAAGACAAATAGTAAATACGAATGCGAGTAACTTTGTAGTTGCTAGTTTAATAGCGACCTATATCACGACTAGGTTTAATTAATTAAGAATTATTGCTATTTTTAACTCAAAATAGGAAATATTTTTTTTAATGATAAATCCTGACGAACATTATCTAACTAGGTATAAACAGATTAGAACTCTCATCATATAAGCCATGTTAGCATAAGTCTCTGTTATATACGAGTTCAATACAGAGACTAGAGTTATAAACAACCTGGCTTTCAGACACAGCATGTGCCCTGCGAGAACATCATAGAGGATAAATACAATTGATATGGTATGCGAGGTGAATGTGGCATCGGTTGAGCAGATACATTACACGTATAGCAAGATAAATAGCACTAAGTAGCGGCGAGGCGGGAACGTGACCTTAATGTTGACACAGATATATTATGAGATTTGTCTTCATTGCCATTTATATTAGCAAAATTGTTATCCATTTCATTAGTGTCTTTTGAAGAAGTACCGCTTCTAATACCAGGCGCAAAAGTACGACACTTAAAATATTAGATGTGTACCTACCGTGGAACATTCAAACAGTCGGTTCTGTTCGTTTATTTACCACCGTTCACCTGCTGAGACCACCTGGGTGTACCGTGGGAAATATAAAATTTCCACCGTCCACCTCAAATGTATCAGGAATAATAACAACATAAGAGCCTTCAAGATTTTAAATTCTTTTAAATTCAGTGAAAACCGATTGAATGTTTGAACTCATTATTCCGAAAAAGTACCAGGCGATCATAACAGAATAGGAGGTTCTGGTTATGAATATGGATTGTTTTTTCATTGTTTCATAACCAGTTATCAAACAATACATTTTTTCCATTTTCAAAACCAGAACCTTCCACTTTCCAGAAAAAAACTTCCCACGGTACACCCAGGTGGTCTCAGCAGGTGAACGGTGGTAAATAAGCGATAATATGATGTAACGAAGCTCCTCACACGAGTTCCCCGAATGCGGGTGCACGTGTCTGTAATTTGTTTCCTAAAGTACGGTGATTAGCTTGAGAAACGTTAATGTGGATCAATTTATTGGCCTGCTTTACGTAGTCGTTCTCTCTGACGGGATTTTTGTCGCAAAAGGCTGGTTTTCATTGTCCTAGAAAGATACACTTACTAGTTCTAGTGTAAACGACCTAATATTGTACCTACCTATTACATGGTTGTTAATAACAGTAGAATTCTAGGAAATTATTCACTTGGAGTACAAAACGATGTTCTAAAACCAGGTATTTTTTTTTTAGTTCAGCGGCCCACGGCTACCGCCTCTCTTACGTCCGTTGCCGGGCGTCTCTGGTGCACACGCAGAAGGTATTTCCAGTGGCGCCCGCGCCCGGTGGACTTTGACCACCTGTGTGGTCTCTACGGGAAAATCAGGTATTGGTCTAACAGTAACCTCAAAACTATGTCTGATGTGTGATTAAGCTATAAGACACGGCTGCAAGGAATTGTTTACGCCAACTTACCTTCTTGTACGATCATAAGGTACATTAAAGTTTACTGCCTCAGAAGGGTACGACAATGAAAGCCTCACTTGGATAACATACTCGTAAAAACTAGCTATAACTCGCCGCTTTAGTCCGCAAACGTGGCTAAATAATGGTCACCTTTATAGTGTGCGGGTTGCGTCTGAACATTGTGTTGACTTACGCGTGGTTATCTACGTTACTTTTTATCATTTGTACAAGCCTATTTCAACATTAATTGTCACTGGAGTCTGTGGACATTGAAACTCTATTCTCTGAATAATTTAACATTGATGTTTAGGACTTTTTAAAGACTTCGTGATTTACAATTCTTAATTATGTTAAACCAAAAGTTAGTAAGAGATAGCTGTTTAGTGATCACGCAGGTCGGGGTCACCAATATTGCGAGTCAATGAAACAATTATTGAGATTATATTTGGTAATGACTCTATAATATCTGACTGATTGACTGAACTTATATTAGTGGATATTATATCTAGTATATATATTACTTACAAACAAAGGAAATGTACATTAGCAAGGTGGGGTGAACATCTTTACGTGCTTATATCTATTTACTTTAGTGCACGTAGGTACCAAAATAATATTATAATTTGCTGAGGTAGCAATGACGGAATATTATACAAGTTACATTCTATGGCTCCACCATATAGCTGTTTAGTGATAAGCCCGCCATTTGTACATTTTGCTGTTATGCTTTTTCGTGTATTACTACAATAAAGTTAATACTATTAATATATTATATCCCGTCTACAAAAATATCAACAAAATTTTAATGTTAAACAAAGAAAAGCCGTACGAAAATCCATACATCGCCGTGCTAGCGTACTTACCTATTATATCAAAGACCTCAATTGAATTTAGCATCATCATTGAAATAATTCAGCAACTTTTGGAGGACTCATTAGCCGATGTCATTTATCATTCTCGACAGAGGGCGGTGGGTGCGGGTTGCGGGGTGCGGGAGGAGGTGAAACTTGAAATATCACAAAGACATTTGACATGTACGCTGAGTGGAAAATTCTATGTATCCGCTTCGTCAGGACCCAAGATGAGATTGAATTTGACTAAGTTTTGGTTCAGTGAGGTAGGTAGTTACCCAATTAGATTGTCAAAGTGGCTTTTGAAGTGTGCTTCAAACTGTAATGTGTGCTTCAAGCTGTAATCCTCATATTTGAAATCTCAATGAAAACGAATTTTGTACAACGCTAAAAAATAGTCATGAAATAGTCATAAATAGTCGTACATAAAAAAAAAATAGTCGTATTATAGTTTCGGCGTTACAGCTATAAGTTAATGAGGATTATGGCTTGAACGTTAAGCTGTAATCCTCATCTCTGGTGCAAGCAAACGGTAAAGCCTATCGAATTGGTTTAGGTTCCAAAAAATAGTCATGAAATATAGTCGTAACGACATGCCAAATCTCAGAAATAGTCCTTAAAAGGTTCCAGAGATATAAAGGTAACCTGATGAGGATTATGGCTTGAACATTTGAAAACTTCAACTTTCTCCGGAACGCCTGCTATTTTCGGTTTAAAGTTTATGCCAAAAAATAGTCGTGAAATAGTCGTATCAACTACTATAAATTTGAGTTGCTGTAATTTGAAAAAAAAAGGTTTCGTTTGCCCTACATTTGTATGGAGTACAGTCGTGTACAAAATTGATAACGAAGTACGGAATATTTCACAACGATGAAATATTCCGCTTAATATATAGTATACCTACTCCAAAGGCGCCAATAATTGTTAGATATAACACAAGACTGATTAATGCAATTTTTTTTTTATTTAGGATAATCTGCTTATAATCTGTATAGAATATGACAGTACTAGTCACAAAGGGTTTCTGACACTGACAATATTGTATTTATTACTAATAGTTGTTACTTGTTTATATCTAATAAGTGCTATTTTTTATACATATATGACATTGCTGTGATTATACCAATGAAACAACTGTGATTATTATGATTAAAACTTTTTTGTAGTAGTAAGTTTTAAGACGATGACAAGATATTCTGATTGTTTACACTTTAATAGGTACTTAATTTAATTAGTACTATACTTTTATTCTATATAAGTAATTAAAAGTTTTTGATATCGTTGGTGTCGGATTCGTTTATGAAATTTGTGATTTTAGATAATCAACCTATCAGCGCCATCTATTGAAATTTTCTAGAAACAAACTGAATGAACTAATCCCACACCAACACATATTGAACTAACTGTGATAATTGTGATCAAAACTAATTGCTGTGATATAAACATAATGTACTGAGATTTATACAAGTTGTGTACATACGTATTTGCAAGCTTTCGATTGAAATAAATAAGGATACAAATTATAAATGTTTGTTTTTTTTTGTTTAATTATAACATCTGGCATGGAAAACGTCTAATTGGAAGTAATATTATATATTAAGCGGAATTTTTCACAATAATATCATATGAAGTTACATAATCCTCATTAACTTATAGCTATAACGCCGAAACTATAATACGACTATTTTTTTTACATGTACGACTATTTATGACTATTTAATGACTATTTTTTTAGCGTTGTCAAAATTCGTTTTCATTGAGATTTCAAATATGAGGATTACAGCTTGAAGCACACCTTTTGAAGGCTACTGTGAGGAATTTCTATTCACGAGAATAAATTTGTGAAGATAGCTTGCATTATTATACGAGTATAAACATATTTTATTATTTGTATACAATGTCACATTAAAGTAGGTTATGTATAAATGCCCAACCTAAAGGGACCCAACGCTTCCTGCAGGGGACTGTACCTGGGGATCGTGCGGAGTATGGTCCTATACGGGGCTCCCGTATTTTTTTTTTAATTCCGCGGATTAAGGCCGCGTCCTTTCGTACGTCCGTTGCCGGGCGTCTCTGGTTCACACGCAGAGGTATTTCCAGCGCCCGGCGGACTTCGATCACCTATGTGGTCAATTCGGGGGTTTGGGGATGACAATCCCGCGTCGTTGGGGTAGGGTGTTATCCCGCAGCATACAACCAGATTCACTAAAAAAAATCACATGACATTAAGTTCAACATCATTTTAGAGGTCTTTGACCATGCTGAGTTGATTGCAGCTGTTCTTGAGTATCTATTACCGTTCTCGATTTGACCTCGTTTTGACCTTGACCTTGAGATTAGAGGTCGTAGGTCAAGTTCATTTTAGAGGTCTTTGACCACGCCGAGTTGATTGCAGCTGGTCTTGAGACTCTAACTATTAACGTTCTCGATTTGACCTGGTTTTGACCTTGAGATCAGAGGTCAAAAGTCAAGTTCATTTTGGAGGGGTTTTCGACTATGCTAAGTCGATTGGCGTTTACACTGAGTCTCTAGCTCTTACCATTCTCGAGTTGAAAGTTGTTCACGGACGGACGGACGGACATTACTGTTGTATAAGAGATTTTCGTTTCGAAAACTCTAAAAGGATCTACTAATATGAAGACATGTATGACACACAGTTGATATCGCGTCATACACAATCAAAACTGATTATTGTATACTAAGCAGATTGATTTGTAAGTTCAATCCCTTTCATAGATGCATCCAGTTAGTATTTCACAAATTACGAGGCGTACATATTATCCTCTTTTCTCCCCTTACCGGGGACGATGACACTAGATTTGTGTCATCTGGCCCGGTAAACATATCACGGGGCCAGATAAAACTTTTTTGTTCCATCTGGCCCGGCGCCGGGTCAAGTCACCGGGGCAGATGGGATACAGTCAAAATTACGAGACATTTTTATAACCTCTACACCAATGCTTTTGACTCTAACCTGGTGTTTGGCTTTTGACGAACATTATTTCCTTTTATTTGGGAACACAACATAAGCTGTAGTTGTAATTCAGAGTCCCTTCTTGGGTACTTTAATAACATAGAGCCTAAAGTACTATGTGAGCTAAAGTACTTACACTCCTTTTTTCTTTTCCTTTATCTAAATTAAAAAAGAAAGGTTCGCTCTTCCAAGAGAACCTTCTACTGAAGTTATTTGAATAACATTGTACAACTTATGTCATCAATGTCACATTTAGGGCTGTGACTGCTTTAAAAAATATCAATATAACACGACGCTGACATACGACACGTAAATATTACCCCACGTGTTCGCTGATCAAACAAACCCGGAACGTAAATTGTATTATATTAGGGTATATGGAAGTGGTGATTTTCAGAATCATTGTCATAACTATATGACGTTGTTTCCGAGTGCTTACAGATTTATTGTATGAGTTTTTAGTTTACAATGTCGACGAGGCAGTTGACAGATGTAGCTACTGCTAGGCTAGTTTACTTTAGTTACTCCCATAGCTTGATGTCCTATGGAATACTACTTTGGGGAAATGCGGCAGATATAGAAACAATTTTTATATTACAAAAGAGGGCAGTTCGTGCCATTTATTGTTTAGGTGAGAGAGATTCTCTTAGGGAGTGATTTAAAGTTTATATATTTTAACTGTAGCTTCCCAATATATATTAAAATTTGATTACATACTGTATGCCAGGAAAAATATATCTAGCTATACTAAAGTAAGTGACGTTACAGACAGAAATCTACGTAATAAAAATAAACTACTCACTCCGTGTTATCGGCTTAGCAAGGTTAGTCATTCTTTCAAGGGGGAAGGTATACGCTTTTATAATAAATTGCCTGAATCGGTCCTTTGTATGCCCGACAATAAATTTAAAACCTTTATAAAGACCACTTTATGTCAAAAAGCATATTATAAGACAATTGATTACCTTAACGATAAAAGTGTCTGGCTTGAGCATGGTTAATTGTAGCTTATTTTGTACTTTGGTGACTATATCCTTATATTTTTTTTGGTGCATTATACACGCCCTTTTTGATTCTGACACGGGACCAATGTACATTCGTCCACATTTAGTCTTAAGAAAATGTATAAATGAGTTAATTATTGAAAAAGAGTGACTGAGAGTTTTATTGCCAGTTTTTTTCTCTCGGTTCTACTTATTGCTTTGCGAATCTGGCAGTACATGTAAATATAGAAGCAATTGTATTTTTTTTTATTTTAAGTACATACTGACGTTTGTAAGAGCCATTTAGTGACCTATACAAATAAATAAACATTTCATTTCATTTCGACGTTGATATCGATATTTAGGCACATCTCTTCTCGAAACCATAACAAAACTTTTATTTAACTTTTATCTGTAAATCGAACAATCTAGAAGAATTCAAATGACGAGGGACAAGGCAGTGTCGGTCTCTTGGCGTGAAATTTATTTACATATTCCGAAATTATATTTTCGGTACCTACTTATTGATTTTATGAAACGACTGTGCCCTGAAGAGTTATCTTCGTGGTTAACTTTTATCGTAGAAAACATATTAACTCGGTATTTTTTTTAGACATCGGTGTACACTTTTCCTCGGGATTACCGCTAAGGAGATTAAAACATCAACATTTTACTAGACTACTTATTCGACGAAACCGCACTCCACACATTGGTGCCCATGCGTGGGCGAGTCAGCCCCGGGACCTCGTAGTGGGTCTGGGCGTGGATTCCATCTCGCTGAAGATACCTTCTGCGTGTGCACCAGAGACGCCCGGCAACGGACGTAAGACCGGCCGCGGCCTCAGGCCGCGGGATTAAAAATAAAGACTACTTATTTACTAAACACTAGCGTTCGCCCGTGGTTTTGCCCGCTTGACAAATTATATACCTACATAAAAACCTTCTTCGAGAACCACTCTATCCATTGGTAAAAACCGCATGAAATCCGTTCCGTAGTTGTAAAGATCTAAGCATACATACAGACGGAAGCGACTTTGTTTTATAATTGTAGTGATGATGAATCTCTTTATGAATTATCTATTTCCAAATAATATCGATTTCACGTATTCATTATTATTTATTAACATAGTAATGTTTTACCTCACAAATAAATAACTACTATTTTGGCCACCGTTGTGACATCGCTGATGTCAGCTCACCATAAAGTGAGGTGAAGTCAAGTTGAAGAGCAATATATAACTAGGTATATACATGGGGCACACTAAAAGTTTTGCACTTCTAGCTAATCGGAACTATTTGAATTTCGAATGTTATATTTTTTTAAACGTTGCAACCTTCTTAGTAATAAAAAAAAACAATTGGCGGGAAATCGATTGTCAATTGTTTTTTATCTCACATCAAAGTTCTACGTATGCAACGAAAATAGAATTAAGTCCAATAGATTTTAGAGCGATGATTTTTTATGATTTTAAAAGTTCTCCTCAAGACTGCCGCTCGTCTTCAAAATGCTTTTGGGAGAGACGCACCTTGTTTGAGCACCGTGAGGCGATGGTTTGCTGAATTTGAGAGAGGTCGAGTTTCTTTACATGACGGATTTCGTGAAGGGCGGCCTTCAACTAACGTCAACGTAAATAATGTGGCTACTGTTAAGCGATTAATTGAAGAAAACCCGCAGATTACCTATGAGACAATTCGAGGACTATTGGGGATTGGTATGTGTCAAATCCAGAAAATTTTACACGAAGAATTAAAAGTTTGGAAACTTTGTTGTCGTTGGATCCCTCATGAACTGACAGCGGAGCAGAAGCGGGCTCGCGTGGAATGGTGCTCACAGATGATACTGAAGTACGACCACGGACATTCTAATGCTGTGTATGACATTGTCACGGGAGACGAAACGTGGATTTATTGTTTTGAACCCGAAAAAAAACAGCAATCTTGTGAATGGGTGTTTGAAAATGAGAACAAGCCAACAAAAGTGAGGCAGGCGAGAAACGTTGGTAAAAAAATGATCGCGTTTTTTTCTCAGCTACGGGTCTCATCTGTACAATTCCACTTGAAGATCAAAAGAGTGTTAATGCCGAGTGGTATTCTACCATTTGTTTACCCAGGGTGTTAGAAAAATTTCGCGAAAGACGACCCAAAAGCCGCGTTCTCCTACATCATGACAACGCTTCTTCACACACACGTAACACGGCCAACAAAACAAAGTCATTTTTAGCTTCCGAAAAAGTACAACTCGTCACCCATCCTGCGCATAGCCCCGACCTAGCACCCTGTGATTTCTGTATTTTCCCCAAAATCAAAGATTTCATGAGAGGTTTCACTTTTACCAACTCCGAAGAGGCAGTGATAGCGTTCAATCAACACGTAGAAAACATGCCTTCAGATCTGTGGTTCTCCTGTTTTAAAAAAATGGTTCGATCGCATGAAAAAAAAATTTTAAATGTAAAGGAGAGTATTTTGAAAAGCAATAAACATAATATTTTGGTTTTAACATGTTGTTTTTTTAAGTTACGCAAATCTTAGTGTGACCTACGTATAAAAATAAACCAAATTCAAAATGAAAGTAATCAATTATCAAGTAATATAATCGTCTTATAACTTATATCGATTACCAAATAATCGATATTTCACGTATTCAATTCTATTTTGACCACTGTTGTGACATCGTTGATGTCAGCTCACCATCAAGCGAGGTGAAGTCAAGTTGACGAGCAATATACATAAGTAGGTATATATAAAAATAAAGTCGATTTTCTAATAATGAATAATATCAATTACATCCTTATTCCACAATCCACAAGCAAGTAGCAGGCTGTCATAACTGTCACTACTGTCTCATAATTACTTTTTTAAATACTATTGATAGATACAGAGACAATCAATACGGTATGCAGTTTTTATAGGTAGTATTTGCCTGTAAAACTTAACCTGCTGAATTTATAGATTGCTTGCTTGCTAATGGTTATTTCTACTACCTATCAATAATGTCTAGAAAAAGTAATTAAAGGGTTGTCTAACTCTAACTTCGAATTCCATTCCGATTTCCGAGCAATTAAAATGCATAAAAAATACTTAACTAACTATCGTTGGTTTTTGCGCAAACATAACCTTAAAATTTGACATATTTATTGGATTTTTGCGCTTGACTTGCTTGTCCGTCTTAAAAATACAATGTGATGAGAATTAGAAAAATATTTCACATTTAACAAGCCTTTTTCCATTGGTGTTGGTTCTGAGGCGAATGATGTATGGACGCGTAGCAATGTCATTTGTACTCGTATCATTATGTCAGCGCTTCAAAATACTCTGGACCAAGTACCGTACGTATTCTACGGGTTATAAAATTACATATTGTGTCAACTGTCAACGCTCGTGACTTGTCCATATACGGAGATGTACGGATTCAGTGCAGGTGACCACACAGATTAGTAGGTACATATACAGTACATGCAGCTTATCACATAATAATGTATTTTAGTTTTTGTACTAAGACTGACATCTCACGACTCGGTTTCGGTACTATTCCCTATTCTGGTATCAATTGTTCTAAATTTCGCTGTTGACCTAATTATAAATTAAATAAGGACAAAGATGTTTCATTTCATTAAATACGAATACGACCATTCAACCTCCTACAATCAGATTACGGCACCTGGCGTATGATGACAATCCGAATAAATCAGAATTCATTTGGTTTTACAATTTTGGGAATACGAAAAACAGACCGTAACTAATTGCCAATGACGTTTCTTTAATTATTAACGTTTGTTTACAATCAAAACGAATTTATGATTTAAAACTTTGCTGATTTCAGTTTTCACGTATACCTGGTGAATAATGTAATTATTCCTTAATAAAACAAAAAAATCTCAATAGTAAGCACAATTTCCAAGCAGAAGAGATAGAAGCTTTAAGGATCTCAGCAGAACATAATTACATAGTTCTCCTTGCATACAGAAATACTGTAGTGTATACAAAACAGCAATAAATAACGGTGTTACGTAATAAATGTAATTGGCCAGTAGCGGGGACCCACAGAGCTAGCCCGAGCCAGTTTCCATTATAATATCCAAGACACACTTAAAAAGACTACGAAGAGATTTTATTCAAATAGTTTTCTGTCTGCGCTATTACCACTGTTCCTGAACATAACATTGAAATTCTTACACTACTGGTAACGGGATGTTTTATTACTTAAATATACATAAAATATCTCAACCTACACTTGAGGGTTTTTTTTGTAATGAGTATAATAATTGTAGACTACATAGATTTATAACTAACAGACTTAGTATGCCTAACGAGTTACGAAATTATTCAATGTCAATTCAATTAACAAGTTTTATAAAGTCTAGAAACTGTAGTTACAACCACCATGGACCAATCTCAATGCGTTATACCCAAAGGGTTAGAACCAACTATGTATATTGTGGACCCAGTAGGGGAAAGAATCAACAAATAACTTAATTCTTGTAATACTTTCGATCATATTGAGACATAATCAAGGTAAACGATCATGTATTAATTCTGTAACGCTATCTAACCAAACACAGTGATGTTCTCTCGACCCGAACACATTCCCACCAGCAACACAAATACACCACCGCCCTCTATACTCGTACGTATACCTAATGTCGTAATTAAAACGCCTTTTGTGCATATAAGACGAATCTGTTTATTCAGGATACACTTGAATTTTATTATGTTTAGACAGTTAAGGTTATTAAACGACTACAATTATAACTTGATATAAAGATTCAAATAATACACATTTCACTAATTTTCAGGGGCTTAGACCATTAGACTATAGACCACCCAGAACTTGTGTTACTTACCGAGAAAAGCTGTAAATATTAAACATCGGCATCGTCATAAAATATCACAAATTCAACAACGACTTAAAAGATTACGTTACAAACGTTACCACTGGAGTGTTTTATCGTAACTTTTATTATCAACAAAGCTATCAATCACTTTCGAATCATTTATAATAAAATAAACATTCGAGGTTTGAGTCCTGGCGTTTTATGTTTAGTTATTGATAGCTGATTATTAATACATATATTTACCTTAGGATGGTGCTGAATTGATTACAGTACGAGATGCTAGGTGTTTGGCTCCTGCAGTTTGAAAGACATAACATATTCAAATAACATAATTTAATGCTCTCTTACATAATTACTTTACAAAAAGAAATTCAGTTTCATATTGGTCTGTAACTTACAGTTTACTTACAGCAGATAAAAAAATTAAATCTGTTAAAATAACTCGACGACTAGATGATGTAATAGTTCACAAAAATTGATATCCATAAATCCTGTCCCACATTCCCACCTATAACTCTCTGCTCACTAACAAAGTTATGAAGTACAGCTCCGAACAGGTCTTTAGTTGCCAGACACGTCTGCGCACAGATTGTCTTCATGTCTCTATCAGAATAGTTGAAGCCGGAGGCTCCGGGAGGGAACACTTTAGAGATACATAACATCGTTTATCCATTATTTGAACTGCCAGCTTCACTTTGTCTTATAACATTTTCTTTACACTGTTTGTATGAGAAAATATCAGAATATGTTAATTTAATGGGGTACTGGGGTAAAATCACGGATATCAATCAATGTCACTAATGCTTTCTAAATTTCTGGTTTCGGCATCCATCGCAATGGTTTAGGACAACACATAGTTAATTAAATTATGTAGAACATTGCTGACAAAGTCGTTGAGACAAATTTGTATAAAAATACTGCAGCGTTCAATGACTCTTACCATAACATAACTGAATATCGTGTTAATCCTCAAAATATACTAAAATAATTCCCGGTAGATTTAGGTTAACATAGTAGATTCTTCACAAAGAACTCTATTTTAAAACATAATGCTATTTAAATACAGATGACTTTGACGTAATCTTCCTTCGTGATTTTTGTACAAGAACAGTTGAACTTGTTACTCTAAGAACAAAAGTTGAAATTGTTAAAATCAAGTTTCTAAACCAACATTATTCAAGTTTTTAAACAACTGTCAATCTAAAGTACTTATATTAGTAAAGTACCTAGTAAATGTAAACGTTTATTTGTATACTATTATCATTATTTTGTTTGTGACTCAAGAACATGTTTTGTATTATGCAAAGTTTTGTTTAAGTTAATATAATGTTGAATGTCTAATGATTTTCTGAAATTTTGCTGCAATGTAGATGGTGAAGGGCGGATTTACAAAATCATCATTCACCGAGCCTTTTCCCAACTCAGTTGGGGCCCCAACTGGGGCTCTCCAGTCTACATTACCAAATACAATCTTTACTGTTTCATTGACGCGCAATAGGCGATATTGAAGTTCTGTAGTTAGACCGGTCGAATTTTTGATTTAGGTCTCCAAATACCCCTAACGACTGCCATAGATGTTTGTATGACAACCGGGACCGACGGCTTAACGTGCTCTCCGAGGCACGGAGAGGTCTCAATGACTTAAGATATGGTCACCCATCCTAAGACCGGCCTGACTAGATGTTGCTTAACCTTTGCAATGTATTAACATTGTCGGTTGCCACTCGGATTTACAAAATATGAAACAAAAATATATTTCGGATGAAATTTTGTAACTGTTTTATTGTTCTCGATGTCTCCAAGAAGAATAAAATATTAGTGAAGTGTTACACCGCTAACGGAGAATTGTATTGTCGCTTTGTGTTCGAGTATAATGCTATAGATAACTTTAGTCTGATCCCCGCTTACACTGCCGGGATTAGCGGATAAGTCTGATTTGAGTAAACACTGCTTAGACGCTTCAGTGTAAAATGAATTATATTTTGCAGCCTTAGTGCTACTACTTGAGATTTTTATAAAATGTCACGGAAATGTACCAAGTGCATTTCAAATGACAAGACGCAAATTGTTGCTATATTTACGAAGGATTTGAATTTATTAATGTACAATACACGTCAGTAACCCACACCAATAAGGTGTACCAAAAAGGGTGAATCTCAAAACATAATTTAACCTCTTCTGAAAATAGAACGGCTCATTTAAAGAAAACGACTAAACAGGATAAATCTCGGTGAGCTGTCCTATAGCTCTCGGAAACATTTGTTTTTTTCTCCAACAGTAAGTAACGATGCTAAATCATTACTCGGCCTCGCCACTCGCAGTCTCACAAGCAACAAACACAAGATTGTTCGAGTCCAATTTTGTCATCTATTTGCTGAAAAAATAATGTACCTACGTATTAAACGTGATTAATTAACTAATTTGCACATACATGTTATTAAAATTTAACAGTGACTGTAGACAAAACTACATCGAAATTAACATAATTATAGTTACAAATATATTCTGACGAAATAATACCCTGCTGCAGGCAAGTTAAATAAATTGTAAGGGATTTCATGTATTCTGTGTATTATAATATCCGAACACTGTGAAGCTTAATAAATACGAGTAATACCCACTGTAGTTGAAGTCAGCAATAGTATCTATTATTATTTGTGGTCAAATAAAAAAAAACGAAACTTTACTATTGTTCATACCTAGTCAATTTATTTACATAGATTAATCTGGCTAGTAACTAACATGATGGCTCTTAAATTTTAAATTAAAAATAATCTTAAATTTCTTACCTGCGACCCGGTTTCTTAACTTTTAGCTTCATATAAATTGTTGAGCACAATATCTCGACTCAAGTGTTGCGAATGGGAAGTTAGTAGGTAGGTTTATAAACTAGAACTATCTTTTATGCTTACAGCTTAAAACTTTAGCTTTAAAAGTTGATAAGAATACATTTAAGTTGTAAGTGACTTGGGTGCTTTTCCGCTTAGGACGATACTATAAGTAGAGTATACATAAAGACTAGTTTAGATGCATACTCCGTAGTGGAGACCCAAATCAGCACTAGGTTCGCGGGAGATCACTGCTGTTTACCATAGCAATATGAGTAGGTGTGTAGTGGTTGTTGGGAGGTATATTGGGACGTTTACAGTAACACAGTATGTGGATGAATGAATATTTATTGTTGACATACATATGCTTTTATAATATTATATACAAGTACCTATTAGTACTCGAATATTCCCGATGATATAAAACTGGTTTAGATAGGTGTGGCTTAGACAATAGGAACAAGTTTAAATACCTATACTTATGTTGTACCTACGAGTTGTTTACTTGTTAAAGTGCGTGTGCACATCTAGCTATTGGTGGAATATTATGGTAGGTACTCGAAAGTTCTGGGCGCGCCTTCTTGTAGTATCTAGACGTATGACGTCAGAGATAAGGTACTCGCCACAGGTGTGAGTATGTGTGTATTTACTGTAGCAGTTTGTGCCTTTTTACAAGCTTTTACATAGTTTCACCAGGAGCTGTCCCGATGTCTGTCTGTTATCAAATCTCGCAAGTTAAATTAAACACAGTTTCTGGCTACTTATTGAGCTGATTTTTTAGGGCTCTTTACCCAACCCTGTTACTGAGACTTCGCTGTCCGTCCGTCCGTCTGACTGTCTTGGGCTGTATCTCATGAACCGTGATAGTTAGACAGTTGAAATGTTCACAGATGATGTATTTCTGTTGCCTCTATAACAACAAATACTAAAAAAGAGAATATAGTAAATATTTAAGGGGGCTGCCATGCAACAAACGTGATTTTTTGCCGATTAAGTACGGAACCCTTTGTGCGCTCGTCCGACTAGCATTTTTCGGGTTTTTTGTTAAAACACCTACACCAACAAATCATAAACGTAAACATCCAGGTATAAGTTAGTCTTTCACTAACTGCTTTAAAAAATGCGACTAAAATGTCACATAGAAGCTCGACTAAAAGCCGACGGCAATTTTCTTTTCATAGAACACACTGATGCTTTTAGGTGTAAACGAAATACCTTGCTATATGCTACACACTTCAGAACTTGTATTGGATTTATTTGTTGCAATGTGCTACGAAAGTCTACAAAAGTCTACACCGTGTCAACTTTCAACAAACTGCTAGGTTGTGTAAAATTGCATAGTTATAACACCACTAGTTAACTAAAAAGTAATATTTAGACTTTCACGTTCTGAATTCATTAAACTATTTATGATTTCGGGACAACTTGTAATTTACGTAGTACTCGTACCACGTATCACAAATTAACAGTACAAAAAATAATTTTCTAGTGACTACCAATACTCGAGATAAATTTTATAAAGTAGACTAATATAATATAAATCACAGAAGTATATCAACTTGAAGTGACAAGTGGAAAAAAGTAAGCTATAAGTATTCCTGAAACGTAGTGAAATCAATTAATTAAATATTTTGTTAGACACAAACTTTTGCATCCGTTGAACCAAATTACGGAACCCTCTCGGTACAGCTTGAGAGCCCTCACCGTCGCAGAGTACCTTCCAGTAACTACCTCAGATGGTTCAGTCCGATAACACACAAATTTCATTAATGGATCATCATCAATCAGTTGGAAATAAGGGGGTATGACTAACCGTCACACCATTTTGTCACACCAGTGTGGAACAGAAGAATTTTTTTCTTCACCGTCACACTATCTAGTGTGACTGGCGAGAAATAAATGGATCCTTGGACGGGGTATGACTAACCGTCACACCCGCTTATTTACCACCGTTCACCTGCTGAGACCACCTGGGTGGACCGTGGAAAGTTTTTTTTTACAGCGGGCCACCTGTGACATCCACCTCAAATGTATCAGGAATACATAACAACATAAGAGCCTTCAAGATTTTAAATTCAGTGAAAACCGATTGAATGTTTAAACTCATTATTCTGCAAAAGTACCAGGCGATCTTAACAGAATAGGAAGTTCTGGTTGTGAAAATGGAAAAAATGTGTTGTTTGATAACTGGTTATGAAACAATGAAAAAAAATTTTGGTTATGAACGTGGACGAAGAGATTGATCCTATTTAATGTAAAGATAAAGTAAAGATAGTATGACTGTGAAAAAAAAAAAACTCGAGTATCACACTAGTGTGACGGTGAAGAAAAAAATTCTTCTGTTCCACACTGGTGTGACGGTCAGTCATACCCCGAAATAAGTTCTATTTACACAATCATTCGACAAAAATATTTCTTTTATATTGGCCTTACTGCTAAGGAAACTAACGCTAGGACTGCAGGGATTATATTATTTAGTGGTTTGTAACAACTGTCCTGGCTGTTGAAATGAAATGAAATGATTTATTTATTTGTATAGGTCACTAAATGGTTCCTATAAACGTCAGTACTTACTTAAATTAAAAAATGTCATTGCTTCTATATTTACATGTACTGCCAGATTCGCAAAGCAATAAGTAGAACCGAGAGAAAAATCTGGCAATAAAACTCTCGGTCACTCTTTTCAAATAATTGACTCATTTACACATTTTCTTAAGATTAAATGTGGACGAATGTACATTGATCTCGCGTCAAAATCAAAAAGAGTGTATAATATAATACAAAAAAAAAATATTATAGTCGCCTAAGTACAAAATATGTTACAATTACGGCATTTTAGGAGGCACCTGCACCATTCTCAAGCCAGACACTTTTATAATTAAGGTAATCAACTGTCTTATAATATGCTTTTTGACATAAAGTGGTCTTTATAAAGGTTTTAAATTTATTGTTGGGCATACAAAGGACCGATTCAAGCAATTTATTATAAAAGCGTATACCTTCCCCCTTGAAAGAATGACTAACCTTGCTAAGCCGATAACACGGAGGGAGTAGTTTATTTTTATTACGTAGGTTTCTGTCTGTAACGTCACTTACTTTAGTATAGCTAGATATATTTTTCCTGACATACAGTATGTTATCAAATATATATTGGGAAGCTACAGTTAAAATATTAATATCTTTAAATCGCTCCCTAAGAGAATCTCTTTTACCTAAACAATAAATGGCACGGACTGCCCTCTTTTGTAATATAAAAATTGTTTCTAGGTACTTCTATGTAACGAGTTATCTAGAAGCATCTCGAACATTCCACACCTTCGAGATGCTTCTAGATAACTCGTTACATAGAAGTACCTTGACAGAACATTCCAGTAGTAGCTCAATCCATCTGGCGACTTGTCCTTCTGGATTCTTGAATTGTAATAGCCACTTCAATGCAGCATGGTCGGTACGTATAAGGAATTTTCGCCCTAGTAAATATTTGCTGAAATGCTGCAATATTTCCGCAATAATTCCTTTCAGGTTTCGATAAGGATTTGCTAATGATTATTATTATATTATTATTCTCTTTATTAAAACATTACACATATTAATTACATTTTTAAATAGATTTATAAAAAAATACATTTAAAAATATAAAAATCAGTAACCTACCGGTATCGAGTACAGGGACCAAGCTACCGGTGGTTAGGGCTCCAGAGATAGGAACTTCCGCACAATACGGGCCGTGTTCAACAGAACCGCCTTCTGCATTAAGCCCTTGACCCAGCTGCCTAACGCGAGCCTCTGTAGATCGAGGTCGAGACTCTTGGCTATTAGGCCATGTGCAGATACGACTATCGGAACAATAATCGCAGAATCCACATCCCACATGTCGACAATCTCGTGAGCAAGGTCCAAATATTTAATTTGTTTATCTTTTTCAGCTTTCACGAGATTCTCGTCATGTGGCACAGTGATATCGACAATTACTGCAAGGCGCTTTAATCGATCCATTATCACTATATCAGGTCTGTTAGCTATAACCGTCCTATCAGTGATAATAGATCGATCCCAATACAATGTGATATGACCGTTTTCAAGAACTGGGTCGGGCACATACTTGTAATAAGGTACCTCCACGTCGACAAGGTTATACTTTAGAGCAAGTTGCTGGTGGATAATCCTGGCTACTTGGTTGTGTCTGTGCAAATACTCACCATTCGCAAGACGAGAACAACCAGACATAATATGCCTTAAAGATTCTCCGGGACGATGACACGCCCGACAGTTGTCAATCGTACCATCTTTTACAATATATCTCCGATAGTTGTTCGTCATCACGACTTCGTCAGTAATTGCACAGATGAAACCCTCAGTTTCTCCGAAGAGATCACCAAATCGTAACCAGGATACCGATGCTGTTGAGTCAACATCGGGCCCATTTAGAGCCCGATAAAATCGACCATGCAGTTCCTTGCTCTTCCATATTTCTTTCCGATCTGATACACTTAATATTACAGGTTTGCGCCAGTTCTCTTTCGCAAGGGAGAGCGTGGTCAGTCCGTTGTCTATTGCCACAACATCTCGATGCACATCCACGTCCACCTGCAGGAAATACTCTCTAAGGTTGCATATCTCACGGTTATGGAGAGTATTGGCATTTAAAAATCCACGACCCCCACATTTCCGTGGTATATACAACCTCATTACTGACGAACGTGGGTGGTGCATTCGATATGAAGTCAATAGACAACGCACCTTCCTATCCAGAGCTTCTAATTCCGTCTGAGTCCATCTAAGTATGCCAAAAGAGTATACTAAGACTGGCATGGCCCAGCCGTTGACAGCACGCACCTTGTTACCGCCTGACAAAAGACTTTTCAGTACTTTTTTCAGGCGGCCAAAGAAACGATCCTGCAACTTCTGTTTCATGTCAGTCTCAGCAATACACAGAGCTTGAGACATACCTAGATATTTGTAGGTTTCGGTTGCGGAGAGTGACCCAAATCGTGTGAAATCTGAAAGGTTGACTCCTTCAGATTGCACAATCCCGCCCCTTTTTACATGCATGACCGCACACTTATCTACCCCAAACTCCATACTGATGGCCTTACTAAAAGTTTCAGTAACTTTTAGCAAAGCCATCAAATCGGGGCCATTAATAAAATAAAAATATAAATAAAAAAAAAATAAAGCCTTTTTATTTGCTCCTATGAAATAAGTAACATTTTGTTTAGTGGATTAGTAATTATAATGAAATAAAGTAATTTTTGTTAGTATTTATTAGCTTAGGTAATATTTATTTGATTTCTTCCATAGGAACCCCCGTGCGGGTGAAGGCCTCCTCCAGGTTGTGCCATTTATCCCTATCTTGTGCCAAACCGAGCCAGTGTTTGCCTGCGGTCTCGCGTATATCGTCTGACCAGCGTTTGAGCGGACGACCTTGTTTGCGCTTTCCACTTCCTGGTCCTTTCCACTCTGTGACCACTTTTGTCCAACGCCCATCCTCAAGTCTCGCTACATGACCGGCCCACTTCCATTTTTGTCTTCTGATATGTTGAATAGCATCTCTAACTTTGGTACGTTTCCGAATTTATCCCTAGGAGACTTCTCTCCATCGCTCTTTGGCATACCGACAGTCTATTTGCATTGGCTTCTGTTAAAGACCAGGTCTGGCTGCCATAGGTTAATGTAGGTAGAATGATAGAGTCCATGAGTCTCCGTTTGTGAACAATAGGTAGCTTAGATTTAGGAAGATTTTTCAGGGACCAGTATCGTTTCCATGCCAGCGCCATTCGTCTATCTATTTCCTCCGAGTCAATCTCTCTGAACGAAACCAGTTTGCCTAAATATATGTACTCTTCAACGTACTCTATTACTTCGCCTTCGACGCTGAGAGTAGGTTTAGTATGGTTTGTAATGATTTTTGTCTTGTCGAAATTTATTTCGAGACCGACCTTCTCGCTGTGCTGATGTAGTGCTGTCAGCATGACTTGTAGGTCTCTAGCGGTATTACTTAGAAGAACCAGGTCGTCTGCGAATCATAAATGGGTTAGCCTTTTATTTCTGATATTGATGCCTCCCCTTTTCCAGTTTATATCGTGTAGTATAAGCTCAAGTACTGCAATGAATATTTTTGGCGACAGTGGGTCTCCTTGTCTGGTTCCTCTTTGAATTGCGAACAGTGGGCCCTTTCTGTCTAACCTTATTCTACTTCTGCACTTATATATAAATATATATAAGTGCAGATATAATATTCATTATTATATTGATGTATGTGTCGTCGATTTCATGATACCTAAGTGCTTTAACTATGGCGCTGTGTGAGATAGAGTCGAAAGCTTTTTTATAATCAATGAAGGCTAGGTATAGAGGCATATTGAATTCTTTGTATTTCTCTACTACCTGGCATAGCACCTGGATGTGATCAATGGTGGAGAATGATGGTCTGAAGCCAGCCTGCTCTATTGGTTGTTTGGCGTCAATTTGTGGACCGATCCTTTTCAGGAGACATTCCGAAAATAGTTTGTAGAGATTTGACATTAAACTTATTGGTCTATAGTTTGATACACAAGAAGGGTCTCCTTTCTTGTAGAGTAGAATTATTTCCGATTCACTCCATTGAGCTGGAACCGTCTCCTCTCTTAGTATTTCATTAAATAATCTATTTATTAGTCCTAATATTTGTTCTTCTCCTAATTTTAACGTTTCGTTTGTAATAAAGTCGGGTCCGGGGCTTTTGTTATTTTTTAGATCTCTAATAGATAACTGTATTTCTTTTCCAGTAAAATATTGTGGTTTCTCGTTTTCAGTTTGACGTTTTTTATATCCTGTAATAATTATTCTTTCGTTTGTTTCTTGTGTTTGTCTGTATAAGTGTTTGTAGAAATCAGTGGCCATTTGTACTAGATCTTTTCTATCTTCTGTAGTTGCTTGTAATGTTTTCAATTTCGGTATCCATGATTTACTATTATGCAATGTTTTAAGAATTCTTTTTATTCCGCTAGTTTGCTCTATACATTTCTCATATCGTTTTAACTTGTAATTGTCATAGTCGTCCTGTATTGTTCTTGGTATTATTCTATATAATTCTTTTAACTCTATTTTTTCTTCTATGGTTCTATCTGATTTTTGTTGTAGAGTATGCCTTCTCGATATGAGCGACTTGATGTTATCGGATAATGTAAAGGTTTCTTTCGGTTTTGATACTTGTGATTCAATTATGCTTTCTGTTAATGATTTTTCTAAGATATCATAGAGTTGTTGTATTGTTAATTTTTCTTTGTCGGTTGATTCACGTTTGTAAAGTTTCTTTTGCAAAATATTCTTAAATCTTTTTTGCTCTCTTATTGACTGTAAATTTGATCTTGGTTGTGTATATTTCTTTCTGCTTTTTCGTTGTTCATTTATTATTATTGTACCTCTTAGTAATCTATGGTCAGAAGGGAACGCTAGTTTCCTTAGCACCTCTATATTTGTGAAGTAGTGTTTTTTGTTTGACAGGATGTAGTCAATTTCATTCTTAGTGTATCCATCTGGCGAGAGCCAGGTCCATCTTTGGTTTTCTTTCTTTTTGTACATTGTATTTTAATAGTATTATATTTTATAGTAAAAAAAATACAAATATATTTAAAAATATAAAAAATAGTGCCCCACCGGTATCGAGTACAAGGACCAAGCTACCGGTGGTTAGGGCTCCAGAGACAGGAATTTCCTCACGATGCGTGCCGTGTCGAGTAACACTGCCTTCTGCATCAGCCCCTTGACCCAACTGTCTAACGAGAGCCTCTGTAGGTGTTGGTCGAGGCTCTTGGCAATCAGTCCATGCACGGAAACGACTATCGGTACAATAACAGCTGAGCTTACATGCCACATGTCGACAATCTCGTGGGCCAAATCCAAGTATTTTACTTGTTTGTCTTTTTCGGCTTTCACGAGATTGCAATCATGCGGAATAGTAATATCAACTATTATTGCACGGCGCTCTAACCGATCTACTATCACTATATCAGGCCTATTTGCAACAATAGTCCTGTCCGTGATAATAGAGCGGTCCCAGTACAATGTGATATGATCATTTTCGAGAACTGGGTCGGGCACATACTTGTAATATGGCACTTCTGAATCCACGAGTTTGTACTTCAGAGCAAGCTGTTGATGGACGATCCTAGCTACTTGGTTATGTCTATGCAAATACTCTCCGTTGGCCAGACTGGAACAACCAGATATAATGTGTCTAAGGGATTCACCGGGACGGTGGCATGCCCGACATATGTCAACCGTACCATCCTTCAGAATATACCTCCGGTAGTTCTTAGTCATAACAACTTCGTCCATAATTGCAAAGACAAAACCTTCGGTTTCACCAAATAGGTCTCCGAATCGTAGCCAGGATATAGATGATTTAAAATCAATATCAGGTCCGTGCAGGGCCTGATAAAAGTGTCCATGTAGCTCTTTACTCTTCCATACATCCATGCGGTCATTAGTACTCAGTATCACAGGTTTGCGCCAGTTCTCTTTAGCCAAACCGAGCGGGGTCAGTCCATTGTCTACAGCAATAACATCACGATGCAAATCCTCGTCCACCTGCAGGAAGTATTCCCTGAGATTGCACACCTCACGGTTGTGAAGGGTCTTAGCATTAAGAAAGCCACGGCCTCCACACTTCCGCGGTATGTACAATCTCTAGACCCAACCATTGTAGGCTCGCACCTTGTTGCCGCCCGATAAAAGACTATTAAATACTTTTCTCAATGATTGTTTCATAGCAGTCTCTAAAATGCCCAACTCTTGTGACATACCCAGGTATTTATAAGTGTCGGTTGCGGAAAGAGACCTAAGTTGAGTCGAATCCGAAAGTTGTGTTCTTTCGGACTCCACTACCTCACCCTTCTTTCCATGCATGATCGCACACTTGTCCACACCAAACTCCATTCTGATAGAACTACTAAAGGTTTCTGTTACCTTTAGTAGTGTCATCAGTTGGTGATTGTTTGGGTCAAGTAATTTCAAATCATCCATGTAGAGAAGGTGAGATAAAACCTAGCCATCCCTCCGCAACCGATACCCTAGGCCTGAATTCTCCAGCAAAGTGCTAAGAGGGTTCAGGGCCAGACAAAACCATAATGGACTCAGACTATCGCCCTGGAATATACCACGTTCGATTTTTATCGGTCCACCATTACCACAAGTTCGGCGACACCCTGAATAGCACAAGACTGACTTCCATTGCCCCATACATGCCCCTAAGAAGGTACATAGAGTTGTATCAATCTTATACAACTCCAGCACCCTCCGAAGCCATGTATGAGGCACGGAGTCATAAGCCTTCTTGTAATCTATCCAGCATGTCGCCAAATCCTTGTGATTACGGCGTACCTGTTGGCTAATAATCATATCCATAATTAGGAGCTCTTTAGTGCCACGAGCTCTACTTATTATTTTATTATTATTATTTGATTTACGAAGTGGCCAGAAGTCTTCGCTATACCTAATCAAGAAGCTACCACGGTCGCAGATAAATTAGTTCACGAAGTCTTCTGTCGTTCCGGGGTGCCTCTAGAAATCCATAGTGACCAAGGAAGAAATTTTGAATCTCAGGTGTTCCAGGAAATGTGTCGGGTCATGGGTACTCACAAAACCAGAACGACCTCTTACCACCCGCAGTCAGATGGAATGGTGGAGCGATTTAATCAGACATTGGAGAGATATCTGGCGAAAGTTGTGGAAAGCAGGCAAAAAGATTGGGACAAGCACATCCAACCGTTTCTTTTGTCTTACCGAAGTGCGGTTCACGAAAGCACGTCAGTGACACCAGCTTATGCGAACTTTGGAAGAGAATTACGGTTGCCTGCCGACTTAATAACCGGTATACCGCCTGATGCTCCACGCAATATCACCGATTATGCGAATGACTTGCGCAGCAGGATGAATGACATTTATGAGCATGTCAGACAATCAGGTCAACAAATGTCTGAAAAGATGAAGACCCGTTACGACCGAAAGACAAACAATAAGGGCTTCGATGAAGGTTCGTTAGTGTGGTTACATAACCCAGTCCGCAGTATAGGGAAGTCTCCTAAACTGCAAGCTAAATGGGATGGAGCATACCGAGTTGTGACCAAGATTAACGATGTCACTTACCGAATACAGAGGAGTCCAAGAAGTGCGCCAAAGATAGTTCATGTGGATCGATTGGCGCGATATTATGGGCCTGACAATGCTCGGGACGAGCATGTCTTAGAAGGGGGCAGTGTAACGCCATCTCGTAGCAACTAATAAGACTACCAAATTCAGCGCCATCTAGTAGCAAATCGCAGTACTACTACGTAACGTCTTTCTGGAATGTTCTGTCAAGGTACTTCTATGTAAAGAGTTATCTAGAAGCATCTCAAACTAACTCGTACTAACTGTTCCAACACAACATCGCTCAACAATCTTCAACTTTACTAAATGAAATTCACGGAACTGGACAATACTCTACGTATTAAATAGAAAAATATGAGCCTGAACCCTGAGGCACCATGGGTGTATGTTTCGGACAGGATTCGGACATGGAGGTTTTCTTGTTTTTTTCATTTAGATGAAAAGTAATGAGGGTAGAAACATAATCAAAATCAAAATCAAAATATCTTTATTCATGTAGGTCACAAAGTAACACTTATGAACGTCAAAAAAAGAAAATGCTTCTACATTTATATTTACCGCCAGATTCGCAAGACAATAGGTAGAGCCTGTGAGGAAAGAACCTGGCAAGAAAAACTCACGGCCACTCTTTTTATTCGCCAGTAAATACAATGATTCTGTTACAACAATAAAAAGAGGGCAAGGGCAGTACGTGACCATGTGTGGACCAAGTGAACTTAAAAATTATGGATCTCTGTTATTCACAAAAAAAGTCAAATACTAGTTAAAGGTGCCACATAATCTCAAAGTACCCATACCTTACAATATCATAATAATAATAATTAACCAATAATAAGTGAGTTTCAGCAATAAAACAACATTTCAAACAGAAGTAGCCCCTATGTCGCTCGAGTAATGAGCAAGCAACTCATTGCCATTTCTCTGTATCGTTTAGATAATCTTTAGTAGTATAATATGCCTTTTTTAGGAGGTTTGTCTAAACAGCCACTTTGAATTTATTCAAAGGAAGGTTCATAATGTTTAGAGGAATTTTGTTATAAAAACGCACACCAAATCCTGCAAACATTATGACATAATAAGTTTTATGTATATTTATACAAATAATTTTATAATTTGTGGGACTCGTGGCTCAGTGGTAACCGAGTAGGTTAAGACATTGCAAAGATTAACAAACATCTAGCCAGGCTGGTCTCCCCAAAGTGACGGGGGCATCAGTCGCGCTTTCGTGACTCATGCCCAACCTAAAGGGACCCAACGCCTCCTTTTTTTTAATTTCGCGGCCGGTCTAACGTCCGAGGCCGGGCGTCTCTGGACTTTGACCACCTATGTGGTCTCTGCGGGGGTTAGGTCGGGATGAGAATCCCGCATCGTTGGGGTTGTGTTTTATCCCGCGGCAGTGAGTGAATCTGGTTGCGTGCTATGGGGCAAAGGCCCCGCAGCACGCAACCCTTCTAGCCTGCTTCTGTAAGAAGGACGGGTGGCGATCCCGCCGTCCTCAGGCCCCGATCATGGAGGTCGATGGTCTTGGGCGTAGATGAGTCTGCGGCGCCCTCGCCGCTGACTACTGAACTCGGCGGGGAGGGAGCGCTCCCTCTCCCTCTCGGCCGCCTCCTTCACGAGCATAACTTGCTCGCAGAAGGACACGGCCGCGTTCCACGTAAAGGGACCCAACGCCTCCTGCAGGAGACTGTACCTGGGGATCGTGTGGAGTATGGCCCTATACGGGGCTCCCGTATAGGCGGCGCAGTTGACGGCCAACAACTCAACGCTTCTTAATAGACCGTTGAGGACCTTGGCCGTCAAAACCATAGGGGGGTACCGCACGATCACCGGAGAGGCTGCATGTCTCCTAGCCGGTACCCCTCCATGGGACCTGGAAGCGAGAGCCCTTGCGTCATTGTTCCAATGGCTCAAGGAGGCGATGGAGCGGGACCACAGGCCTGCGTCTCGAGAAATCGAGGACCAGCGGTCCCAACTCCGCCAGAATCTCATGGAGACGTGGAGGGTGTGACTTGAGCAACCAAAGTGGGGAACCACCGTCATCGCGGCGGTGAGACCGATCATGCACGAGTGTCTGCAGAGGCGGCATGATGACCTCACGTATGAAGAAGAAGAAGAAAGAAGATTTTTTTTTATTGTTGCATCACAATTTTACACTCAACGTTACACAATGAAAAAATATGGGTCCATATAGGCTCACATAAATTTTTTATTCATATTCTTAATCTTACTACCGATTTGTGTTCATAATCATCACTCTTCATAATTTAATTTTTCATACTTTTTTTATTCATACATTGTTATTACTATCATCGGAACTCATAACAGTCAGTTATTATAATTTTTTTATTAATACTGTTACTACCAAGAACCAGTTTAAGTCCATAATTTTTTTTTCAGATCTTTTTTCTTCACAATAAAAATAAAATAAAATAACGTTTATTATCTTTGAAATTTTTAGAAAATTATTTAGATTCGTCAAAAGTTGGTGTGACTCTACCGAGGGTTCCAAAATGACTGAGAAGAGAGAGACTGAGAAGAGCCCTCAAGAAACTCAGTTCGGTTTTTTTCCAAAATATTTCATCTTAAATCTAATACAGAGTTATTTAGAAAGGAGCAATTCGTGTTACAACCAGGCAGCCTTGTCATCTAAGAAAAAATTAATACTAAAATAAGCTTTATGGCACAATTTACGTTTTATTAGTTTTTTAAATTTATTAACAGATAAATTTGCTATTTCAGTTGGCAATGTATTGTACATTCGAATAAAGTTCCCTGCAAAAGAATTGCTCACTTTATGAAGCCTAAATTTAGGAACAGCCAGTTTATTCTTATTTCTTAAGTTTAGATTATGATTATCACTATTTTTCACAAATTTACTTTTGTTCTTGTGGGTATACAATAAAATTTCATAAATATACTGTGAATACACTGTAAGGATGTTAATATGCTTAAACTTATCTCTTAATGACTCCCGACACCCCATTCCATAGATAGTCCGGACAGCCCTCTTCTGCAACACAAAGATGCATTCAATATCGGCAGCGTTACCCCACAGTAGTATGCCATATGTCATGATACTGTGGAAGTAGCTGAAGTAGACAAGACGCGCCGTTTTAATGTCTGTAAGTTGTCGGATCTTTTTGACAGCATAGGCTGCTGAACTAAGCCTGGTCGAAATTTTCCCGATATGAGGCCCCCATTGCAATTTGGAGTCTAACGTTATGCCCAGAAAGACAGTGTCATCGACCAATTCTATTATATCATTCCTAACCTTAACACTGGTTTTAACAAGTCTTACATTAGGTAAGGTGAATCTTACACATTTAGTTTTATTTTCATTTAATAATAAATTATTAGCATAAAACCAGTGGACTATCCTAGAGAGGGCAATGTTTACATCGTCAAGTTCGCGCTGTCCACGTTTAACTTTAAATATTAAAGAAGTGTCATCAGCAAACAAAACTACCTCGTGGTCGTCTCTTATGAGGTGAGGGAGATCATTAATATATACTAGAAAAAGAAAAAGAAAAGGTCCCAAAATTGAATTTATAACATTCTATTATCATATTGCATTAATTAATAATGTTGTCAACTCATAACGTCGTTGTTCAGAATAGCTTACTTTATAACAGAATGAAATTTGCGTTCTATCAATTCCTTGTGTCCGTCTGTCCGTCTGTTACACGTGTTTCTCAATAACGGCTGGACTGATTGAAAAAATACTTTTTGCATAAATTCTGTCTACTTTTCTAAAAAAATTAGTTTGTGGCGCTTCGCCGGCCGCTGCCGCGGCTCGCTCGCTTCGCTCGCTCGGCTCGCGCGTTGTTGTGGTCACAGTTCTAACCTAACCTAACCTACTTGTCTGGTAGCCTCCCCCTGTTCTGTCAAGCTGATCTGTTGTTGAACGCAAGAATTAAATTTGCGTTCTATCAATTCCTTGTGTCCGTCTGTTACACGTGTTTCTCAATAACGGCTGGACCGATTTAAAAAAATATTTTTGCATAAATTCTGTCTACTTTTCTAACAATTCTGGCGCTTCGCCGGCCGCTACCGCAGCACACTCGCTTCGCTGCCGCGGCTCGCGCGTTGTTGTAGTCACAGTTCTAACCTAACCTAACCTGCTTGTCTGGTAGCATCTCGTTTCTGGTAGCAATTTGATTTTCAATGGAGACGCATTTTTAACTTTACCTTCTATTTTATTTATGCTACTTTTATTATACCTTTTATTTTTTACCATTGCAGGTACACAGCACAATAAACAAATTTAAGAATGACGCATTAAATAACATGCAAAAGAAACCAAAACAAATGGAAGAAAACACTTATGATTAAGAAATTTATGAAAACAAATACCTAATAGAATAAAACACATTTATGAATATAATAGTTATTTATTCAAATCATTATGAGTTTCGATCATTAGTATAAACAAATATTAGTAAAAACTAAGTGTATGATTTGTGATATTATGAATTTAAATGATTATGTTTTTTAATATTTAGTTGTAATATTTTTTATGAATAACGATCATTATAATTTTAAATAGTATGAGAAACATTTTCGGACCTCTGGCTCTGGTGATAGAAGTTGAAAAGTTATGTAAGACAATGCGCACCCAAAAAATATAGCTGTGGTCACGACGGCCACAGACGCAAAATTGACGTAAGTGACACGTTCGTGTCACAATAACTGACAGTGTAGTTTGGTTTAACACTTATGAGTGACGTATGTGTGGCCGGCAGGAAATACGTGGCAAGCACGTGCGGCGTTTTTACAACATATTATTTAATCCACTCACACGTATCGTGCGACGCAGATCGTTACCGGGCATGGATGCTTCGGTAGCTATCTGTTTCGCATCCATCGTGAGGTTACACCCCGGTGTCAACACTGCGAGGTTTCCGACGACGACACCGCACTCCACTGGTTGGTGGAGTGCTCAGCGTGGGCGAGTCAGCGCCGGGACCTCGTAGTGGGTCTGGGCGTAGATATCTTCTCGCTGGAAACCATGCTCCAAGCCATGGTCTCCAGCGTCATAATCGCAAAGAAGACGGCCGAGAGGGAGAGGGAGCGTACCCTCCCCGCTGAGTTCCGCAGTCAGCGGCCAGGGCGCCGTAGACTCATTTACGCCCAGGACCATCGACCTCCATGATCGGGGCCTGAGGACGGCGGGATAGCCAATTTGTTTGTGCTTTGTACAAAACATGAAAACCTTGTAGTAAGACTTGAGCTACTGCAAATGGTGTTCTATTTCAAATTGCGAATAGCAAATTTTTGAACTCATTCAGTTTTTATTCGTAATTAGTTTTCCTTTCTAAGAAAATAAAGTTTGAAGCCTGTTGGATGGCCGACTTAAATCGCTGCGAACGGGGGAAGTTTTGCTGTGTATACCTATGTCCAGAGTTGTTATAAGTTTCTTAACCGTATGGTTGGTTGTAATTACTTCATTACCACCGAGATAATATTTACTCGGTGACTCCGTTGTGTTTGGATTTGAGGTTATTTGTGTCACTATATTAGCGTTTTCTATTAGTAGGGGACGTTTAGGTAAATGCCACCGGGTTCCAAGTAATAGTGTACCAATTTTCGAAGGTACTAAGTACGTTTTTTCTCATTTCTTTCTTTCACTACAGCACTACAATACCATTAGAAAACTACAAAAAAAATACAGTACCTACCAAGACAGTGTAGAGGTACATTTTTTACATCTAACAATCTGTCTACATGTTCTCCTGGGGTGGATATAGGTAGATATAATAGAGCATAATGACACCTATGTACTTATATATTTGAGTATAACACGTAATGTATTCAAATGCTAATGGGAAAAGTTTGTGAATGTTTTTGCAGTTTGTTATAAAGGCTATGTTTCGGAAGACGTAACAACATGGTAAGTAGGTAATTCATTTGCACGCCTCATTGATATTCAATTCAGAAGTTCCATCTCGAATTTGCTCGCTTCTTCTAACAAGAGAAGTAACTGTGAGTCTACATCTGTGGATGCACGACACCGAACAATCTGGTGAAAGTATAAAAATGGATTTAAATTTAATAACAAGAGAATTTTTACTAGTTGCTGTAAGTGTTTTCCAGATCAGAATACGGTATTTTGCTTAAATTACTTATAATGTTATAAGGTAATATTATTAGGTATATGTATAATTACAGTCACTATATAAATAGTGACTGTAATTATACATATACCTGGCTCGTGGCTCCTTTTATAGTATAGGGATAATCCCTATACTATAAAAGGAGCCACGTGCTGACATGCGGACGCGCCCGAAGCAACAAAGTGTACGAAAACGGCATGAGGCTCGTCCTCTATTACGTGTATGTAGGCGTAGGCGTAATAAGCACATACTGTCTACCTCTCTGTCTGTGGATAAGGATGTAAGTCTGTGTGTGTGTGTGTGTGTGTGTGTGTGTGTGTGTCTTCCATAAAATAAACATTAAGGGAGTTGTTCAATTTATTCAATCTGGTGTAGTACCAATTGGGCGCTTGGAGCCGGCATAGCAGGTGACGTTGTGTTTACGAGTTGTATTGTAAGTACAAGTCTGTACAGGGACATGAAGGCGGCTCGTAAACCTTCACTCAACTTTACGCCGAGATCGTAAAATTGATATGTCCGCGGGGAGAGGATTTTGTGTTCTGCATTTCGTATTTCCTAAGTAATGGGGAATGCGTTATTCTTTAATCCGTGAACTCGATGGGTTATTTTACATTTCTTTTTTGTTTTACTGGTTTCGTTTCACGTCGTAATTTGAGTTGGAAATTTATATTTGCGTATTCTTGGCCTCCTGAACCTTGAACACCTATAGAGTTAACTCTTAAGTACCAACTGGAATCAAAGAAAATATATTTTTAATTGCTTAAGATTCAAAGTAGAGAAATACCTATACTTAAATTACGAACACAAATTATCTGAATATTCGTTTAAACGGTCACCCATAACTAATTTCTTCAGCAAAAATATAAAAATATTTAACGTTAATGAATTTATTAAATACCACTACATACTTAGTTATTAAATTTATAATCGTTCAAAACAGTTTAAGTTTCCAGAAAATTTCCGAAAGGCTCTTTCTTGGATAAAATAGGTTCATGGGTATGGAAGGCCTACTTACCACTTATAATTTGTAGGTACAGCTAGCAGCCGGTGGCGGCACACTGAGGTACCTAGCTACTGCGCCTCAAGATAACTTTCAAACACTTAATTGGGTTACAAACCTTAATATAGTATTCCGACGGCTCGGGGCTTCAGGCATGTTTCATTCCGCCAGCTTCGTAAGAAACTAATTAAGTTTCAAAAAAATATTTTACTTTAACTAATTAGGTTCTTTTTGCGTGGGGTTAGAAAATCACGTAGGTATGAATACTATGAATAGGTAGTCGCTGTGTTAAGTTATAAAATATCTCTGAAATTACAATTTCAATCAATAAAGAAAAAAAAGCATTTTAATTTATGGATTTTAGTTACATGGCGAACTGAATTTTTTTGTCTATTACAAAATCATGCATTTATCCCCGATGGGGTAGACAGAGGCAGTTATCACGCCCAACTTTCGCCAGTCAGTATTGACCCCACGTATTAGAGGGCCAACCTATGGCAGTTTCAACTTTAATAAGTTATTTTTAAATTCGTACGACCACATCCATAACTCGGTATCTGCAACGCGCGATCAACCCGACAGATTTACGGGACACCCGCGATCGATGAGGCGAGCGTAGAATTACGGCTGTCACATTTTATGACACAAAGCGCCATTCACCATGTATTTTCACCAGATGGAACATTTCCATTGAATCATTAAAATAATACTAGCATTAATTTTGTCCATAGGTATATTAGGTACCCTACCATCGGTTTTGTTGTGTGTGTGTTCCAATAACTTTATTGGTCAGGTTTTGATATGCCACCATTGAAATGAACCATAATTCTGGGAATAATAATTGCTTGTAGTGATATAATGATTTGAGTAATTTAATATTTAAGTATTTTTTACAACATGATCATTGTTTTGAATTCCTGGAAAATGTGTGCAAAAATTTGGTAATTGTTCAAATAGAAAATGTTTAATTTGCGTTTCTTTTCGCTTCAAAGTCGAGTGAACTTACGCAAATGCGAACAAACAATTTTTGCTTTGTCCAGGGGCAGGGGCGCGGGCTTTGAGCCAGTAGGTATCTTTATTACCGTTGTAAATTAATATTAGTGGTATTTAAGCTTCAATCTAGTAAGTTGAAACACTATCCCCGATTTTAGAAGAGGGCTTTTCCACTTTTATCGAGGAAAAAATTCAAAATTTTGATCAGGTTATTGATAGTCTATGTAATATCAGTATTCATTCAGCTTTCACTATTCTTCGTTTTTGTTTTTTCGTACCCAAATTTACACATGCCCTCCGTTCAGGACAATTTTGGAAAAATATAGAAATTTTGGGCAGACTAGACAACTTAATACAAAATTCTTTGTGTAAAATTTTAAATGTAAATATTAATGACCGAGGCTGGGTTCAAGCGTCTCTTCCAGTTAGCTTGGAGGGGCTAGGTATTCGTAAAGTCACAGATGTCAGTCTGCCAGCATTTCTGTCGTCGGTCCATAGCACCGAAGAATTAGTCAGGAAAATTTTGTCAAATACACTGATTGATTCCGAGGTTCGATGCAAGACCGATGCCATAAATGATTAGAGTATGTCTTGCCCCGACACTGAACTGCCCTCACGCCTAGGCTCACAGCGACTGTGGGATTTGCCGCTCTGTAAATTGAGAATTAATATACTAAATGACACTTTTGTCCATATTTCGGAACGTGCACGCCTACTAGCTGTTGGAGAATGGGAGTCAGGGTTATGGATCCAGGCGCTCCCATCGCCCAACAACGGTACAATGTTGGACGACACAACCTTCCGCATTGCCACTTGCCTTCGGCTGGGTACACCTTGTGTATCCCCGCATTATTGCACCTGTGGAGTAGCCGTCGATAATCTGGGACACCATGATCTTTCTTGTAGCAGAAGCGCAGGTCGTATACCTCGGCACGCTATTCTAAACGACATAATTCGTAGGGCTCTTTCCACCGCAGGTCTTCCGGCCATACGTGAACCAAATGGTTTAGCAGGAAGCGATGGAAAGAGACCGCACGGTATGTCGTTGCTACCGTGGAAGATGGGAAGGCCTTTGGTGTGGGACGCTACATACGTTGACACCTTAGCACCTTCACACCTTCCAAGCACATCCGAATATGCCGGCGCTGCTACTGCATCGGCTGAAGACCTCAAACGGCGTAAATATGCTAACCTAGCAAGTGATTACATATTTGAGCCGTTTGGGGTTGAGACACTGGGGTCATGGGGTCCGAGTGCTCGCCGCCTTTATAGAGACATTGCTAAACGCCTAATAGATACTACTCCGGACCAGAAGGCTGGCTATTTTCTGGCCCAAAGAATAAGTATCGCCATCCAACGTGGCAACACAGCCAGCATTCTGGGAACCTTCCCAGTCGGCAATACGCGGAGGATTTTTTAAACGATATTTTGTAATGATTTAGTATATAATTAAGTATATTTTGTACATTTTAATTCTTATTGTAAATAAATACCTAGTTACTTTAAAAATGTATAATATCTACATTAATAATAATGTTACGAGCCGGGGTTCTACGGAATGGAAAATGCCGATCGAACTACCTCAAAACACTTTATTTATTACACCACTAATTTACACTTCACTATAAGCTACACTTATATTCACTGAATACTTTTAATCGCACTTGAACTCGCAGGTATAACTCGTATTATCGCTCTGGAAATACTGATGATCCGCCACCGAAGTGCTCCGCCTTTATAGTGCGGTCATTACTCTAGATTACTCTGGAATTTTCACGGAAGAAATATCGCGAACATTCCACACCTTCGAGATGCTTCTAGATAACACGTTACATAGAAGTACCTTGACAGAACATTCCCGAAAGACGTTACGTAGTAGTACTGCGATTTGCTACTAGATGGCGCCGAGTTTGGTAGTCTTATTACTCGCTACGAGATGGCGTTACACTGCCCCCTCCTAAGACATGCTCGTCCCGAGCATTGTCAGGCCCATAATATCGCGCCAATCGATCCACATGAACTATCTTTGGCGCACTTCTTGGACTCTTCCGTATTCGGTAAGTGACATCGTTAATCTTGGTCACAACTCGGTATGGTCCATCCCATTTAGCTTGCAGCTTAGGAGACTTCCCTTTACTGCGGACTGGGTTATGTAACCACACTAACGAACCTTCATCGAAGCTCTTATTGTTTGTCTTTCGGTCGTAACGGGTCTTCATCTTTTCAGACATTTGTTGACCTGATTGTCTGACATGCTCATAAATGTCATTCATCCTGCTGCGCAAGTCATTCGCATAATCAGTGATATTGCGTGGAGCGTCTGGTGGTATACCGGTTAGTAAGTCGGCAGGCAACCGTAATTCTCTTCCAAAGTTCGCATAAGCTGGTGTCACTGACGTGCTTTCGTGAACCGCACTTCGGTAAGACAAAAGAAACGGTTGGATGTGCTTGTCCCAATCTTTTTGCCTGCTTTCCACAACTTTTGCCAGATATCTCTCCAATGTCTGATTAAATCGCTCCACCATTCCATCTGACTGCGGGTGGTAAGAGGTCGTTCTGGTTTTGTGAGTACCCATGACCCGACACATTTCCTGGAACACCTGAGATTCAAAATTTCTTCCTTGATCGCTATGGATTTCTAGAGGCACCCCGAAACGATAGAAGACTTCGTGAACTAATTTATCTGCCACCGTAGTAGCTTCTTGATTAGGTATAGCGAACTGGCCACTTCGTGAAATAATCCATCACAACCATGAAGTACTTGTTTCCGCTTTCACTTTCAGGAAACGGTCCCGCAACATCTAGGGCTATCCTTTCCCATGGTGCCCCAACGTTATACAGTTTCAGTGCACCTCTGCTCCGTGTATGAGGTCCTTTCACAGCAGCACAACTCGTACATTTGCGACACCAGTCCTCAACGTCGTCGCGACAGTGGATCCAGTAAAACCGCTCACGTATCTTCAACAGAGTCCTTTTTACTCCCATATGGCCCCCTGAACATCCATTATGGTAGAGCTGTAGCACATCTGGGACCTTAACTTTAGGGACGACCATTTGCAAATGACAGCTGTCTCCTCGAGCATTTTCCCATTTGCGGCACAAGACTCCATCCTGAATAACTAAACTGTCCCATTGCGCCCAATAACTTTTTGTGATTGAACTCATTGAAGCGACGTCACTCCACATGGGTTTAGGAGCACTTGCTTTAATCCACTCAAATATTGGCTTGATGTCTGCGTCGTCCTGTTGAGCATGTTGTAGGCTTTCTTTCCATTCGTCGCTCAGATCCGTTTTAAGCATCTTCACAGGTATGGCTTCCTTTATCTCCTGTTTGGCACAGTGCTTACAGTCTTCAGGGCAAGGTCTTCTTGACAATGCGTCTGCGTTGCCATGGGATCTCCCACTGCGATGTTCGATTACAAAGTCATATTCCTGTAATAGCTCAATCCATCTGGCGACTTGTCCTTCTGGATTCTTAAATTGTAATAGCCACTTCAATGCAGCATGGTCGGTACGTATAAGGAATTTTCGCCCTAGTAAATATTTGCTGAAATGCTGCAATGTCTTCACCACGGCGAGTAATTCTCTCCTCGTGACGCAATAATTCCTTTCAGGTTTCGATAAGGATTTGCTGAAGTAGGCTATAACGACCTCTCGATCTCCTTTCCTTTGAGATAACACACCTCCGAGTCCGATATCACTTGCGTCTGTGTCAACTATAAATTCATTTTCCGCATCAGGATAACCCAAAATAGGTGGATTGCACAGACGATTCTTTAGCTCCTGGAATGCGATGCCGCAGCTTCCGTCCCAGCAGAATTGTCGCTTCTCCTCCGTGAGCTTGTGTAAGGGCTTGGCAATATCCGCAAAGTTCTGGACGAATCGCCGGTAGTATGAGCACAAACCCAAAAATGCTCTGACCTGCGTCTTATCCTTTGGAACCGGCCAATCCTTGACGGCGATGATTTTCTCTGGATCCGTGCGGATACCATCTTCAGACACTACGTAGCCTAGGAAGCTTACTTGCCGTTTGAGGAATGAGCACTTCTTCGGGCTGAGCTTCAGGTTCGCGCTTCGGATCTTTACAAGCACGCGTTCCAGGTTTTGAAGATGCTCTTCTAACGTACGGCCCACGATGATAATGTCATCTAGATAGACAAGACAGGCGTCCCCAGTCAATCCGGCGAGTACAATTTCCATTAATCTTTCAAAAGTAGCCGGGGCGTTGCATAAACCAAATGGCATAACTTTAAACTGCCACAAACCCTTTCCTGTGGAAAATGCAGTCTTCTCTTTATCCTTCGGATCGATTTCAACTTGCCAGTAGCCACTTTTCAGGTCTAGCGTGCTAAACCACTTCACCCCTGTCAGCATGTCCAACGTGTCATCGATCCTTGGTAAAGGGTAGCTGTCCTTTTTCGTAACGTCGTTCAGACGACGATAGTCGACACAAAACCGCATACTGCCATCTTTCTTCCTCACCAGCACTACAGGTGAGCACCATGGACTTGACGATGGTTCTATCACACCATCTTTTACCATTCCTTCAATCATGGTCTCAACTTCCTTTTCTCGTGCTACTGGCAGTCTCCTTGGTCGCTGACGGATGGGTGCCTCATTTCCTGTATTGATTTTATGCTGAACAAATCCAGTCTTCCCAATGTCAGCATCACTCGAAGAGAAAATATCGGCGTACTTGAGTAACATCTTCTTAGCCTTGTCCATTTCATTCTTCGTTAAGATGTTACGACAGTCTTCTAAAAGTGTCAACACGTTGTTTCTAGCGTTCTTGTTGACGATGTTCCCAGTACTCAACTCTTGGCATCGGCGCATCCAATCTACTTCTTCGCAAGTGCCAATCAATGTGCTCTTTTCTATCACGTGTTCCTTATCACTAAGGTTCAGCACACGTACCACTGAGGCTTCATTGGCTCTTACCAGAGTTCGGGCCATTTTCCATGGAAGTTCATTGTATATCCCTTCTATGAGTACACATCGATGTGTTCGCCCAGAATTCTGAGGGAGACTAACTGGTACAGTCGTTTCTGATCTGGCAGGAAGCACGACCTTCTTCAAGCTGTACACTTTTCCTGATAACGCTCCTTCCATGAAAAGTTCCTCTTGACCACATTTCATCGCTCCTTGCTTGACGTCGATCTCACAAGAGTTCTTCCTCATAAAGTCTAAGCCCAGTATGCAGTCGTCCATTATGTCAGCCACGATGACATTATGCAGGTAAATTCCATTGCCCAACTTTAACTGCATCTCTTTCTCTCCTCGGACGGGTATGCGCTGACCCGTGGCCGTTACCAAGTTGATGCGGTCACGGTTTGCAGAGTCCCCAAGGAACCGATTTGCAAGTCGGGAACTGACAACCGTGCGAGATGCTCCAGTATCTATTGTCAGCTTGCATGGTGTTCCATTTACCTCGCCCTTGATGATCAGGCTGTTCCCATCCTGGGTTTGTGAGATCGAAACCCTTGGGGCTCTTCCAACATCAGCCAGCACCCGCCCCGCAGTCCTGGCATTTATTCGTTTCCCTGCTGTTGCTGGGCGGTGACGTTAGCCACCTTATCCTCTTGGGAACGACTTTCTTCTCTTTCAGCAGTCCGCTTTCGGCAACTGGATCGAAGGTGGCCCCTGTCACCACATGTGTAGCACCTAGGGCTATACCTCGTGAAACGGTCGCGAGCCGGTGATGCTACAACTTCCCTGACGCGGTGAGATCGATGATCTTTCCGTACGGCTTCGACCTCCAAAGCATGAGCCAAGGCGTCTTTGAGAGTCTCATGGTGCCCGAGTCTGACAGCGGCCCTTACTTCCAGGTCGTGGATGCCGTCGATGAATACTTGCACCAGATTCCCATCGATGAGCGCAGGTACCGACTGGTCTGCCTTCCGTACCAGCTTCTCAACTTCCAGGGCCCACTGTTGCAAGTTTTCACCAGAGCGCTGGACACGATCCTTCAGCTGCGCACGATACACGTGTTCCAGGTGAGCGTCACCGTATCTGGTTTCCAAGGCTTCTAGTAGCTGCTCGTAGGAAACATCGTCTCCGAGAGCTTCTAGGATGGTTAACGCCTTGTCTCGCAAACCCAATGTAAGCGCAGTCATGGCCTGGGCTTTGCTCCACCCGTTTGCCTTCTTAACGGCTTCAAACTGCTTTTTATAGGCTGACCATGAAGATGTCCCATCGAATGGCGGTACTTTAAATCCACGCGCTGAAGGTACGGCAGGTAAGGAAGTCGCAATCCCATCTCCAGCTTTCAGATTTCCCAGCTCTTTCCTCACATCTGTAATCTGGTTTTTTACATCTTCAATCCGAGTTTCGGCTTCCGTGATGCGGTTCTCAACATGATGAACTTGATCCTTCATCACATTCATCTCCTTGCCAAAAGTCGCTCGAAGATCTTTCATGAGGAGCGTCTGTTCCTCCTGGCGGCGTGCCTGCTCCTCCTTGTCACGCAGCAGCTGTTCTTCCAATCGGCGGGCCTGCTCCTCCTGGCGGCGTGCCCGCTCCTCCTTGTCACGCAGTAGCTGTTCTTCCAACCGGCGGGCCTGCTCCTCCTGGCGGCGTGCCTGCTCCTCCTGGCGGCGTGCCTGCTCCTCCTGGCGGCGTGCCTGCTCCTCCTTGTCCCGCAGCAGCTGTTCTTCCAACCGGCGGGCTTGCTCCTCCTGGTGGCGGGCCTGCTCCTCCTGGCGACGGGCTTGCTCCTGTAGCATCGCCATCAGCGCAGCAAAGTCTGGAGGTGCTGGCGCTGGAGATACCGTGGGCGGGCCTGCTTCCACCGTTGGCTGCTCCTGACCACCCAACCTCTCCGGCGTATTACCTCCGAAGCGCCTGCTGTCCAACTCCTGCTGGCGCTGACCCCTGGTACGGACGCCCTCTGTGCCTTCTTTCGGTAACACCGGCATTGTCCAAATCCCCAATTCTGACACCAATTGTTACGAGCCGGGGTTCTACGGAATGGAAAATGCCGATCGAACTACCTCAAAACACTTTATTTATTACACCACTAATTTACACTTCACTATAAGCTACACTTAAAGTCACTGAATACTTTTAATCGCACTTGAACTCGCAGGTATAACTCGTATTATCGCTCTGGAAATACTGATGATCCGCCACCGAAGTGCTCCGCCTTTATAGTGCGGTCATTACTCTAGATTACTCTGGAATTTTCACGGAAGAAATATCGCGAACATTCCACACCTTCGAGATGCTTCTAGATAACACGTTACATAGAAGTACCTTGACAGAACATTCCCGAAAGACGTTACGTAGTAGTACTGCGATTTGCTACTAGATGGCGCCGAGTTTGGTAGTCTTATTACTCGCTACGAGATGGCGTTACAATAACATTAAACGTGTTTCCTACAAACAGCATGAAACATGGTACATCGCCGCCGTCGCCCCGTGGTGCTGATGAACCATGTTACTAATATTATATATTTTCAAAATTGCTCAAGACCCATTGAATGATGAACCTGACTTAGTACAAATATAGTACCTACAAACCCTTTTTTCATGTAGGCTCAAGCAACGTGGAGTGATTGTATTTTGTTGAATTATTTATTAGATCCCTTGTTTTGTTTATCGAAGAGAATAAAATTAAAAGCAAATGTGGATTGCCTATATGGCGAGTAGCGCAATTAAAATTGATAAACAGAGTTATACACGTTACTCAATATAGCTACATATAGGTTACGTTAAGTATTTTCTTTCATACTAATACGATTTATTTGATTACTGTCGACCTATACACAGCTGTGCCGGGGCTATCTATCATCCGTAGCCGCACATACAGACAGGTGTGTGTGGTCGCACAGTTGTATAACGCAGTCCCGGGGAGGATCGCCTTGTTATGTTTATTTGGATAATGCTGGAGTATTTTACTATTCTATCTAAGTGTGATAAGTACCTACCTACACTAGCAGCTTGAAGCTGATGCGTGTATATCACTGCACTTATGTTCTTCATTAGACAATTAATGTATAAGTATTATAAATAAATCACTACATACTATGAAACAAAGTATCACGCCGCGTCTGTTTGTTTGTGATAAACTCAAAAAATACTGCACGGATTTTCATGCTGTTTCCATCAATGAATAAATTGGTTCTCGAGGTAAGTTTCAGGCTATAATACTATCTCACGCGGGCAAAGTAATGGCCGTCCGCCGACCGTAAATAATAAAAAATCTGTGTCCTGGTACGATTCATATCTTCGTGGGCGCTCGCAGGTCTTTGGCTCGCAGTGTGTCCGCCTTGAAGATTCATATTCAGATTAGCGCAATCTCACTGCGGGTGTACCTCAAGGCGGCGTTCTTTCTCCCTTGCTTTTCTCCGTTTTCATTAACTCTGTCGTTCGAGTCATATCCTCTAACTTCCATCTATACGCGGACAACCTGCAGTTGTATCGGCACTTTGCGTTGAACGAATACAGAACTGCTATTGCTGCCGTTAATCATGACCTGAGTGCTATAAATAAATGGGCAAAATCTTTTGGTCTCCTAATAAACCCCACTAAGTCTCAGGCCATGATTATTGGCAGTATGCAGATGAGGGGTGGAATGGATGCATCTTCTCTTCCCCCCATTTTACTGGACGGTTCCCCTATCGTGTACACTGATATCGCAAATTTGGATGTGGTTATGGACTGCAATCTATCCTGGAAGACTCATGTTGGCGAGGTAAGTAAGAAGGTGCATTTCACTTTCCACACGCTTAAATGCCTCTAGAACTTTTTGCCCCTGAATATCAAAGTCTCACTTGCTCAGACGCTAATTCAGCCTATCTTGGACTACTACGCGGATGCCTGTTATTTGGATGCCACTGAGGAGCTGTTGGACAAACTTGAGCGCTTGCAAAATCTCTGTATCCGTTTTGTTTTCAATCTTCGTAAACATGATCACGTCTCGCACTTCGCTCCCAATCCGCCGTCGCAGAGACACTCGGATATTATGTCTCCTTTTTAATATCCTGTACAATCCTGCTTATCCTTCCTACCTACGGGAGCGGTTCTCTTACGTGAAAGCACCCGGTACCCAGTGTAGGTCTCACCTTAAGTACCGACTAAACAGTCCCTCCCACAAAACCGATTTCTTCTCCTTTTCCTTTACCGTTCATGCATGCCGTCAGACTGTGGAACTCACTCCCCCCTGACATACAAAGCTGTAGAACTCTTCATCTCTGTAAAAAGAAAGTGAAAGCTCATTACCTCTCCTCTTAATCTTAGCTACCTATTATATTGTAATGTAGCACAGTATGTATTTAAATATGCCCCCTTAGTTTTTGTAAGTTTATTTACTTGCACTGCACACGCGTCACCTGCTCACCCCTACATCTCCGTTCAGGCCTGCTGTAAGAGATTCCTCTAGGAATAAGCAGTGCCCTTGAACTATGCTCACTGTTTTGTTTGTACTACTGTTTTTGTGTTCTTTTTCTATGTGTGCTGCTCTTTTTTTGTATGTGCGATTCCTCCGTGATCTGAAAATTTCTAAAGGCAAACGGTATCGGTAGATATCCGTCTACTGATTATAACGACATCGATCTGAGTGCCCTTAACAAACACTTTTTGAAACCACCTGTTACACTTGATCCACATACTAAGGCGCGCAGCCAGCGCGATCTCTCACAGATACCGCTACCGCCATGTCCCCCGTTCAATATGAAAACAGTTTCTGAAGATGACGTCCAAAAGTCTCTTCTAGCTATTACTTCCTCTGCGGTAGGTAACGACCAGTTATGCTCTAAAATGTTTACCCCGATTCTCCCTGCCATTATCCCTATCCTCACCCATATCTTTAACTTTTCCCTTCACTCGGGTGTCTTTCCAAAGGCCTGGAAACAGGCACTTATAATACCAGTCCCTAAAACCCCAAATCCTTTTTCATTATCCCAATTCCGGCCCATCTCCATTCTCCCTTTCCTATCCAAAGTGCTAGAGCACATTGTACATCGGCAACTGTCTTGTCACCTATCGCAGAATAATCTCCTCAGTCCATTTCAATCTGGTTTTCGATCGGGCCACAGTACGGTGACTGCACTCCTAAAGGTCACTGACGATATTCGTTTGGCCATGGAGAATAGGTCACTTACTGTGCTAGTTCTACTAGACTTCAGTAGTGCTTTCAACTCCGTGGATTTCGATGTCCTACTTGGAATCCTTAAATCCCTCAACTTCTCTACGGAGTCTGAGGCCTGATTCGATTCGTATCTTCGGGGACGCTCGCAGTCCATCCGCCACAATGAGCATTACTCGGAGTGGTGTAACCTTAGTGCCGGCGTCCCTCAAGGCGGCGTACTCTCTCCTTTACTTTTTTCCATTTTCATCAACTCTGCTGTTCGAGTTATCTCCTGTAACTTCCATCTTTATGCAGACGACTTGCAGCTGTATCGACATTTTACTTTAAACGAAATTAGAACTGCCATTGCAGCCTTAAATAGAGACCTCGGCTAGGCTATTAATCAGTGGGCTTGTTCGTATGGCCTTCACATTAATCCCAACAAATCGCAGGCCATGATTATTGGAAGTAGGCAGATGCGTAGTGGCTTAGATATGACTTTGTTTCCACCAGTTGTATTGGATAACTCTACCATTCCGTATACTGAAGTCGCCAAAAACCTCGGGGTCTTAATCGACATTTCACCTTCCACACTCTCAAGTGTTTCCAAAACTTCTTGCCCTTGGATATCAAAATTTCTCTTGCGCAGACGTTAATTCAACCCATCCTGGACTATGCGGATGCCTGCTACTTGGATGCCACTGAGGAGCTCCTAAATAAACTTGAGCGCTTGCAAAGTCTATGTATCCAATACATATACAATTTACGTAAATACGATCACGTCTCACAATATCGCAAGAAACTCAAGTGGGTCCCTCGGAATCTCGGATATTGTGTTTGCTGTTTAACGCTCTACACAATCCTTCCTATCCGTCCTACCTACGGGAGCGTTTCTCTTACATGACCGCACCCGATGCCCCGTGTAGGTCACATCTCCAATATCGCCTTACCTGTCCCTCTCACAAATCCGATTTCTATTCCTACTCCTTTACTGTTCATGCGGTCAGGCTGTGGAACTCGCTCCCGCCGAACATACAACACTGCAACACTATTTTTACATTTAAAAGGAAAGTGAAGGAACACTATCTCTCCTCTCTGTCTTAAATATCTGTATGTATGTATATATATTATCAATATATATTTGTATATATCTATTTATGGTTCCTATTTTTTCATGTATGTAAGTATATATTGTGTACCTATATATTATTATTATAACCTAATCTGTATATATCTATATATATGTATTTGTGTAATATAGATCCACGTACGCACACATAAGACTTATTCTATCAAGCATTTCCTTCCCCTGGCCCACTGGAAGAGATTTCTTATGAAATAAGTGGTGCCTTTGTACTCAATCTATCCTAATGGTTCATCTTCTTCTTATTTTATTTTTCATGTGTGTACATAAATAAATAAATAAAAATAAATAAATAAAAAACTGAAAATTACTGAAATTAGTGCACTAAGCTTTTTTAAACAATTTTCAATTCTAAGTTAAGATTGTCACATAGCAAAAATATGTAGTCCTATATTTGAGTTTCTCATTTACTTAAACAAGTTCTTTAAAAATATACCGTGCTGAAATTGTACGCTTTTCTGTAAGAATTCATTAAAATATTTTCCTAACAACGAAGCTGTAAGAAAATATATACTCGTAAAACTTTCAGCGTCGTTATTTAAGACCCTTAGTTAGCCGTTAAAGCGTAGCTCCCTGAGGAAACATACGTATCCTCACTTCCTCACACGACACCCCCGGAGATACTCGCACCAGGACACGGATATAGGTACTACTTGCAATCTAATACTTAATACACACTAGGTATAATAAGGTGTTATAGGTCCCCAAGCCAACTTCACCTGCAAATTGAGCACCTGCCGATCAACACGACTGCTTCGGTGGCGTGGTCGGTAGTGCATCCGCTTTCGACGCCGGAGTCTCGGGTTCGATTCCCGGCCGAGACAAACTTTGTGTGATGACACATTCGTTTGTACCGAAGTCTGGGTGTTTCCTATGTATAATATATTATCACAAGCTCTGCTTAGTTTGAGACTAGATGGCGTTGTGTGAATTGTCCTAACATAGTTAATTTGTTTATTTATATCATACGAGGTTCTGGCAAATATACAAATTTCCGGGTACAAAAGGCTGGCCAGTGGTACCAACAATGTTACTGGCGAACAGTTTGTATATTATAATACCCCTTCAGCAACTGAGGCGTGATTGCACATAATATCGTAGAAGTATTTTGTGAATGACGTTCTTAGAAAAAATATAAATTTTATATAATTATAATAAATACTTAATAATAGTAATACGGTGTGAACCCAATACACTGTATCTAGAGTTACAGTGTTTTGAATTAACAACGCTCTTTAAATTCCTTAAAGCCTGTTTCATCGTACCAGATTCCCACTTTATTTACTTTGTATTTCCTTAAAGGTACAGGTCAAATAATATCAAAACACGGCAACTAAAAATGCCGTGTAAATATCGTGTATTGCCAAAACTTTGTCCTACTGAAATATTGTAACGAAAATCCTTATTGATTAATAGTCCGGATTATTTTGATTGAGATGTTAACCTGTGCAGACCCATGTCGACCCAAACTTCCTTGGGTTTTGGTTTTAGTTAGATAGTGGAAGTTATTTGTCACTAAGTAGTCATATAATACTATATATCTCCATACTTCATAAACATACTCGTATAATAAGTACTCACACAAATAGTTCTGGAAAAGCATAAAATATGAAGTGTCCTCAAACCAATGTTTCCACGTGTGTTGATACGAGTAGATACTGGGAGTCCATCGGGGACATTAATAATGTACCAGTAAATTATCGCATCTATTACACCATTACACCCTATTAGGTACCCCAATGTATGTAGGTGTAGGTGTACATACGCTGTGTCGTAAGACCGTCAATGTACACTACATTTATTGGGCCAGAGAAATAACAGTAGGTATATGAGTCTGCCTCATTCCCGTTGGTTGTGCAGAGATTCTAGAAAATATTATGTAGAGGCACAGAATAGGGAATAGTAGAACAGGGAGTAGTAATTTTAGAAATCTAGGGTTTGTACTGAGAAATTGTAAAGATTTTAATAATACATTAGTATTGAAAATCTTGTACAATTCACTCGTCCGGAGTCACCTCGAAACGACGGCTATAATCTGGAATCCCCACGAGGTTAAATATAGCCTCATGGTGGAAAAAATCCAAAATAAGTTTACACGTTTTCTTTATTACAAAAAATAGGGCGTCTACGATGTACCCCAGCTTGTTCGTTCTCGGCATGGTCGGGTACGAGCAGCTGAGTGTGCGGCGCGACGTGGCGCTGGTGGTGTACGTGTGGCGCGTGCTGACTGGCCGGGTGGAGCACCCCGAAGTGCTGGCGCAGCTCCAGTTGTGGGCCCCGAACGGGTACGTGGGAGCGCATCACCGCCCCCCTACTCTCAGGGTGCCCGTGGCGCGAACAAACCTGCTCACATTTGCCCCCGTGTCGCGCGCTATACGACTCATTAATGTTATAACGGAGTATTTTGACTTGTTTAGTTGCACCCTGCCAAATCTTAAAGAAGTCACAAAGCGGTGCATTATTGCTAACACTATCAACAATGTGTAGAATTTGTAGGTAATTTAATTTAATGTGATGCAATTTGATTTAATTTAATTTGACATAGTTAATTTAGTTTTTATTTCATGAAGATTTTTATTTTCTCATAGGTATTTAATTTTATTTTATTTGACTATGTTTTATTTAATGTAACTTGATTTTATATAATTTGACTGATTTTATTTCATTTGACTGATTTTAATTTCTTTGATTTTATTTTATTTGTATTATCTACTTATTTTATTTAAAACATCATTATAATAAGATTATGTATTTTTTTTCTGATTTGTATATTGTAACGTGCAATATCGTATTAGTGCAAGCTGTAAAGCGATATTGCAAAAGTGATGATAAATCTATATATATAATACGCCCGTGAAGCCGCTTCTCCTCCTAAACTAAGAGTAGCACAGTCAAGTGTGGCACACCGTTGGAAAGGTCGTGGTTTCAAGTGGTGCGATAAGATTAGAAATTTGACAAAAAGTAAAAAAAAAAAATATTACTAGCTAGTAAATAAATAAAGAAATAAAAAGTATGTAAGTACTTACAGTAGCAGTGAGTACCCAAGACAATATAATATTCAGGAGTCGTCGTCACGACTTACCACCTGGCGGCATCAATTTGGCGAACCAAATATATAAAAAAAAAAATTAAATGCCAGATTTTAACTTCTATAACACTTAACTCATTCGCTAACATAATATTTAAATTGTGGTGGGATATTGAATGTCCGCAAAGATTTTAATTGCAATTAAGACTAAATAATAATTGCACAAAACAAACGTTGGCCGGATATTTAAACCGTTTCCCAGGAGTGACGGCCGCGGCCTTCTCTCCACGTAACTGCGGAGTCACTCCACACTGGAGGAGGTACTAAAAATTGTCATATACATTGTTTGTTTTAGATCCAGTAACACAATATTTTAATAATAAACTTACACATATATCCATCCGCATAATTTAGCTCGTTCGTAGGTTATACTTTCGAACCCGTTTCTCATAATAACGCTTATTCCCACGACGACAAGACGTATACTCCGTTCAGATAATTAGATCCCTGTTTGTTATTTATAAGTACCAGAAACACTGCAGCTGCTGACCACAGACCGATGCTGACCACAGACCACCAAGTGTTACAAATCACACGGCTAGACGCCAGACGTCATAGCTTGAAGAATTAGTGCATGCTTGACTTGGTATGAGAGTCAAAGTAGCGGGTGTACCATTGCAAATCATGTTGTACCACTTACCAAAAAATGTACCTAAAATGTACTAAATTGTACCTAGGTCTAAAAAATAAGTACCCGATTCAGAACGAAATTATTTCGGAATTAAAATACACCCGCCATTTTGACTTCAATACGGCGGGTGTACTATAATATTTTATTACTTAACTATTATTCATAAGATATAATTACACCAAAAAAATGTACCTAAAAGTACCTCAAGTAAAAAAATAATAGTTTAAAAAAATACGCTTTTATAGAGAATCCAACTAAAAAGTAGAAAATAAATTTTAATAAGTTTGAATTACGAATAGTGTAAATAAGAAATAAATGTATATTATTGTAAAAAAGCGTGATGCATAGTGTCAATAGTTATAAATATTTTATTGACACATGAGTAGAAGAATTACCATTTCGATAATATCTTAAAACGCACCTCACGCTTTTATTCCTCATGGATTTTAGATTTTATTTTAATTCTTATATATTTTTTATTTTCAATTGATTTATTGCATTGTCATCGGTCTTTGACAGGTGTGCAAAGTTTGAATTAAATCTGATCGTTCAAAGTAGGGCAAAATCGAAGCCAAAAGGGTCAGTTACAAACAAGCAAACATACAAACATACAAGTGAAGCTAATAAAAGCGTAGTAAAAACACACCCTTGATCCGTTGGATAGTTTCTGAGAAATAAAACAACCGTGTCTAGTTTACTTACGCTTATTATTATAATGAAATAATTATCTAGGTACATACTTCTATATTAACTATAATTGACCGAGCGAGCGAAGCGTCTCAGTTTCAACTCGAGGACTAGCCAATTTGGCGTTGTTTGTCTGTATGTGTGTCAGTTCCGGTCTACAGGCCGCATTTTTCAGCCGATTTTCTTTAAATTTGGCATAAGTGTTCTTTGTTGCAAGGCGCAACTTTTGTCAAGGGGATTTTTCAATTGGGGGGAAATGGGGGAGAAATGGAGGGAAATGGGGGAGAAATGGGGGGAAAATGGGGGAGAAAGGGTTGAAATGGGGGAGAAATGGGGGGGAAATGGGGAAGAAATTCGGAGAAATTGATCATTTCTCATCTCATAAGACAATGTTTTTTTTTTGCATGTTCAAAATATAAGGGGATGTTTTCGTGTTCGCTAGGGCGAGTGGGGTATGTTTAAACTGGCGAATTGGATGTTGTTGGGAAACCAACATGTAATTTACCAACGGTATGGTCAAATTGACCTTTAACCATATCGGTGTTAGTACATAAGAACGTGTGTGGTGGCAACACTGCAGAAATATGTATCCGTTCTCTCTTCTCTCGTGTACGTGGTTCAATATAGACGTGTGAAAGTTGTACGCTGTTGTTTCACTGGATCTGCCCCTATATACATCATAATACAGTCCACTACAACTCCACCTGGGCACGGCTATTAGGAGAAGGCTATTCTTAATTTTACTAGCGTAAGTAAACTAGACACGGTTGTTTTATTTCTCAGAAACTATACAACGGATCAAGAGTTTTTTTTTACTTGAGGTACATTTTAGGTACATTTTTTGGTGTAATTATATTTTATGAATAATGGTTAAGTAATAAAATACACCCGCCGTATTGATGTCAAAATGGCGGGTGTATTTTAATTCCGAAATAATTTCGTTCTGAATCGGGTACTTATTTTTTAGACCTAGGTACAATTTAGTACATTTTAGGTACATTTTTTTGGTAAGTGGTACAACATGATTCGCAATGGTACACCCGCCACTTTGACTCTTATGACTTGGTACCTACCATATCGAACCGCTTGAATTCATATACAAAATTAGATATTTCATTAAGATTACGATTTAAAGATAATGCCGATATCATGACAGAAATTTGTAACAATATCTAATTATGTATTATACTTAATCGACATTGTCATTAATATGAGTTGAATGGTTTGACTGCTGTTCGCTAGTGGTTTTTTTGTTTGTTATTTCTAGTACAATGTCGCCTGTAGACATAATCTTCTAAAATTTATCTTACAGCTTTGAACCAATTTATTTAAAGTAAAGTTGGACTCACATCACTATAATTGTCAGCTATGATTTACAGCTAGCTGGATCTGCATTTCCTTACTCAATAACTTGGCGTCGACGCCATACATTTGATTTACTGATATCGTTTCCTTCAATATCATGACTGCGGACATTATATTTCTCGTCGTCGGTGTTGAAGTATTGGTTTTGGACATTTTACACTTTTTCCTTGAAATAGCGTTGCATTAGCTACTGATGCAATAAGGTAAACAATTGCTATAGGTAAGTTCATGGTAAATTAATTAAGGGCACTCTTCGCCAATCGAGGGTCGGGATTATGATAGAAAACGATGTTCTTTTCTTAATTTTTGATTAAATGTAAAAATTAAGTTTAAAAAAAACTCAGAAAATCACTAAAACGCGTAAATATCATTCCCACCAATCACATAACTGAGCCCTATGTAACTGGAATTAATAAACGAATTTTATCAAATAATGAAGTTTAAAGTACCTACAGAAAAAACTTTGAAATCTTCATATCTTGTAAATATATTCCAATTTTGTGTAAAAGTTCACAAACTTTCCCAATTTTTATGCACATGTTCTTCATACAAATTACTATGGAAATGACGGCTAGGTTTCCAATCGGTTCTGACCAAGTAGGTATTCTACCTACCTATTTGTCCTTTCAAGTAGGTAAGTACTTATACTTGGAGGTACCTAGCAATGGTCACAGGTTGGCGAACGAGGTTTCTTCAAATTTTTACTTTTTTCAATTTTGGATTATATTTGTTTCTAAACTTTTATATAAACACAATGAAATGAACATTTAGATTTGGTGATGTTGTCTAGGGAACATCTGTGTGCTTTTATATTAAAGTAGCAAATAGAATTTCAAATTTCCCCAGTTTAGTAACATCGCCAAGTCTACCCGCTGCCCATTTTGAGTTATTTTTTTTGTGTGACACCATCACGCTCGGCAGAATGTTACTCCCAACTTTTTACTTTGGTACCGATCCAGACGGAAATAGATTACTTCAGAAAACTATGGAAGTAACACAAGTAAAACTTTATAGGTATTAGATAATTTCAAGTACCTAATCCTGGAAATATCTGGAAATTGTGGATCACTGTTGTGGAAAACAAAAACGTCTTTGTGATACAGCATCTATCACAACTTCAAAATAGGTCAAAAATGAACTATATAAATGGACGAAAAATGTACGTTTTTGTACAAAAAATTTTAAGCTTGATGATACCTACCATCAAGATTTTATTAGGCTATACTCGAGGAAACATAATATATACTAGGTATTTATATAGGTTACGTCGAAATAAATAAGACTGAGAACGTAATTAATATCTCAAAAACTATAAAAGCCACATATACCAAAAACCATACAGCAAAGCACGTTAATGTGATCTATCTGCAGCCAAATTTCAAGTCGATTGGTTTAAAATTGCAACCGGTATCGTTTTACATACATTTTCCATCGGGCCCATCTTTGATAAGACTCCTACGCTCCGTCTTTATTAAGTATTCAGTTCAAGCAAGTAGCAAGTTCCACCAAGTGACATCAACCGACAGCATAAATAGGTAAAATGGTTAATAGGTTAGGTTTATTCTCCTCATTTCACTTAGGTCGGCTGGTCGAGTACTCTTGATCACTCTCAAGGTCACAAATATAACCTTTCTTGAGGTTCCATTGCAATGTAGGTAACTGTACTTGCTCAAATTTTGTAATATGTTTTGTGAAAGTGCTTTTTGTGAAATAAATTTATTTATTATTATTATTTCACAGAGACGCGGGCGTGCTATTATATTAGGCATAAATATTTAATAATAATAACAACATTATTACATTATTTACTCTTCAATCCACTTCCTGTTCGATTTGTGAAACAATTTAATATCAGAAACTTGGCAGCCCTATTCCTTTGTGTGTGTAAATAATAACGTTTTCCCACAACTGTATGACACTCGTCATGAGTACACTGTTTGCTTACATACCACAAAATTATACCATGTTATTTACTTTATTTACCCCCAAAAGCGTTTGATCCACAGATTGTAGGAGAATAGATAAAGTATCGACAGGTAGCATATCGGTGGTCAACACCGCTAGTCGCTAGAGCATAAAGTCTCTTTTAAATGTTGTTCGGAAATTAAAGCGGATATCGAGACGAGTACACTATCTATGGGTATAGTTAACCAGACGGTGAGTCTTGTTATTAAAGTTTTTATAGAGACATTGTCTGATCACTGATCTCAGGACCAGAATGCTGATTATTTTATGACCCAAAATATTAGTATCGCCATTCTTCGTACGCAACGCAGCCAGCTTTCTGGGAAACAGCTCCAGTCGGCAATGTCGCGAAGGATTTTTTACACGACCTTTTGGAAATATTGTTCGTTCATTATGTAATCAATAAATATAAATCAATTATTGTAATCTCTATTATAAATAAATATAGATACGCTAGCTTAATAATCTAGATACAAATTGCTATTACGTGGGACTAAAAATACTGGCAAATAGTGGGTGTGTAATGCACCTCTGCCTACCCCTCCGGGGATATAGGCGTGATATGTGTGTGTGTAGAAATTGCTCTAATTGCAAAGCTTCTTGAAATTTGAAAGTCGAAAAATGCACCTCGAAAAGACAACCATGTGCTACAAGTATCTATAGACAATAAGCGCGCAAATCAAACACATGCGGTGTCAAAGTTTTTCACAAATAAATAATCTATCCCAACATTGATTCGAAGTCATATTTCTTGATTATACAGATGCCAATCAAACTGAAACTATGAGAGATTAAAGTTTATATTTTTACCTTTTTACCGATCTAAGGACACTATTTTGGAAAAGTAAAGCGGTTCGTCAATAAATGGGGCTAATTAAGCCTTAACTTATGTCATTGTATTATTGAGATTAAGAAACTGCGTCTAATTTCTGAGGCAAGTCGCTAAACCTTCGTTCTTACAACACAGTACCTATAATCCTTAAATTCGTTTTCGAGTAACGGATTACATTAAAGTTACTCATCTCCAAACTTACCTGGTCGTGATCAGGCAACACTGAACTCATTGTCATGGAAGTAATCCTGTACTTAACTAATTATCGCATTAATCCGGAGTAAACACGTTCTCAGATTTGTGAATTAAGTGCGTCTAGTGAGTTCTCACGGTGCAGAGCGGAGTGAACACGTAGTCTTATTCAGTGATAATTTTATATAAAATGTGCAGTTGAATATGAAATGGCGTTTCTATTGTCCAATAATTATGGCCTACAAGTACCTACCTATACTTCTAAATATTGGCCACCATACCGCAGTATGAAAAGAACACGTTCTAGCCTCTTTTTTAGAAGGCGGTTAACTAAGCGTCGCGAATCCACCAGATCGGATTCAAAAATAAGTTTTCAGTTTAAAATAACCAATTTTCGACAATATTGTTAATTTAAATTTTATGTCAAAGTATTTAGGTCTATTTTTCTATTGCAAGTCGTGTGGAATTGATGAATACCATCTTTAGATCATTTCATTCGTTCAGCTTCGATGGCTGCAAACACCCGACTTATCTGTAAGGACAGGTGACATACAGGCCGTTGTAGAAGCGGCCAATTATATAATATTTATAGTCTTTTAGATAATTTTATAATTATAATATTATTATGGTAGTTACAGTAGCCCTCGTTACTAATATTATCTTTGCCCAGATTTTAGTGCATTGCGCTGATTGTAAGTTTTTTTAGTACTATTAGTAGGTATCTACTGTTTGAGGTACAATCTTTTTATTTGGTGTTATTATTTTTTTCAATTTGAAGACGCCTGTGTCAGTGGTCATCACTAAAGTGCCTAGTGATTTCGCAATATTGAAAGTACACATATCAAAATTAAACAAAAGATAAAAAAAATACATAGGCACAATACGTAATTGTAATCGCATCTACATGGGGCACACTAAAAGTTTTGCACTTCTAGCTAATCGGTTAAACTATTTGAATTTCGAATGTTATAGTTTTTTAAGCGTTGCAACCTTCTTAGTAATAAAAAAAAAACAATTGGCGGGAAATCATTTGTCAATTGTTTTTTATCACACATCAAAGTTCTACGTATGCAACGAAAATGGAATTAAGTCGAAAAGATATTAGAGCGATGATTTTTTATGATTTTAAAAGTTCTCTCTTTCCGCAAGACTGTGCCGCTCGTCTTTAAAATGCTTTTGGGAGAGAAGCACCTTGTTTGAGCACCGTGAGGCGATGGTTTGCTGAATTTGAGAGAGGTCAAGTTTCTTTACATGACGAATTTCGTGAAGGGCGGCCTTCAACTGCCGTCAACGAAAATAATGTGGCTACTGTTAAGCGGTTAATTGAAGAAAACCCGCGGATTACCTATGAGACAATTCGAGGATTATTACTACTATTGGGGATTGGTATGAGTCAAATCCAGAAAATTTTACACGAAGAATTGAAAGTTCGGAAACTTTGTTGTCGTTGGATCCCTCATGAACTGACAGCGGAGCAGAAGCGGGCTCGCGTGGAATGGTGCTCACAGATGCTACTGAAGTACGACCACGGACATTCTAATGCTGTTTATGACATTGTCACAGGAGACGAAACAAGGATTTATTGTTTTGAACCCGAAAAAAAACAGCAATCTTGTGAATGGGTGTTTGAAAATGAGAACAAGCCAACAAAAGTGAGGCAGGCGAGAAACGTTGGTAAAAAAATGATCGCGTTTTTTTTCTCAGTTACGGGTCCCATCTGTACAATTCCACTTGAAGATCAAAAGAGTGTTAATGCCGAGTAGTATTCTACCATTTGTTTACCCATGGTGTTAGAAAAAGTTCGCGAAAGACGACCCAAAAGCCGCGTTCTCCTACATCATGACAACGCTTCTTCACACACGGCCAACAAAACAAAGTCATTTTTAGCTTCCGAAAAAGTACAACTCGTCACCCATCCTGCGCATAGGCCCGACCTAGCACCCTGTGATTTCTGTATTTTTCCCAAAATCAAAGATTTAATGAGAGGTTTCACTTTTACCAACTCCGAAGAGGCAGTGATAGCGTTCAATCAGCACGTAGAAAACATGCCTTCAGATCTGTGGTCCTCCTGTTTTAAAAAATGGTTCGATCGCATGAAAAAATGTTTAAAATGTAAAGGAGAGTATTTTGAAAAGCAATAAACATAATATTTTGGTTTTAACATGTTGTTTTTTTAAGTTACGCAAAATTTATAGTGTGACCTACGTATAATCATATATTATATATTATACATCCACGTTTCGACTGTAAGTTTGTTGATGATGATATTACAGGTGACGAGTTTAGTGGGGCTAACTGGCAACTTTGCCAGAGACTCGTATGTTGTCGTAATCGGCCGATGTACTTGTGAGGTTGGCTTAAGCATCTAGATCTTTGTGAAACACATGTAACAGACAGACAAACATCACGCGTCTATCTCCTAAGGCAGGGGTAGATTACACTCCCAAAATTGTCCAGTAATAGGAGGCCAGCCTATAGCGGTCACTCCGCACTAAAGAAAACCCAAAACTCTTTAATTCAAACCAAAATTCCATCAGCCGGAACCGATGTTACATACCACTAAATAGATTTTTTTTCAGTCTCGGTCTGCAAAAATTCCTTGTCACAACCCTTGCATAATAAATAATATTATATTTTAAAATATATCAACCTGTATGTTGCGTCCCAAGAAATCTAAATTGAATCGAAATTGAAAGAATTTCCGTACGTGGAGTTCTATTGTCGTGTATGTACACGTGTGTGTGTGTGCGATGTGTTTAAACATTTGTGTGTGAAAAGATAACGAAGGTTAAGCTCACAAACATGGAATTGCGCTAAAGCTTCGTATCGCAATTGTTTTAAGAAATTTCTATGGAGGATGGTGGATTTTTCTATGGAGTTCGAATAGTAAAGCGTAGGCATTACTATTCGAACTCATATTAGTATACATTACATTACTAGTGGACAAAAAAACAAAAGTTCCTGACTCGACAACTCGAAAACGTCTATACTTACAGTATCATCACTTTCAAACAGAGGTTATGAAATTGAGTCTGAGTGAGAGACTGAGTGAGGGACAATAGACGGCAAAGGCCATTGTCATTGGAAAGTTAATATGAATACAATCAAAATCATAACTAAAAGACTGTTCTCATTCACTTATAAAATTCAAAGTGTCAGCAAACTCACTTAAGTTTTCCTCCACTTAGAGCACTCAACGTTTGAGTGAGATTAACCTATTATAAAGATTCACTATGTATATCAGGAGCTGAAATTTAACAAGAATTTAACTCAAGTAGTACTTAGCTACTTAGTTCCTGAAGATCTCAATGAACTGTGAAACATTTGTTGTATTTGTCTCCGTCACAGGAGTGATAATAACTATTAAACACAGCAGAAAATTGACGAGTAAAATAAATAAATTCCCATACTTACTTAAATGTTCACGGGTTTCTTACCTGTCAAACATATAATGTTCTTCCTGTAGATACGATTAACTCTCACCTCAAATTAAATACCGTATTTAAATAGAGCTTTCAAATCGACAATGTAATATCCACAATATTCGGATAATGTAGTATTTTAGATTTTTTAAATGTATAATAATGTCAGTAAAGATTGTTGTTGTTTTAACATTGGTTCATTGGGTGGGACAAACGTAGAAGTTACCATACTGTCAAGTCTTCAAAAAGGATTGACATGTCAAATATGCATGGATGTGTTCATACTCCTTCGAGTTTTACCGTCCCGGGTTTGTAGTATAAGTAACGAAGATAACATCTCCATGCTCTATCTTAGTGTTTTGATTAAAAAAAAACAATAATATATTTTGGAAAATTGCCCGTCTGAACCGGGTATCAAACCGGTTAAATAGTATAAAGAATTGTTATTTTACGACATGCTCATTTTAAAATAAAAGTCACTTACATAGATAATGTTATACATTTTATATCTACCTGATAAAAATATTAACAGGTACCGGAATTGTTAGAAAGAAGATTTGGAACGGGATTAGAGAACGGGACTAAATTTCAATTTTATTTTAAATAATTTGATAATCGCGTTCCTTTTATTTGAGATGCTGAGAGGCCTAAATGTTTCAGTTACAAAGAAATAAATAATCCTTCCTATGAAGCCTTTTGAACTGTTCAGAGGTACGAACTACGAAGTTCGCCGTGTCCGCTAGTGGAAAATAAATGTGTGCATAATTATCGACCTGATGTTAGACTGAAGAGAAAATGTAAGTAAGATTATCAACCTGGCATTTAAATGGAGTTAACGTCTCTTCGTAACTTCATGTACCAGTAACAATTAAAGTCATAATATTTGGGGTGGCCCAAATATTATGTGAAATAATCAAGCGAACAACGCGGCAATTGATGAAGTTGTGCCTCTGCCTGTGAATCAAGGCGTCCGCGTCGTGTAGCTCTGCCTCGACCACGGCCCATGTATGTTAAGTCGACCAGCTGGTGTAAGCCATAAGACACTTGGGTCGTTCTCAGTACGAACTTTGAATTAAATTCTATGGCCTCAGGTCTTTAGCTAACAAAGCCAGTAAACAATAATATCATCATCAAAGAAACTACCAGTTAAATGAGTTTCCATTAGCACAAGTAGCACATTTCTCAAAACATACCAATGACGGTCCAGATACTCACTTTTATTGACAAACCATAGCTTTACCATTAACAAAAAAAGACGTTGTATAAAACCTAATTGAGACTTGCGTGATATTATACATCTCTTGTTGTCCGTTGAATCTCGCTATAGTAGTTCCCGCGAGCCACGTCCAGTACAGTCGTGTGGTCATATATCAAGTACAGTCAGACACATTGGGCCAGTTAATGAATTACTCCCGACGTACTGATGCCTCACAAATCTGTTTTGATTTAAACGGTAGCCCGGCTCGTGATACGAGCCGGGCAACGATATATCTTTAATTAATTTTATTCGTTTCGAATGAACGTGTAATTAATTACAACGAAAACCATTAATATGCTTCGATGGGTAGAAAATTTTTAATTTAGAAAATTTTGCAGGAATGGAATAAAAATTTAATTTAGCTCTAAAGGTACCTACAGAAAAATCCGCTGATTTCTATGATTTAACTTATTCAAATCAAAATGTCACATAAGTTAATTCGCCTTTTACGTTGACACCACTTGTTAAAAGAACTATGATATGATGGATTAGTATAATACGAAGGTGTACAATCTCGTCATCATATTTTTTGGTGTCAGTTTGAGAACAGCATTACACCTTTAAGAACTTCAAGAAACATCGAAGAAGAAAAATTGAGTTGTTAAATTTAACAAGATTGGCTGTAATAATTAAATTGAATCACTATTGTCATACGAACGCGCAGAAACAATAGCTGGATTAGATCAACATAAAGGGTTCACGCTTATAATTATAGCACTAGCAATATATTTGTGAGCCATTTGGTACTAAAGGCCGTAAGATTATTGGACAGATTAACTTATTGTTTCAGCCCTAACCTATTCAATAGAACTATCGGAGACCGAGCCCGTTTCTGATATTCGATATCTGGACAGAAGTCTGAACTGGTGATTTATATACCTACCTCTAAATTGCTACAAAATGATTTTGGCATTTTGATCGAATTGGACCGAATTCGGTTTAGCTCTTGAGAGTCCTTGATGTAAAATAGTTTCAGACTTTCAGACCCACGAGTATGAGTTCACTATAAAAGCACTTCAAATCGCCAGACGTCGCCACAGCTTACCATCAGGCGGGTGGCGTCAATTTGTCGACCTGAATATAAAAAAAATATAAAAAAAACAGTCCGACATAGAATAAATTCACCATAAATAGCGCGATCTAGAAATTATATTATGAAGCAACGATTGGATGACATTCTCGCATTCTCGCGGGAGAGCATTCTCCTTGTTAGTTAAAGGCCGTGGGTTCGACCCCTGGCGATGTCATTTCAGTTCTTGTTTGGTGTCACTTTAGACTATCGAGGCTTGACGCGTTAATCCTATCGCCAATCCTAAAAGGGGTTTAAGCTAACTGGCGAAGTGAATTTGGATCGCACAGCAGTTTATTTAATAACAGGTACCGTCAGAGACAGCAAACAGGCACGAGGTGTATCGGTGTGTGGTCTGGTGTCAGGCTGCGAAACGATCTCTGCTCTTCATTAACTGGCGCAAATTGGCACCGCTACGATGCACGGTACACCGGCAAACGATGCTGTAATTTGTGGTAATTGACATGAAAGGAAGCTGTTTGGTAGTTTATATACGAGTACACTGAACCACGAACCTCGGGGAGTATCAGTTCACTGAATCACAATTTAAGAGTATATAACTTGGGCTATCTTTCAAATAAGTGTCTGAAGAAAAAGATTTGTGTTACGGTTCATAAGAATTTCAACTTTTATAACAAAAACAATGCCTCGCTACATTATTGTATACTTACGTATACAATATACAGTATCCAAGTATACATATATATAATTATACAGTTTATGCCTGTGGCTCCATCCCCGTGGAATTGGTTTTTTATTTTCAAATTCCAAGGGAAACATTGTAGCTATCCTGGAAGTCTTTCAGCATAAGATTTATTCATTCATTTATCGAAATCGATACAGACAGCTCATGTGATTTTAACGAGAAAAAAAATTGTGTTCCTTTGCCTTGAGCCTATCTGTTTGTCGATAGTACCTATCTGTTTTAATGTATAAATAGACAGATTAAAATGTTGATATATATTAATAGATTACTTAATTTATGTTAATGTTTTTCTTTCCATCAAGAAAATCAGTATAAAATGCGTAGTAGGATAAATTTTCGGAGGTCTTGTTAGTTGAAGGTAAAATGTTAACATGCAAATTAAATGAAGTGCTCCTACTGACTACCTGCCGCCTCCCGTCTGCGTTTCTCTGGGGTGCCATCGAACTAAGCTACACAACTTTAGGTAACACGCGCCACCTACATTGAGCACCGAATGAATTTTTCCACAGGGTTTTAAAGGGATCATTTCTCATCATCGCGCACTCACTTACTAATTTTGTTTACAATGTAATTAATGTTTAGATTAGATTGTGACCCTGGAGTGCATAGGAGTCCTACGTAATCTTAGGGGCCGAAGCCATCGTCTCTTGCAAGTGGTGCACCGGCCAATCTATAGACGAGGTTCTGGCATAACATCAAACTGTCCCGTAGCGACAATAGTTTCTCTCTCTATTTTGTACACAACCAACTTTGTACTTTTTTTTTTTTAGTTCCGCGGCCTAAGGCCGCGGCCGCTCTAACGTCCGTTGCCGGGCGTCTCTGGTTACAAACAGAACGTATTTCCAGTGGCGCCCGGCGGACTTTGACCACCTCTGTGGTCTCTGCGGGGGTTGGGTCGGGATGAGAATCCCGCGTCGTTGGGGTAGGGTTTTATCCCGCGTCAGTGAGTGAATCTGGTTGCGTGCTATGGGGCAAAGGTTCCGCAGCACGCAACCCTTCTAGCCTGCTTCTGTAAGGACGACGGGTGGCGATCCCGCCGTCCTCAAGCCCCGATCATGGAGGTCGATGGTCTTGGGCGTAGATGAGTCTGCGGCGCCCTCGCCGCTGACTACGGAACTCGGCGGGGAGGGTACGCTCCCTCTCCCTCTCGGCCGCCTCCTTCGCGAGCACGACTTGCTCGCAGAAGGACACGGCTGCGTTCCACCTACTCCCGCTGGAGACCATGGCTTGAAGCATGGTCTCCAACGAGAGGGTATCCACGCCCAGACCAACTACGAGGTCCCGGCGCTGACTCGCCCACGCTGAGCACTCCACCAACGTGTGGAGTGCGGTGTCGTCGTCGGAAACCTCGCAGCGTTGACACCGGGGTATGACCTCACGACGGATGCGAAACAGATAGCTACCGAAGCATCCGTGCCCGATAACGATCTGCGTCGCACGATACGTGAGGTCACCATGCTGCCTCTGCAGCCAATCGTCCATGATCGGTCTCACCACCACGATGATGGTGGTACCTCACTTGGGTTGCTCAAGTCGCACCCTCCATGACTCCATGAGATCCTGGCGGAGTTGGGACCGCCGGTCATCGATTTCTCGAGACGCAGGCCTGTGGTCCCGCTCCAGCGCCTCCTTGCGCCATTGGAACAATGACGTAAGGGCTCTCGCTTCCAGGTCCCATGGAGGGGTCCCGGCTAGGAGACATGCAGCCTCTCCGGAGATCGTGCGGTAGCCCCTTATTGTTTTGACGGCCAAGGTCCTCAACGGTCTGTTAAGGAACGTTGAGTTGTTGGCCGTCAACCACGCCGCCCATACGGGAGCCCCGTATAGGGCCATACTCCGCACGATCCCCAGGTACAGTCTCCTGCAGGAAGCGTTGGGTCCCTTTAGGTTGGGCATCAGTCGCGAAAGCGCGACCGATGCCTGTGTCACCTTGGGGACCAAACTTCGGAAATGTGGTCCGAAGTTCCATCGGCTATCAAGTACGATCCCTAGATACTTCATCGAGGGCTTGATGCCGATGCTAACGCCTCCCACATTTATGCTGGAACCTTCAGGTGGACCGTTCCGAGGTCTGTGAAAACACAGAACCTCGAACTTGTGCAAGGCCACCTCCAGTCCCAGCCGCCGTATCCGACCCACGACTTGAGCAACACCCGTCGTGACCTTGAGTGCTGCCTCCTGTACTGGCGAAACAAAAGCATATAATGCCCTTTGCCTAACACTTCGAAGAAACTAGAGATATTATGTTTGTATGAAGATTGGATTGTACTAAGAGTGGTCAGGGGCTGGTTGACTGATGCCAGTTTAGCAGCATCTGTGTAATTCAGTGATGTAGTCCCGAGTACAGTGAGTTACGCGATTCTTTTTAACAGTGGTATGTTTGTTTTGTGTATTAAGTTATTAGATGAATGAAGAAGTTTGGAAGTTTATTAAAAAGTTTGTTTATTATAGGTACAGTTTGCTAGCCACACAGAAGTCACCACTGGATCAAGATCTCTCCGATGTAGTACACGAACAGCTGACAAGCTAAAAGGAGAAAATAGCATTACTTTTATCCTTATAACGGAAAATTTTACTCGTGCACAGGACGCCTACTCGCGTTTACAAACGAAACTTTTAATAACGAAATTAGACACACACATATCACGCCTATATTCCTGAAGGGGTAGGCAGAGGTGCATTACACACCTACAATATGCCAGTATTTTAGTCCCACGTAATAGGGGGCAATATTGATGTCACCGGGCACATTTATAATGGGTTATGTCCAAAATGGTCGAATGAATTTAATAAAAATTGTCAGCTATATTGTATTTTTGAAAAAACAATTGAAACCCGTTGCCATGCCATGAAATGTTGATGAAAGGCAACAAATCTTACATGTCAGCCGCTATGGCACAGCCAATTAAAGTCCTGGGCGTTTCGGACTACGGGCGTCTTGGACTATCATCTGAAAGAAAATACGAAAAGAAATTTTAAAATCAGTACAGTAGTTTCTGGGGAGTCACGTTGTCCCGTACAAACTTTTTGTCCCCTCATTTTCACCCCTTTAGGAGTAGAATTTTGGAAAATCCTTTCTTATCGGAAGTATACGTATAAAATACTAATTATCAATAAGTTTCAATGTTCGAGGGCCCACGTACTATAATAACAAATTCATACAAAATTCATAGGAACTTCGACGGAAATCGAATTTTCGTTAGAACCGGGATAGGCCCTCAGGTGTCGGCAGTTTGTCCTACAAGTTACAGGCAGATAGACAACTTACCTAATTAATTCAATTAAACCGCAGGCTGACGATCTAGCTTCGTCCGCCCCCATTGGTAAAGTACATTCAACTGAGTTATCTGAAGGCACCAGGAGACCTTGCCTCACTTACCTTTGACTACCGACATCGGAATTAGATTTAGGCCAAGAACCTGGCGCGAATCACAATACATACAATATTATATACATACATAGACAATATTTACATGCAGTCACGCTTCTATCCCGGGGGAGGCAGAGACTATGGACTTCCACTTGTTACTATATTGGCATACTTTCTTCTTTCGAATCACAATACTCGTGCGATTTATTACTTGAATAGTGTATAATTTATTTACAATAAGAATTACAAGCTACGTACTAAAGTATCTTTTAAAAAAATCTCGTTTAAGATAATTCTGATCTAATTCCGTGGGGTTCCGAAATTGGCACCTAATTCCGTGGTATTTAGAAAAACAGCTTTATAAACCAAATTACTAGTTATTTTTGACTGCAAGACCCATTAATCAAATAATAATTTATCTGTTCATATTTATATGAACACAAAAGTACCTTTGTGTGTGTATATTTTAAAATAATTAGTTAGTTTGCCACTGCCATCTGAGTCGAACGCACGCTCCATACATTTCTGACCTTATGCGCGTAAGTACTACCATTTGCTAAATAGTGTTTTAAACGATATTTTTATACTACAAGAGATTTGGTTTTGGGTAAAATATTGAAAGGGTAATACGTTGTATCGAATACACTTAACATTTTTGAGTAATCTATTAACAAATTGAGGAGAAAATAAGTGTTAAAAATACCGCGGTATTAGGTGCCAAATATTTTAGTGGGTTCCTAATTACCGCTGTATACCACGGAATTACAATTTTATAGAGATTATCTTTTTGATAATTTTAAGTAGTGGTAGATTTTTTATTACAAACTTCATATTTCAGTTTCAACTTAAATAACCAATAAATACAAAAAACTAATTCCGTGGCATACTTTGGAGTCGCATTTACTAATTATAGCCGGTCAAACATTGTATACTTAGGTACTTTCTTAATTTTTTGTATGGAAGAACTAAGTACAGAAAACGAGATTTTTGATGTGTTCTGATATTTTCCTGAGTATGTTTTATATATTGTGTCGAAGATATCGCAATTAAACGTTAACTTACATGTATAATATTAAAAAATCTTTTATATTTTATACCTCGGAATTAGAAAATTTGATTTTGTATCATAAAACCTAATTCCGTGGTATTTACAACGGTAATTAGGTTACATGAGGCCCAATTCCGTGGTATTGACACCTGTTATATACAGTCTGTTCATTATTTTACTCGACGTGTTAGTATTATTAGGAAATTGTAAAGATATTACTACCACCAGCGGCGGCTAGTGGGTATTTAAAACGGTAACTTACCTAAGTATAGACTTGGATAAAAAAACCGAAACGATAGCGTTTCGGTTTTTTTATACTTTAATACATACATTGACATTTCATAATCCAAATAAATTCCATCTGATTGACATTAACATGTATTTAGAAAATAAATTGTTATTGACGGGAGATAAATTCTATTTGAATAGATATATTAGGAGACAGATAGCATCTTCGCTATCATATTTTATTAGTTATTCAGCCAAAAACTTGGCTAAACAATCTGCTTTTATTGAGCAGAAAAGTGACAATGTTTGTCTTGTGACCTTGGAATCTCTTCCTGAAAAGGGTGACAATAATTTAAACTTAGTTGTAGGACAATAGAGGAAATCCCTAGCAAATTAAATTTAAGGACAAAGGAAAAGTCTATGTTCATGAATATAATTCATCAAAATATTGAAGGCTTTTCTGGCAAAGAGTTAGAACTAGAATTATTTTTAAATGAAAAACGTATCCATGTACTTTGTTTAACTGAACACTGGTTAAAAAAACATGAACTCTTAGTTAATATTGATAATTATAAAATCATTAGTGCGTTTACTAGAGATTCCGCTATAAGAGGTGGGTCTCTCATTTTAATTAATGACAAATTAAAATCAAAAGACCGAAAAGACGTAGTAGCACTCACAAGTGAGCGAAATATTGAACTATCATGTGCAGAGCTAGAACAATATATTATTATTAGCGTCTATAGACCTCCTTCTGGAGATTACTACCTGTTTGAGTCCATTATGGAGGAAGCCTTAAAAAAGGTATGTAAATGTAAGAAGACTATAGTTGTATGTGGCGATTTTAATATTAATATTTTAGAAAACTCTCAGAACGCGCTAAGGTTCCTCAACCTTTTTAAATCTTTTAACTTACAAAATCTTTTTTGTGAACCAACACGCACCACAGCCACATCAGCTACCTGCTTAGATAATATTTTTTCTAACAGCGATGTAGATGAGAAATCTATAATACATTTTGTAAATTCAGATCATGCAGGTCAGTTAGCTAGATTTAAGTTCCAACATGTTCCATTATCAAAAAATATTGTTTGTAGACCAATCACAACTTATAGATTAGAAAAATTTAAAGAAAACATTAAGATTAAAGTACCTCTTTTGGAGTTGAATAATGATAAACACCCGAATGATCATTACGGAGATTTGTTCGGAGTAATCAAATACGAATGTGATAACATTTTCACTAAAAAAACAATAAATGTAAATCAATTTAAAATAAAATTTAGTGATTGGGCTACGCCTGGAATCTATAAAAGTAGAAGGAAATTATATGAATTATACGAGACAAAGGCATCTACTAATGAGCCACAAGTAATTGAACAGATTAAAAAGTACTCCAAACTATTCAAAAAAGTATGTTCAACAGCTAAATCTAATTATATACGGGCTAAAATTGAAAAATCTGATAATAAAACGAAGGCAATATGGAATGTTATTAACAAAGAAACTTGTAAAGCAAAGTCACGTGATCGATCCTTCGAGTTAAAAATAGATGATAAACATATTAAAACTGATTCTGAAGTGGCCAATGCATTTGAATCTTTCTTCACAAATGTTCCAATCACCACTACAAATAAGTTAAATTCGTCAAAAAACGTAGCCAATTCTCTTCTTAAATCTAGTGTTGATAAATGTAGAATTAACTTTGATTTTCAGTATATTGACTCTGTCACTATACTTAAAACTTTTAAACAACTAAATATAAAAAATACCGAGGATCTTTGGGGCATTTCAACTAATATAATAAAATCAATAGTGCCCGCTATAGCACCTCACCTTGCATTCATATTCAATAAATGTATAGATGAAAATCAGTTTCCTCATCTTATGAAGTACAGTAAAATCAATCCTTTATTTAAAGCAGGAGACAAAAGTGATCCTTCAAATTTTCGACCTATTTCCATACTCCCATCCCTCAGTAAAATTTTTGAAAAAATAATATTTAATCAATTGCTTTCACATTTTACAGACAATAAGTTACTTCATAACAAACAGTTTGGTTTCACTAAGGGCAGGAACACAACGGATGCAGGAGTTGCACTTGTGAAACATATATTTGATGCTTGGGAGGAAAAGCAGGATGCTATTGGTATATTTTGTGATCTATCAAAAGCTTTTGATTGTGTTGATCATGGGACTTTGCTACTAAAATTAGGTTATTATGGTGTTTCGAACAGCTCACTTGGCTTACTCGAGTCTTACCTCACTGGTAGAGTACAAAAAGTAAACATTAATGGCACCGACTCTTCTGGCGCCTCATTAGTCATGGGAGTACCCCAGGGCTCTATATTAGGACCCCTTTTATTCTTAATATACGTAAACGATCTTCCTTATTTCACTAAAAATCTTTGTGAGATAGTATTATTTGCTGATGACACATCATTAATTTTTAAAAGTGATAGACAAAAAGTAGCACTTGACGATGTAAATAATACCCTTTCGGAAATATTGCATTGGTTCACAAGTAACAACTTGCTGCTCAATGCGAAGAAAACAAAATGTGTAAAATTTACTATGCCCAATGTTAGACAGGTGGATACTCATATTACTATGAATAATGAATTAGTTCAAATAGTCAATACCACAGTTTTTCTTGGGATAACTCTAGATAGTAAACTACAATGGGGTCTTCATATCACAGCCTTGGCAGGAAGACTTAGCTCAGCTGCCTATGCGGTTAGAAAGATAAGGTCTCTGACTGACGAAAAAACGGCACGATTAGTTTATTTTAGCTACTTTCATAGCGTTATGTCATATGGTCTGCTGCTGTGGGGCACAGCTGCCGATATTGAGACAATATTCATATTACAGAAACGAGCTATACGAGCAATCTATAGACTCGGACCCCGTGACTCGCTGAAAGAATTATTTAAAGAAATTAATATTTTAACAGTTGCTTCTCAATATGTTTACGACAACATCTTATATGTACGGAAGAACATAGATCTATTCAAAAAAAATTCCGATAACCATAATTTTAATACAAGAAATAAAAATAAATTGGCAATGACAAAAATTAGACTTCATAAAGTTGGTAATTCGTTTGTTGGCAAATGTATAAAAATTTATAATAAAATTCCTCAGGATTTGGTTGACATGCCTCTTAATAAGTTTAAAATAGTAGTTAAAAAATGTTTGATGATGAAAGGCTACTATAATGTAGACGAATATCTTAATGATAAAAATGCATGGTCACCCTAATCTTCTGTTGTTGGCCACTCGTATAATACAATAGAAACTAATTGTAACAATGTAAACAAAACAATATTAAAAAAGAAAATGGATAATCTACCTGAGTTTCTTGCTGGTCTCTTCTCAGGAGAACCAAATTACCGAACCAGCGAAAGAATCATTTTCTAATGGTTATTTATGTACTTACTTAATTTAGTATTTTTATAATATTACTTGACAAAATTGTAAAATTTTGACATTCATATGTGCTCTTTATGTGCCTAAACTGAATAAATGAAATTGATTCTTTGATTCTTTGATTCTTATGAACACCCATAAAATAATTGTCACGAGACGCCTCTGACGACCACCACCGCTCAGAAATGCCACCAGTTCTTTCAACACTTTCCAAAAAAAAGATAATAATGTACTAGGAATATGTTTCAACTAGTGTCTTTTATGAATGTGTTTTTTTTATTTATTTATTCCATACATTCATACATACATAGTTACTCTTTCACGTAAAAACTACTAGATGGATTATAATGAAACTTTACAATAATAAAGCTTACATATCAGAATAATACATAGGCTACTTTATATCCCGGGAATGTGTTCCCGCGGGAATTGGGAAACGAAAAACTATTCCAAGCGGGCGGAGCCGCGGGCATCCGCTTGTTATAATATAAAACAAAGAATACAAAAAATATATCAATATCGATTATTACTTTGTTAATTATATTTTATATCTGTTTTATAACAATATTACGTTCTATACATTGTTAATACAAATAAATATGCTTGTCAATTGTGATTTTATTTTGTTAGACATAAATGGTAGAGATTGATTTGAAATACAAGGCTAAAATAAATACATTTCATTTTTTGAACACCATGTATTTATTCTCTCCACGTCATTTCGTTTCTAATGTTTACACACGGAATTAGAATCCAAATACCACGGAATTAGAATTTTTACCACGTAATTAGGAGCTTCTGACTTTTTTGATTTTTTTATTATTTAAACAGTTTTGATGAACTTTTAGAGCCAATTGATGGTATTTTTCAAAAATAAGATAGATTACACTTCTAATAAAAATAGCCTTATGTAGAAAAAGGCACAATGAATACTTAATTTTTGAGGTTCTTTCGAGATTTGGTGAAAATACCACGGAATTAGATGCTATCCTATATCCTTACCTTACTTGAACGAAATTACTCCAATAATTCTTCTCAACAGGTGAAAAAAGAAGGTATTGTTTTAAGGGCCTCAAACGCCCGCGGTGTATTTTTGATACATACCTACATACGTGCGTACACTGGCACAGTACCCTCACTGGCACAATCAGGTGAAAACTCAACTCATATCCAAAGCACAATGAGGAATAGTACTACGTAAGTATCATTAAAAACAATTGCTATGGAGTTCCTATCGTTCCGAAAACGGATGACCTCATTAGCCACGTGCGACAATCAGAAACTGATAATGCCGATAATTTGGACTCATAAGAGATATAGTATAAGGTGTAGGTCTTGTAATCTTGATAACTATTTATAATAATATCGTATTAAAAGAGGCGATTACAGTAAATTGAGGTCTATGGAGCCGTTTACATAAGAAGACTAACATTATTATCTTCAAACCACGTCTTCACTCTTTGGGGCCGTAATGCTTACAGTTAAATTTTTTGTTCATTAGCGTTAAGCTAAAACCAAACCAAACTGTAATGAATAAAACAAAGCATTTCCAAATCCTGACGTCTCCGTAGGTATGGCTGTCGGCTGTACGGCTGCAGCCCGCAACAAGTCTCCCGCTTTAATTGGTGTTTTTATTGTCGATTTTGTTCGCTAGTAAAGTAACGATCTACCAAGTGTTCCGTGTTTGTTTTTATTGCACTGTTCTATTTACTTGCAATTAGTCTTTCACTTTTTGTTACGTTTCATTATAGACCATTAAAGCAATGTTAATGCGTATTTCTCTCAAAGTTATGTTAAAGCAAATAAATTCCAGTCATTACAATTCTGTGAAATTTAGACTGTACCCATACGCCATTAGAAAACTCTTAGAGCTCGGTGAACGTAAGTTAAAAGATAAAATACTCTTTATTGTGCACATAAAAGCTGTGCTTAGAGACTTGACAGCGCGCGGCGTTATGTTCAATTGGCTTTACATTAAAAAAACTAATAGTCCTAGACGAAATACGAGTATTTTCACTTATATCCCAAAATTAATTATGGCGGGTATAAAGTGACCACCAGTGAGTTTGAACTGAAGACATATAGCAATAAGCCAGAGCAACTCTGGTGATTGGATGGATGTGTCTGTCTCCCCGGCACGGGGCGGCGCGGCGCGACAGACACAAATGACATCATCATAACAAAGGGCAATAACTGTAAGTGACCTCCTGCGATCGAGTCAAGTGATTTAATAACGAAACATTATTATCAAGTTCACCTAGAGGTCGTGTGTGAAGAACGAATGTGACTAGTTTTATTGTTTTTGAATCCTCGATCATTCTCTGGATAGCTGTGAACAACATAATAAACGGATAAATGATAGTTTCCAGCATGCGATGGTGCGATGGCGGGTCACTCGATGCTCAGAGACCGTTCACCGCGCTCCACTGAGCTCGACTTGTTGATACATTGCCGTGCGCGATTGTACTTCGCTGACATACTCGTATTTGTTATGAAATACACGCCACTGATATTATACGGTTGGGTTTATTTTTCCTACTCCATTTCAGCGTTGTTACCGGTTACGTATGAGCATGTCACTACTGCAAGGATGGCTGCTTGACAGCACAGACAGAAGCACAAATGGTGTGTCCCTGAAGTTCATTTGCCTAATGTTGTTTCTTCATAAAGTACCTAAGCACGAGTAAGTTAGATCACCATGGCAATGGCATGTAGAGCACAACCTACAAAGTACCCATAACTAACTAGTAGTAGTCAATGAATGAACATTACTACTAGTGGTCAAGAGATAAATCTATGTATGATGACAAATAAATAGATGATCATCTATTAACCTTTATACTCCTACTAAATGTTGGTAATGTTTTAAAAAGTGAACAGTCAAGAAAATGTGCGAAAAATAAAAGAAATTTTCTCCCACAAGCACTAGAATAGATCTACTGGCGTATACAAAAACGACATATGAGAAAGGTTGTATTATTTTGTACCTAATGACACAGAATAGGGAATATTATGTAAGTACTTACATACTACTGGGACTTGTTACTGTCCCACTTTTGAAGGTCCACCTAATACCTACATGAGCAAGTTTTAGTAATAATGGGGATGAGTACAAGGACTCAATGTCACATGGTAGCATGTGTTGTACGTCCCTTTAGCGTTTGCATGCAAATGAGCACTTTACTAAACTCATGCGTTGAAGGGTTAGCTGTGTAATGAAAAAGTACCTTATTAAATAATAACTTGATTAAGGTAAGAATCATCGGTTGGATTATATTTCGCATATTTTATAGTGTAACTGGTTTTATAGAATAAGGAGCTTAAATAGAAAATTTGGAAACCGAAAATAAGGGCTCATGTACAGTCACGAGCATAAATCTGCACTGCTTATTGCTTATACTGTATATGCAGTACTTGCATAAACGCGGTTTCGAGATAAGTGCGAAAAACATATATTTTGATATCTGAACTACAAGTCGTTATTATACATGGGGCACACTAAAAGTTTTGCACTTCTAGCTAACCGGAACTATTTGAATTTCGAATGTTATATTTTTTTAAACGTTGCAACCTTCTTAGTAATAAAAAAAGCAATTGGCAGGAAATCATTTGTCAATTGTTTTTTATCACACATCAAAGTTCTACGTATGCAACGAAAATGGAATTAAGTCGAAAAGATTTCAGAGCGATGATCTTTTATGATTTTAAAAGTTCTCTCTCTCCAAAAGACTGTGCCGCTCGTCTTCAAAATGCTTTTGAGAGATAAGCACCTTGTTTGAGCACCGGGAGGCGATGGTTTGCTGAATTTGAGAGAGGTCGAGTTTCTTTACATGACGAATTTCGTGAAGGGCGGCCTTCAACTGCCGTCAACGAAAATAATGTAGCTACTGTAAAGCGGTTAATTGAAGTAAACCTGCGGATACCCTTAAAGACAATTCGAGGACTATTGGGGATTGGTGTAATGTGTAAAATTTTCTGGATTTGACTCATTCAAATCCAGAAAATTTTACACGAAGAATTGAAAGTTCGGAAACTTTGTTGTCGTTGGATCCCTCGTGAACTGACAGCGGAGCAGAAGGGGGCTCGCGTGGAATGGTGACAGATGCTACTGAAGTACGACCACGGTCATTCTAATGCTGTTTATGACATTGTCACAGGAGACGAAACGTGGATTTATTGTTTTGAACCCGAAAAAGAACAGCAATCTTGTGAATGGGTGTTTGAAAATGAGAACAAGCCAACAAAAGTGAGGCAGGCGAGAAACGTTGGTAAAAAAATGATCGCGTTTTTTTTCTCAGCTACGGGTCCCATCTGTACAATTCCACTTAAAGATCAAAAGAGTGTTAATGCCGAGTGGTATTCTACCATTTGTTTACCCAGGGTGTTAGAAAAAGTTCGCGAAAGACGACCCAAAAGCCGCGTTCTCCTACATCATGACAACGCTTCTTCACACACGGCCAACAAAACAAAGTAATTTTTAGCTTCCGAAAAAGTACAACTCGTCACCCCACTTCATAAAGTTGGTAATTCGTTTGTAGGCAAATGTATGAAAATATTTAATAAAATTCCGCAGGATTTTGGTTGACATGCCTCTTAATAAGTTTAAAATAGTAGTGAAAAAACATTTGATGAAGAAAGGCTATTATAATGTAGACGAATATCTTAATGATAAAAATGCATGGTCACCCTAATCTGCTGTTGTTAGCCACTCGTACAATACAAATTGTAACACAATGTAAACAAAATATTATTAAAAAAGAAAATGGATAATCTACCTGAGTTTCTTGCTGGTCTCTTCTCAGGAGAACCAACTTACCGAACCAGCGAAAGAATCATTTTCAAATGGTTATTTATGTAATTAATTTAGTATTTTTATAATAGTGCTTGACATAAAATTGTAAAATTTTGAAATTCATATGTAGAGCACATATGAATTTCAAAATTTTATGTGCCTAAACTGAATAAATGAAATTGATTCTTTGATTCTTGATTCTTCTTTGACCCATCCTGCGCATAGCCCCGACCTAGCACCCTGTGATTTCTGTTTTTTTTACCCAAAATCAAAGATTTGATGAGAGGTTTCACTTTTACCAACTCGAAGAGGCAGTGATAGCGTTCAATCAGCACGTAGAAAACATGCCTTGAGATCTGTGGTCCTCCTGTTCTAAAAAATGGTTCGATCGCATGAAAAAATCTTTAAAATGCAAAGGAGAGTATTTTGAAAATCAATAAACATAATATTTTGGTTTTCACATGTTGTTTTTTTAAGTTACCTACGCAAAACTTAGTGTGACCTACGTACATGTACATAGGTATAACATTTGAAGTTGACCTAAAATTAGCAAATAAAATCTAGCTTTCTACTGATATAGTTTTTTATTTCCTTTGTTGTATAGTTTGGACATAATGCGTATTACTGCATTTTCATCTACCATTTTAGCTTAGGATCACCACAGTATTGCTATGGGCAAATGCAGTACTTGTGCTTATTACTGCATGATTGCCGCACGTATTGAATACTACGTTTCTTGTTAGCAATCGTGTAATATTTTTATGCCGGGTGATAGTTAAAAGTGTTAATATAGAACGTAATATTATTATAGTAAAATATTACGTTTGACATTAGTATGTGTTATGTTGTATTTGATACAGTCTAACGCAGTATAGAAGAGTACTACATTTGGTCTTAGCATGAGCGAACATCTTTTGTTGTACTTGCTACATCCAAAAGTAGTCAAGTAGAGTGCTTCGTTTGGCTTTAGTATGTATACGTAATAAATAATGATTTGCCAAATGAATTTGTAGTAAACGAAGCAAGTACTGTATAAGCGTCTAGTATATGCTGGTTACTGCGTAACTTTAAGCATTTTGGTGCAAGTACGGCGTATTTCATTAAGTAAAACACATGTTTATCGTAAAAAAAATATGAAAATAGTTGTTTTTCCTATAGAATAACCCCATGAGAGACCGTTTTGCAATAAAATGAAAATCGCCAAAATGTCGATTACTGCAGAAACGGAAAGTTTTTATATTTATTACACAAAGGTCATTGGTTTTCTATTTTTTCTTTTGCTTGGGGTATAATTAAGGGGCCTCTGCCAACCGCCTCGCGACATAATAATAAAATGCTCAATCATACCTCATGCTAGAGATACCAAGATGCTAAAGCGAAGTGCAAGTTGAACTGTGTACCAACTGAACTGTGACACAGATATAAGAATACCGTACTGTGATGATGCGGTCGCGTCGGTCACTACGTTAACTCATCCTGATTGAGGTTTATGTTCAATAATCTTGTAATTACTCGACTAATGTGTACCGTGTGATTCCAAAGATGAATTGTCCACTCTCGAAAATTCAGACGCTACGCACGCTCGGTCAATGAGTATCTAAGAACCCACCTACTTTGCAAGTTTTCAATACAACAGTTCTTTTAATACATTCCTATCTTAGTAAGAGGCCCTACCGACATGTCCAAGGCTGAAGCCATCCTCCCTGCACGCGGTGCACCTGCTGAGTGCTGACAGACGGACGAGGCTCTAGCAAGTATACTCCCCGGAAACAGCAAAAGGCGGCGCCATGTATTGCGTGGGGGTTGAATACGTTCTCGTAATACGCTCCTTTTTCTACCCCTTCGGGGATAAGGATGGGATTTGTGTTTGTCTGTCCTATCTTAGCAACAACAAAGGTCGAACGAAAAATTTTATTTACACTATACGAGTATAGGCGGCCTTTAAAGAAGAAAACCTATCTAAGGTCATTTGATTTACCTACTTAATTAAATCTTTGTGGAAACCAGAGTTAAGCTACACTCTCCGCTGTACTGCAGTTTCACAACATCGCTATTTCCTTAACAAGTAGTACCACTATAAGACCCCATAATAACATTATACACGGTATAAACTTTCATACTGCACCAATTGGTTTAAAGTAGCTTATGTTCAATGAGTAGTAACAACATATAAATTTCAACTCTACATTCAAAGAACTAAAACCTACAATCCGGTGTATGTTTAGCTAATATTTTATAAGGGTAGCGGTGCACTAGTCCACAAACCTCGTTACGTAACGCAGTAACGAGCCACAAGTTACAGGCCCCGCTTCAGCGCGATAGTTACCTTCTGAATGGGGCTGAACACGGCTTGTACTTTTGTAACAAAATAATGCATGGGACACAAGTACCTACCTAATACTACCAAGGATGTGGTATATTTAGGTTGGCTTGAATATAATCTACTAATAGTACCTACTCGTATACTGACCGTGGATGCATCCGTTGTTCGGATTGAGAGTGGGACCTCTACCCGGCACGCGTTGGGATTGAAAAGAGGTGGATTTTTAGTAGAGTTCAATCCACTCTCTCTGCTTGTTCATTCCTTTTTACAAGCTTTTATTTAATTTCATCTGTCCCGATGTCCATGTGTAATCAAATCTTGCACACTTCCCGGTTTCCGATTGAGCTAAAACCTTGCCCGCGTATGTAAGTCGCATCACAATGCAATATTTATTGATTAAAAAAAATTTTATCCATTTCATATTGCATATTACATTATTACGAGTACATATTACATCTCGGAACATTGCCAGTCGGCGACGAGGCGGAGGAATTCTTTGACGCGTATTAGAATTTAGATACATTTAGAAGGTATAATTTTAGAATAGGTATTGTACATTAGTTTCTATTGTAAATAAATATGACTTGAGTTTCAAACAAAAAATATTACATTATATTATAAATATTGGAAACAGAACTGCAGTGATCTCTAACTTAGATTATTTTGTATGAGTTATAGATTTGTAGATTGTTGTCTCGCATCACATTTCTGAAAGTAGCACAGTTAGACAGTGTTAGACAGACAAGAGTGACATTATTGTTCTGCCAAGAGCTTGAACGCTTACATTATCTCGCAATTCAGTTGAGAGCTGCTTGATGAGGAAACACAGTAAGTGCTTGCAGGTACGTAGCGGGCGCGGCAGTAGCGTAGTGGAAGTGGAGCAGCCCGCGTGGCTTCTCTAACATGCATCAGACAAAACGAAGCAATCAAGTGTTTCACCGACTCGTGGCAAGTGCATGTCGCACTCAAGGACAGCTCTAGTCTCGTTCATTTGTGTCATAATTGCAAATAATTGTTCCATTGCAAAACCTTTCCTAGCTTTGTATTTTATGAAGTTGACATATTTGAGTAGGTGACATTTTTAATAAATACGAGTACATGCCAATAAACTCGATCCGTAGTAAATCAGATGTTTCTTCCTTAGTAAATAATGTAGGTACAACTTACAAGGGGTGAGAGAAGAACACTGTATAATCAGTAAAGAATATAGGTACAACTTACAAGGTGAGAGAGAAGAACAGAGTATAATCAGATGTTTCTTGATTAGTAAAGAATGTAAGTACCAACTTACAAGGTGAGAGAGAAGAACAGAGTATAATCAGATGTTTCTTCCTTAGTAAAGAATGTAGGTACAACTTACAAGGGGTGAGAGAAAAACACAGTATAATCAGTAAAGAATGTAGGTACCAACTTACAAGGTGAGAGAGAAGAACAGAGTATAATCAGATGTTTCTTGCTTAGTAAAGAATGTAGGTACAACTTACAAGGTGAGAGAGAAGAACAGAGTATAATCAGATGCTTCTTGCTTAGTAAAGAATGTAGGTACAACTTACAAGGTGAGAGAGAAGAACAGAGTATAATCAGATGCTTCTTGCTTAGTAAAGAATGTAGGTACAACTTACAAGGTGAGAGAGAAGAACAGAGTATAATCAGATGTTTCTTGCTTAGTAAAGAATATAGGTACAACTTACAAGGGGTGAGAGAAGAACACAGTATAATCAGTAAAGAATGTAGGTACAACTTACAAGGTGAGAGAGAAGAACAGAGTATAATCAGATGTTTCTTGATTAGTAAAGAATGTAGGTACCAACTTACAAGGTGAGAGAGAAGAACAGAGTATAATCAGATGTTTCTTTCTTAGTAAAGAATGTAGGTACAACTTACAAGGGGTGAGAGAAGAACACAGTATAATCAGTAAAGAATGTAGGTACAACTTACAAGGTGAGAGAGAAGAACAGAGTATAATCAGATGTTTCTTGCTTAGTAAAGAATGTAGGTACAACTTACAAGGTGAGAGAGAAGAACAGAGTATAATCAGATGCTTCTTGCTTAGTAAAGAATGTAGGTACAACTTACAAGGTGAGAGAGAAGAACAGAGTATAATCAGATGCTTCTTGCTTAGTAAAGAATGTAGGTACAACTTACAAGGTGAGAGAGAAGAACAGAGTATAATCAGATGCTTCTTGCTTAGTAAAGAATGTAGGTACAACTTACAAGGTGAGAGAGAAGAACAGAGTATAATCAGATGTTTCTTGCTTAGTAAAGAATGTAGGTACAACTTACAAGGTGAGAGAGAAGAACAGAGTATAATCAGATGCTTCTTGCTTAGTAAATAATGTAGGTACAACTTACAAGGTGAGAGAGAAGAACAGAGTATAATCAGATGCTTCTTGCTTAGTAAAGAATGTAGGTACAACTTACAAGGTGAGAGAGAAGAACAGAGTATAATCAGATGCTTCTTGCTTAGTAAAGAATGTAGGTACAACTTACAAGGTGAGAGAGAAGAACAGAGTATAATCAGATGTTTCTTGCTTAGTAAAGAATGTAGGTACAACTTACAAGGTGAGAGAGAAGAACAGAGTATAATCAGATGCTTCTTGCTTAGTAAATAATGTAGGTACAACTTACAAGGTGAGAGAGAAGAACAGAGTATAATCAGATGCTTCTTGCTTAGTAAAGAATGTAGGTACAACTTACAAGGTGAGAGAGAAGAACAGAGTATAATCAGATGTTTCTTGCTTAGTAAAGAATGTAGGTACAACTTACAAGGTGAGAGAGAAGAACAGAGTATAATCAGATGCTTCTTGCTTAGTAAAGAATGTAGGTACAACTTACAAGGTGAGAGAGAAGAACAGAGTATAATCAGATGTTTCTTGCTTAGTAAAGAATATAGGTACAACTTACAAGGGGTGAGAGAAGAACACAGTATAATCAGTAAAGAATGTAGGTACAACTTACAAGGTGAGAGAGAAGAACAGAGTATAATCAGATGTTTCTTGATTAGTAAAGAATGTAGGTACCAACTTACAAGGTGAGAGAGAAGAACAGAGTATAATCAGATGTTTCTTTCTTAGTAAAGAATGTAGGTACAACTTACAAGGGGTGAGAGAAGAACACAGTATAATCAGTAAAGAATGTAGGTACAACTTACAAGGTGAGAGAGAAGAACAGAGTATAATCAGATGTTTCTTGCTTAGTAAAGAATGTAGGTACAACTTACAAGGTGAGAGAGAAGAACAGAGTATAATCAGATGCTTCTTGCTTAGTAAAGAATGTAGGTACAACTTACAAGGTGAGAGAGAAGAACAGAGTATAATCAGATGCTTCTTGCTTAGTAAAGAATGTAGGTACAACTTACAAGGTGAGAGAGAAGAACAGAGTATAATCAGATGCTTCTTGCTTAGTAAAGAATGTAGGTACAACTTACAAGGTGAGAGAGAAGAACAGAGTATAATCAGATGTTTCTTGCTTAGTAAAGAATGTAGGTACAACTTACAAGGTGAGAGAGAAGAACAGAGTATAATCAGATGCTTCTTGCTTAGTAAATAATGTAGGTACAACTTACAAGGTGAGAGAGAAGAACAGAGTATAATCAGATGCTTCTTGCTTAGTAAAGAATGTAGGTACAACTTACAAGGTGAGAGAGAAGAACAGAGTATAATCAGATGCTTCTTGCTTAGTAAAGAATGTAGGTACAACTTACAAGGTGAGAGAGAAGAACAGAGTATAATCAGATGTTTCTTGCTTAGTAAAGAATGTAGGTACAACTTACAAGGTGAGAGAGAAGAACAGAGTATAATCAGATGCTTCTTGCTTAGTAAATAATGTAGGTACAACTTACAAGGTGAGAGAGAAGAACAGAGTATAATCAGATGCTTCTTGCTTAGTAAAGAATGTAGGTACAACTTACAAGGTGCGAGAGAAGAACAGAGTATAATCAGATGCTTCTTGCTTAGTAAAGAATGTAGGTACAACTTACAAGGTGAGAGTGAAGAACAGAGTATAATCAGATGCTTCTTGCTTAGTAAGGAATGTAGGTACAACTTACAAGGTGAGAGAGAAGAACAGAGTATAATCAGATGTTTCTTGCTTAGTAAAGAATGTAGGTACAACTTACAAGGTGAGAGAGAAGAACAGAGTATAATCAGATGCTTCTTGCTTAGTAAAGAATGTAGGTACAACTTACAAGGTGAGAGAGAAGAACAGAGTATAATCAGATGCTTCTTGCTTAGTAAAGAATGTAGGTACAACTTACAAGGTGAGACAGAAGAACAGAGTATAATCAGCTGTTTCTTGCTTAGTAAAGAATGTGGGTACAACTTACAAGGTGAGAGAGAAGAACATAGTATAATCAGATGCTTCTTGCTTAGTAAAGAATGTAGGTACAACTTACAAGGTGAGAGAGAAGAACAGAGTATAATCAGATGCTTCTTGCTTAGTAAAGAATGTAGGTACAACTTACAAGGTGAGACAGAAGAACAGAGTATAATCAGCTGTTTCTTGCTTAGTAAAGAATGTGGGTACAACTTACAAGGTGAGAGAGAAGAACATAGTATAATCAGATGCTTCTTGCTTAGTAAAGAATGTAGGTACAACTTACAAGGTGAGAGAGAAGAACAGAGTATAATCAAATGCTTCTTGCTTAGTAAAGAATGTAGGTACAACTTACAAGGTGAGAGAGAAGAACAGAGTATAATCAGATGCTTCTTGCTTAGTAAAGAATGTAGGTACAACTTACAAGGTGAGAGAGAAGAACAGAGTATAATCAGATGCTTCTTGCTTAGTAAAGAATGTAGGTACAACTTACAAGGTGGGAGAGAAGAACAGAGTATAATCAGATGCTTCTTGCTTAGTAAAGAATGTAGGTACAACTTACAAGGTGAGACAGAAGAACAGAGTATAATCAGCTGTTTCTTGCTTAGTAAAGAATGTGGGTACAACTTACAAGGTGAGAGAGAAGAACAGAGTATAATCAGATGTTTCTTGGTTCGTAAAGAATGTAGGTACAACTTACAAGGTGAGAGAGAAGAACGGAGAGAAGAATGTAGGTACAACTAACAAGGTGAGAGAGAAGAACGGAGAGAAGAATGTAGGTACAACTTACAAGGTGAGAGAGAAGAACGGAGTTTCCATTTTATAAAGCCTTTTTAGGGTTCCGTAGTTCAAGTTTTTCGTCAAGTTTCGTCATGGCCGTCCTTGGTTTACTGTCCAAACGGTTGTTGCTACAAAGATGTAACTTTGCAGGGATGTAGGAAAATGGCCTTAGGGAGGAAATGTAGCCTTCTCCTAATAGCCGTGCCCAGATGGAGTTGTAGTGGACTGTATTATGTTGTAGATAGGGGCAGATCCAGTGAAACAACAGCGTACAACTTTCACACGTCTATATTGAACCACGTACACGAGAGAAGAGAAAACGGATACATATTTCTGCAGTGTTGCCACCACACACGTTCTTATGTACTAACACCGATATGGCTGAAGGTCAATTTGACCATACCGTTGGTAAATTACATGTTGGTTTCCCAACATACTGCCCAACTGAGAAGTATGCTATTCCAGTTATACAAAAAACAAATGTCTTGATCAAAGCCGAACAAAATTCTTAAAATAAAGCAATCGTTATACATAGAGAAATAGTGGGCATAGAATATACATATGAAAACAAATTGTTTTACATAATGTGAAATTTACAATAGAAAACAAAATAAGCGTGTACCTTGAACATTAGCTTACTATAGTTTTTTTTTTTTTTTAACGTGGTCGGTGATGCATTTACGCACTTCGCCGTCTCGCTGCGGGGGGGAGCGAGACGGCTTCGTGTGGGACTCCCGGCCCTAGGATGAAAACGGGCCGGACTACCCACTAAAACCTATCCACGGTGTTTCTCCTTCGCCTTAGCCGGGCCCCCGGATAGGCAGAAACTGCTAAGCGACGGCGGCCCGGCAAAGGGGCGCTCGTTTAAGCTCAATATAGGGGGGGCTTGGCCCCCCCAAACGACATAGAAGCGACGCCCCTGAAACACATAAGGGGCGTCGAACTCCTCAGGGCCTTTCGCGTGAGCGGTGGGCCCCCCGACCCACCGCCCACGGCCCTATCAGTCGGGGGCTTGGGCGTATGCAATACGCCGTCGCCCCCTGACTGGTGCCCGGCGGGGCGGAAGCGTGCGGCCTGCATGCTCCCGTTCCCGTAGGGCCTCTCTCTTTGCCGCCATCACCTCCCGAGCGAAGGAGGCGACGGCGGCCCAACATACTTCGCTGCCGGCCATAGAAAGAATGACGGCCGGCAGCGAACCTATACTGCCGATAACGCCCGTGAGGGCCAACCTCTGCGTGTCCCAGGCGGCGCACACAGCGAGCGTATGCTCCGCCGTATCTACGGCGCCGCCTGCGCAGTGATGACAAAGGGGCTCCGACAGGATCCCCACCACTTCCCACAGGAATTTGGCAAAACAGCCATGACCCGTGAGAAGTTGGGTGAGGAAGTAGGTCGGAGCCCCCTGCGCATGCTCCACCCACTGGCGGAGCACGGGACCGATGGCCCCCACGAGCACCCGGCTCGCGGTCGGAGCCGCACATCTCAAGGCCCATTGCCGGAACAGATCGTCGCGAGCCTCCTGTCTCCAGCGGTCGACCTGCTCCGGCAACGGGCGACCTCCTACTTGTCGCACCAGGGCGCCCTCCTCGTAGACCCTCTTGAGGACCCCTGCTTCGAGATCCCACGGGGGACTTCGTGCCAACAGGCACGCCGCCTCAAAAGACACGGTGTGGTACGCCCGTGCAGCCCTCTGCACCGCGATCCGCTGCGGTCGTCGCAGCTGGACCACGTTCGCGGCGCCAAGGGCATCCGCCCAAATAGGCGCTCCGTAGAGTGCCTTGGAGCGCACCACACCCTCGTAGAGGCGGCGGCAAGCACTTCCCGGTCCCCCTTTATTGGGGAGCAGCCTACTGAGCATCCCGGCAAACGTCACCAGCTTTGGTGACAGCCGCCGGAAATGCTCGATGAACCCCCACCGGCTGTCGAGCAAGAGACCCAGATATTTAAGGGTCTTCCCGACAACGATGGAGGTGCCACTCACCACAATTTGGGCATCCCGAGGGGGTCTCATCCGAGGCCCATGGAAAAAGATGGCCTCGGACTTTTCGAGGGCCACCCTGAGGCCGAGCGCCCTGATGCGACTGACGACCTGGGCCGTGCCTGCTGTGGCAAGCACGGCAGCGTCTCGGAAAGTGGGTCCTCGCGCGGTGACAAGGGTATCGTCGGCGTAACAGAGTACGCCGACGCCCTGAAGAGTGGCACCGCGCAGGACCCAATCATAGCCTACGTTCCACAGGAGCGGACCCAGCACCGACCCCTGTGGAACACCACACGACATTTCCCTGCGGACAACGGCCGACCGAGCCGGGTAAGTGATGGCCCGGTCGACGAAGTAGTTCGCAAGGACGCGCCTGAGGTACCACGGTACGTTGTGGTACCTCAGCGCTTCGGCAATTGTTGGCCAGGGGAGGGTGTTGAAGGCGTTGGCTATGTCGAGCGACACAGCCAACACCACCTGCCCCTGGCCAACGGCATCGTCGACGCTGTCCCTGAGTCGGGACACGGCGTCGAGAGTGGACCTCCCGCGACGAAAGCCGTATTGGCCACTACTTAGATTCGGCCTCGCCCCCTCCAGATGCTCGACGAGACGCGCAGCGAGCACCCGCTCGAAGAGCTTGCACATCTCGTCGAGCAGAACGATGGGGCGGTAGGCCGACGGCGACTCCGGGGGACGCCCGTGCTTACGAAGCAGCACGAGCTTCCCCGTTTTCCATCGTCGCGGGACCCTTCCAGACGCCAAACAGTCCGACATAAGGGACAGCGACTCTTCTTCAATTTCCGGCATGACGAGGCCGACGACTCGCCCAGGGACGCCATCGGGACCAGGGGCGCGATTCCTGAGTTTTAACTTTAGGACCGCCACCCCCAGTTCGACGTCGGATACGGGCGGGACGGCCTCGTCATCCGGCACTTCCCGGCTTGGTGCCATACGGGGAGGGACCCACTCTTCCCGCGCAGGGAAGAGGGAGCTGACCACTTCGTCTACAAATTGGGGCTCGAGAGAGGTGGTGAGAGGGGGCGCCCAAGGCTTGAGCTTCTGGCTCACAACCTTGTAAATGTGCCCCCATGGATCCCCATTTAAACTCTCGAGCCCCTCGTTCCAGGCCGCGTTCTTGGCGGCTCGAATTGCCGAGCTAAAGGCCGCCCGAGCGGCCCGGTACGCGGCGAGCAAAATCTCCTCCTGGGCAAGGTCTCTCCGGCGCCTCCCGCGACTGCGGGTATACCGTCGCTGAGCTGCGTGACAGGTTTTTCGCATCTCAGCGAGGTGAGGCCGCCACCAGTACACCTGCCTTCGCGGGGGTACCGGCCTTGCCCTCTGCATCGCCGCGTCGCAGACGCGAGCCATCGCACCGGCGAGATTCTCCGCCCTCGCGTCTACGTCCAGACCGTTGACATTAGGAGCGGCCCAGCGCTCGACAATTGCCGCCTCTCTGGCAGCTTACTATAGTTATGTTAGGTATATTCTAGAGTAACATGAAACATATATTAACCAAACAATTTTTTGATGTTGCCTAGATAAATTGAATGTTGTAAGTAGCAAAACAAACTTAAACTTAAAACAGTACATAATATGGATGCATGTAAATTAAACCTGACTATCAGGGTCTACAGGCAAGACACAATTGAACGCTTATGGACGGAGCCATTAGCAGTTTTTACCTCAACTACTCTAACCTTGTTATCGGATCCAGGGTACACCCGAACGACTCTGGCCATGGGCCAGTACATAGGTGCAGTATTATCGTCCTTCAATATGACCAGCTAGCCTACTTTTACATTAGGTTGTGGATCTCTCCACTTTGGACGTGACTGTAACATATTCAAATAATTTTTACTCCAAACCTTCCAAAATGATTTTTTTATATTAGTACATAATTTCCAAAATTTTAAATTGCTTGTATGTGCATCAGGAAAATTAGGTTCTGGGTAACTATTCAAAGCAGTGCCTATAATAAAATGACCTGGTGTCAGACAAGAAAAATCATTTGCATCTGAGGACAAGGGCATCAATGGTCGGCTATTTAAAACAGACTCTATTTGACATATTACAGTATTTAGCTCTTCATAGGTTAACAAGGCTTTCTGAACTACTCTTTTCAAATGGAATTTCAAACTTTTCACTCCAGCTTCTGCTAATCCAGCAAATGTAGGTGAATAACATGGCAAAAAGTGAAAATTAATATTATTCTGAGATGTAAAAGTATGGATCTCCTCTTGGTGTTCCTTAGAACTTTGCAATTTATACAAATCATGTAATTGACTGCGTGCACACTTAAAGGTTGAGGCGTTATCACAATAAATGTCAGTGGGCAAGCCTCTGCGTGCTATAAATCTTTTTAGACAAGCTAAGAATGTGTGTGCTGCGGGTTGCGTTGCCTGAGGGTGTCGGCGTAACGTGCTACGCCGACGATACCCTCGTCACGGCGCGGGGTGCAACGTACCAGGAGGCAGCACTCAAGGTCACGACGGGTGTTGCTCAAGTCGTGGGTCGAATACGGCGGCTGGGACTGGAGGTGGCCTTGCACAAGTCCGAGGTTCTGTGTTTTCACAGACCTCGGAACGGTCCACCTGAAGGTTCCAGCATAAATGTGGGAGGCGTTAGCATCGGCATCAAGCCCTCGATGAAGTATCTAGGGATCGTACTTGATAGCCGATGGAACTTCGGACCACATTTCCGAAGTTTGGCCCCCAAGGTGACACACGCATCGGTCGCGCTTTCGCGACTGATGCCCAACCTAAAGGGACCCAACGCTTCCTGCAGGAGACTGTACCTGGGGATCGTGCGGAGTATGGCCCTATACGGGGCTCCCGTATGGGCGGCGCGGTTGACGGCCAATAACTCAACGCTCCTTAACAGACCGTTGAGGACCTTGGCCGTCAAAACAATAAAGGGCTACCGCACGATCTCCGGAGAGGCTGCATGTCTCCTAACCGGGACCCCTCCATGGGACCTGGAAGCGAGAGCCCTTGCGTCATTGTTCCAATGGCGCAAGGAGGCGCTGGAGCGGGACCACAGGCCTGCGTCTCGAGAAATCGATGACCGGCGGTCCCAACTCCGACAGGATCTCATGGAGTCATGGAGGGTGCGACTTGAGCAACCCAAGTGGGGTGCCACCATCATCGCGGCGGTGAGACCGATCATGGACGATTGGCTGGCAGCATGGTGACCTCACGTATCGTGCGACGCAGATCGTTACCGGGTATGGATGCTTCGGTAGCTATCTGTTTCGCATCCATCGTGAGGTCACACCCCGGTGTCAACACTGCGAGGTTTCCGACGACGACACCGCACTCCACACGTTGGTGGAGTGCTCAGCGTGGGCGAGTCAGCGCCGGGACCTCGTAGTGGGTCTGGGCGTGGATACCCTCTCGCTGGAGACCATGCTTCAAGCCATGGTCTCCAGCGGGAGTAGGTGGAACGCGGCCGTGTCCTTCTGCGAGCAAGTCGTGCTCGCGAAGGAGGCGGCCGAGAGGGAGAGGGAGCGTGCCCTCCCCGCCGAGTTCCGTAGTCAGCGGCGAGGCCGCCGCAGACTCATCTACGCCCAAGACCATCGACCTCCATGATCGGGGCCTGAGGACGGCGGGATCGCCACCCGTCGTCCTTACAGAAGCAGGCTAGAAGGGTTGCGTGCTGCGGGGCCTTTGCCCCATAGCACGCAACCAGATTCACTCACTGACGCGGGATAAAACCCTACCCCCAACGACGCGGGATTCTCATCCCGACCCAACCCCCGCAGAGACCACAGAGGTGGTCAAAGTCCGCCGGGCGCCACTGGAAATACGTTCTGCCTGTAACCAGAGACGCCCGGCAACGGACGTTAGAGCGGCCGCGGCCTTGGTCGCGGAACTAAAAAAAAAAAAAAAAAGCTAAGAATGTGTCTGTTTTCAAGTCAGACATTAATTCTAAATGTATTGCCTTGGTGACAAAACACACAAAAACACAAACATATGCCTTCGTTTCCAAGGCCTTTCTAATTCTACTTTGCCTTATCAAAATTGGACCAGCAAAATCCATAGCAATTTTTTCATAAGGACGACATACATTTATTCTATCGTGGGGAAGAGAGCCCATTAGCTGTTTGTGCTGCAAGTGCCTTTCAACTTAAAACATGTTATACATTTATGCACTACCTTTTTAATCTCTCTCATGCCATGAACAGCAGGGGCAGCTGTGGTCGAAGCAGCACGCTGCATCGAACCCTGCTCGTGATGATGCTCAGAAGGCAGCAGCACCTGGAAGAATATGTCGGCACCCAGTAAGATATGGATAACACTTGGTATGTTAAAGTCCTTATCTGCAAGTGGGATATCTAATGGTAAATTTAGATTTTCCAAGTTAATTTTAATTTGCGGTAACTTAGAAGTAATTTTGTCTAACTTGTAACAAGTGACGTTAATCTGAAACTCATTTGTCAAAGAATGTAACTGAATATTGACACTTTCTCTTAAATGTTTAGTTGTGTTACCAATACCTATCACCAGAGCTTGTATATGCTTGGTTTTTACTTTTAATAGGTCCACAAGTTCACTAGTGATGAATGAGGTCTGTGACCCACTGTCAAGGAGAGCCTTGACGTGGTACACTGTGCCGTTGCTTGCCACAATCTTGACCCTGGCGGGGGGCAGAAGTACCTGCTCAGAGTTGGATTTCAAAAACAATGAAATTGGTGATTGCTTGTCATCCTGATGCAGCAAGGTGTTATGCCCTTGTTTGCAATGGTCACATTTGAAGAAAAATCTACATTTTTTGCTGTGACCGTTGAGGCATATCTGGCAAAGTTTATTGTCAGTGACATATTTGATTCGCTCACTAGCTGACTTAGCTTTAAATTGTGGACAGTTAAATAATTTATGAGATGACTTACATAGGAAGCAGCCAGCAGGCGACTGAGTTGTCCTTCTGTTGGCCATATTTGAAGCCTTAGCCATATTGAAGGCTGTTGTCGCTCCGCATTCTCAAGTGCGAGTGCTCTTTTATCTAAGAATTCCAACAGGCAATTTATGGTTGGTTTTTGATCCCGAGATAACTGAAATTCCCTATTACATATCACATCAAGTTTCCTAGTCAGAATGCATACAACAAGTGGGTCCCATGCACCTATGTCGTGCCCTAAGTTTTTTAAAGCTGCCAGCTGCTGTTTGACAGTAGAAAGAAACTGACGAATATTGACAGCAGTTGACTTGTGTATGGGAGGCATATCCAACAAAATAGATACGTCATGATCATTGGTGATTTTATAGGAGTTATTGTATCGTTCGTCAATGATAGTTTTTGCTTCTAAGTAGCTTTCAGACACTAAAGGTAAATTTTTAATAAGCTCTAAAGGTTCACACTGTAAAAAACTACGCAGATAAAATAACTTTTGAACACTTTCCAAGGCGGGGTTCTTGTCGATGAGAGCATCGAAAAGACTAATAAATGATTTATATTGAGAATACTGACCTTGGAAATATGGAACAGAAATTAGTGGTAGTTTACACTGTTTCACAGAGGTCTGGGACTTAGTTGGCGGGCATGACACTTCTTTGGAAAGTAATTTCTTTATGACAACAAGTGTGTCCATGACCTTGGCATCGACTTCAATGTCGACGGCACTAGGATCGGACGCGCAAATTTCCAAATTAATGGCATCGAACTTTTCGTAAGTGGCCCTTAGGCGTTCTTCTTTAACTAACAAAGATTCGCGGCTAGTATCGACACTATTGCTATCAGCAAAGTAGTTAATATGTTTTGTAATTGTGCCCTTTAACGCAGACCTTTTCCTTAGCAAAGCCCTGTCGAGTTCAGTCTTGTTGACTGTATTAACCTCAGTCGTCATCTTGCCAGTTACACTTTACACAAATAATTATAGATAGTTTACAGAAATAAACAGGTTTAAGCACACTAAAGTCCCAAAGCGCAATTATTTTAAGAATTTGTTCAAAGTTCAAACGCAAAACAAACGCATTACGAAAGTAAGATGCTAGTTTCTTTCTTCACCGACGTAGGTAATGGCGTAGTCGCAGTCACTCGCAGCAACTTGGGCGTCCAATCAGAGATGCTGGCATTGGCAGCAGCGTCACGGTTGATGCAGTAGTAGCTTGGGGAAACACTATCCGACCAATAGTGAGCAAGGGAACGCGTCTTTGACAGAAGCGTTGCTTCCAATTGGTTCTCTACTTGACACTTCTGTAGGCACGCAAAATTTGATTTTGCGAATCAGGTTGATCTGCTTGTCGCGACGCCTTCGGCGCCGGAAACGGAAACTCAACTCGAACTCCAACACGTATAACACTTTTAGGTACTTGTATTTTTGCAAAAAACCATGAATACTATGACTTTTATTGACGAATAATTGATGATACACTTTTATGCACACACTATTCTTGATAGATGCGAACATGATTGCTCGACTTCTGTACGTACTTCCGGACGCGTGATGTCGAAGCTGTACACGGCGCACTCACTGTCGATGGACCATGTAGGAAAATGGCCTTAGGGAGGAAATGTAGCCTTCTCCTAATAGCCGTGCCCAGGTGGAGTTGTAGTGGACTGTATTATGTTGTGGCAGTTGGGGCAGATCCAGTGAAACAACAGCGTACAACTTTCACACGTCTATATTGAACCACGTACACGAGAGAAGAGAAAACGGATACATATTTCTGCAGTGTTGCCACCACACACGTTCTTATGTACTAACACCGATATGGCTAAAGGTCAATTTGACCATACCGTTGGTAAATTACATGTTGGTTTCCCAACAAGGGATGAGTGTATTTATTACATCAACAAAGTACCTAACATAAAAACATGAAAAATATTTTTTTGACAGGTCTTTTTAAAACATTTAGAGGTTTCTAATTCATTTTTTTGATTTAAGAATCCATTTGTGAGATATTCAACTTTAAAGCTCATTTTACTGTGAAAACAGTATGTGTGTGTGTGTATGTGTCTAAAAGCGGCTAGCTCTGAAAATATATACATGATGATAGTCCATGTACTGAACTTTAAAGGAAAACTATAAGGGGTTTGATTGTCTGTGATGAAATCTGTTAGTTCAGGAGTTATAGACGCTATTATTGGTGACTACGGAACCCTATTCTATGCGAGGCCCGACATGCAATTGGTCGGTTTTTTTAGATAAAACGACACAACATTTCGTTGATGTCGCACGTTGATGAAATGTTGTTTCCACTCCACCGTTAAATCTACACAACCAAACCAGCTTTAGCTTAAGCCGATAAAACGTTGAACAAAACCTAGCCTTTTCGAGGCACTAACGAGCTCGCCACAAAAAACTTACGACTGCCCCCGCGACACGCCGCCGCCGCGCACTCGCAACTTATCTCTAAATTCTGCCTGAACAGTGAGAAAAGGAATGAATAAAATCGCCGAAGGCTATAAACCACGCCTGAAGAGGATGTACTTACAAACGGACAAGGTTTTGTCAAATTGTCAAATTTACTGCTTCGGTGGCGTGGTCGGTAGTGTATCCGCTTTCGACGACGGAGTTCTCTCGGGTTCGATTTCCAGCGGGAAAAACTTTGTGTGATGACACATACGTTTGTACCGAAGCAAGTATGGATGTTTCCTATGTATAATATGTACGTAGGTCACACTATAAGTTTTGCGTAACTTAAAGAAACAACATGTTAAAACCAAAATATTATGTTTATTGCTTTTCAAAATACTCTCCTTTACATTTTAAACATTTTTTCATGCGATGGAACCATTTTTTAAAACAGGAGGACCACAGATCTGAAGGCATGTTTTCTAAGTTTCTGATTGAACGCTATCACTGCCTCTTCGGAGTTAGTAAAAGTGAAACCTCTCATCAAATCTTTGATTTTGGGGAAAATTCAGAAATCACAGGGTGCTAGGACGGTGCTATGCGCAGGATGGGTGACGAGTTGTACATTTTTGGAAGCTAAAAATGACTTTGTTGAAGCGTTGTTATGATGTAGGAGAACGCGGCCTTTGGGTCGTCTTTCGCGAACTTTTTCTAACACCCTGGGTAAACAAATGGTAGAATACCACTCGGCATTAACACTCTTTTGATATTCAAGTGGAATTGCACAGATGGGAGCCGTAGCTGAGAAAAAAAAACGCGATAATTTTTTTACCAATGTTTCTCGCCTGCCTCACTTTTGTTGGCTTGTTCTCATTTTCAAACACCCATTCACAAGATTGCTTTTTTTTTCGGATTCAAAACAATAAATTCACGTTTCGTCTCCTGTGACAATGTCATAAACAGCATTAGAATGTCCGTGGTCGTACTTCAGTAGCATCTGTGAGCACCATTCCACGCGAGCCCGCTTCTGCTCCGCTGTCAGTTCACGAGGGATCCAACGACAACAAAGTTTCCGAACTTTCAATTCTTCGTGTAAAATTTTCTGGATTTTACTCATACCAATCCCCAATAGTCCTCGAAATGTATCATAGGTAATCCGCGGGTTTTCTTCAATTAACCGCTTAACAGTAGCCACATTATTTTCGTTGACGGCAGTTGAAGTTCACGAAATTCGTCATATAAAGAACCTCTCTCAAATTCAGCAAACCATCGCCTCACGGTGCTCAAACAAGGTGCTTCTCTCCCAAAAGCATTTTGAAGACGAGCGGTACAGTCTTGCGGAGAGAGAGAACTTTAAAAATCTTAAAAAATCATCGCTCTAAAATCTTTTAGACTTAATTCCATTTTCGTTGCATACGTGCATGTAGAACTTTTATGTGTGATAAAAAATAATTGACAAATGATTTCCCGCCAATTGTTTTTTTATTACTAAGAAGGTTGCAACGTTTAAAAAAATATAACATTCGAAATTCAAACAGTTCCCCATGTATGTATTTACAAACAAAACCTTTACCTAGTACTCATATCACAAGCTCTGCTTAGTTTGAGACTAGATGGGGTTGTATGAATTGTCCTAATATATTATTATATTATTGGGCGGAGCGAAGCGAAGCTCTATCTTAGACGACAAGTGTAAATCGTTTGTGTGCCAACTCCTCCGAAACAGCTCGACTAAAAAAAAATTAAGAAAATTTGCTCCGCTCAACATTTGCAATTAGTAGCATGCATTGCATACCTAGTTAAAATCATGCCCAAAGTACCTGAAAGTGGTAACAGTCTCGTAGATGGAGGTCCCTCAGTCACAGAATAGGGAATAGTACTTACATACAGAACTTGCACTCCGACGTTAATTAAATCACATTCTTTGTTGGGTTGTCAAATAATCCTAACAACGTGTTCTTACTAGTAAAAACGCGTTGAAACTAAAAATGGGAACTTGTGTTAGCATTAACAAAACATTAGGTAGGTACAGTTCGCGAGGTGTAAGCTGAGCTTTGCATTTGTGTGAGTGCACGTACTTACGTGAACGTACAATATGACCTGTTTTACACACAGCTAGACATAGCCTTTTTACTTTACTTTTCGTGATCATTCACACAAATGCTAAGCTCAGCTTACGCCTCGCGAACTGTACATGACCTATAGTTTTGTTAAAAAAGAATGATACAGTAGCTGGAAGCGAGGTTATTGCCTCTAACCGGTACTTTTAGAGTTTTCGAAACGAAAATCTCTTATACAACAGTAATGTCCGTCCGTCCGTGAACTACTTTCAACTCGAGAACGGTAAGAGCTAGAGACTCAGTGTAAACGCCAATCGACTCAGCATGGTCAAAGACCTCTAAAATTAACTTGACCTTTAACCTCAATCTCAAGGTCAAGGTTAAAACGAGGTCAAATCGTGAACGGTAGTTAGAGACTCAAGACCAGCTGCAATCAAGTCAGCATGGTCAAAGACCTCTAAAGTGATGTTGAACTTTTTTTTTTCTTTTTTAGTTTTTAGTTTTTATGAAAAACTTTCGAAAACTCTAAAATATATGGCAAATTCTTGCCATATTTTTAACTTGTTTACTGATATTCGGTAGGTGCACCACTTATGGGTAAGGTTAGTTTACCCCTCAAGATCTTGGTTAATGCACCCATATGTATTAACTGTTATCAAATAACTATTATGGACGAGTCTCCATTCCTTCCTAGTTCTCCTCACTTTTATTGTAGTAAGTAGTTTAAAATTATTCTCATCTTGTAAATTACTTGTATGAGTTATAAAAGCTGGGTCCGTTTCGATACATGTATGCAATTTGAAGGCAACATATATTCCATAATATAACTACTACCTCATATAATACTATTAAACAATAGTATTCCCGTTAATCCCTCTGGCTAGCTGGTTTGTGTTAGGAGTAGATTCACGTCAGTACCTATATTTTTAAATAAATAAATATTTTAGACGTTCTTACACAACATCATCTAGCCCAAACTAAGCCATAAGCTTGTGCTATGGGATCTAGACAACTGATAAACATACTTATATATTTCTAAATACATACATAATATACATAGAAAACACCCACACTCCGAAACAAACATTTGTGGATCACACAAATATTTGATTCGACCCGGGAATCGAACTCGAGACTCCGGAGTTATATAATAGTGTATAACTATATAAATGTCGGTGCGATTAGTATTTCTGGTAGTAGTTATATAGGTGAAGGCTGGAAGTATTGTCAGTTAACTTGACCGACTTAGCATAGAAACGTTTTAAACATTAAGTTAAGTTTTTGTTGTATAAAAGGTATATTATAGTCGTGTAAAAACCGGAATTACTAGTTTTATACGTTAATACCTCCAGGCAAGTTTAGGGAGTGACTGCAGCCAGGCGCCACTGGAAATACCTTCTGTGATGCATACCAGTGACGCCCGGCAATGGACGTAAGAGCGGACTTAAAAATTAAAAAAAGGGAGTGACTGGTCGATAGTATGTATAAATGTGTAGCGTGTGTCTTTCCAAGTGGCTGAGTGTTGTTGGTGGAATGCTCAGCGTGGGCAAGTCAGCGCCGGGACCTCGTTGTGGGCCTGGGCGTAGATACGCTCTCGCTGGAGACCATGCTACAAGCCATGTCTAGCTGGAGCCAGTGGAACGCGGCCCTTTCCTTCTGCTACCAGGTAATGCTCGTGAAGGAGGCGGCCGGTAGGGTGAGGGAGCGTACCCTCCCCACTGAGTTCCGAAGTGTGCGGCGAGGGCGCCGTAGACGTGACTACGCCCAGGACCATCGACTTCCATGATCGGGTCCTGAGGACGATGGATTAGCACCCAACCGTCCTTACAGAAGCAGGCTAGAAGGGCTGTGTGATGTGGGGCTGCACCCCACGCACGCCTTCACTCACCGACGCAGGATACAACCCGACCCCAAAGATGCGGGGTAACACCCGACCACCACGCAAAGGCCACACAGGTGGCCAAGGTCCGCCGGGCGCCACTGGGAATTCTTTCAGTGTCTACCGGAGGCGCTCGGCAATGGACGTAGGTGCGGCCGCGGCCCCAAGCCGCAGATTAAAAAAAAAAGTGGCTGCGTACCTACTTACTGCTGGAAAAAATATGTTCAATGTTAAATTGCATACATGTGTAGAAACCAGGATTCAGGTTAAATTGTGATAATGTTCAGATATATTACTATCTTTGTCCAGTATCTTATCGCTCACGTAGTAAACATTATTTAATCTGTATATAGTCTTCTAAGATTTTTTTTCATTTATAGTCTAACCAAAGCATTTTTAGTTGTGTACTATGTATTATGTTTAGGCTCAAATCACACCGGGACTAGTCGAGACGGGGTGAGCAGTAGCGTGTAGTCGCGAGATATCAAGCGTTTCTAAATCTTACGATATTGTAATTAAGTTTATCGTAATCTTGTTATTAAAACTGCTCGCCACTTCGCTGGCCTCTCGGTGTGATTTGAGCCATAGAGTATTAAATATTTAGAGCTTATGTATTGAGGACTATTTAGACTATTTTAAACTATCAAGTGCGGGCTATCCAACGATGTAAGTTGTTGGATCAATCTGTGCTTGATCGACTACGCCTGGAAGTATTATCTACTCGTACAGCTCCAGTGTCAACGAGAGCACCGTCACCTGTGACACAGACGGTTGCTACAAGTGCGACGTTAGCGGAACCCGCACTCGACGCAGGAAATGATACGAGTGATACGTCTATCCAGGTAAGCGAGCAATTGAGGAGTACTTTGGAAGATGTGATCTCGCAGTATAGGTTTATACCTAATTCTAGACCGCGGCTACCACGCTTGCCAATGCATAAGCGAAATCTGGCGTTGATGGGAGCCCTAAATGCATTGCTAGAACCGTACTTACGGACTAGTAGTGATTTGCTTGATACTCACTCGATTCTTTACTGTGGAGCGATTGCCGCTTGTCGTGTTGCACGCGTTAAATTCCCTGAAGTTAACCGTGCACCACGACCGGATGGTGTTCCCGTATGGCAGGCAAGAATCGAGCGACGTATCGGCACATTTAGGACTCTCATTGCAAAGCTTATCTCTTTCAGCCGGGGAAATAGTCGTCCCCGGGTCATGCGTTTCGTGACTCAGGCATTTGCTGGGACCGGTATTCGTCCCCAGCAATACTTAGCCAATGTCACGGAACGTATTGACTTTCTGAAACAGAAAGTGTATGCATGGGCAAGCCGTATCCGTCGTTATAGAGAGCGTGTAAATAGATACTGGCAGAATCGCATCTTCCAAAGTGACCAAAGGAAGGTGTACCGAGAGTGGGAGGGAACTGGACAACGTTTGAGCGACGGACAACTGCCAGATGCTCACACCATGAATCAATTTTGGCGTGACATATGGTCGGTACCCGTCGAACATTCGGAGGGCGACTGGATCCGTGTCGTCGAGCGTGAATGCAGTATCATCGAACCCATGGAGTCTATTACCATAGACTCCGAAGACGTTAGTTGTGCAATTCGTACGGCCCCGAACTGGAAAAGTCCTGGGCCGGATGGATTGGACAACTTTTGGATAAAGTGGGTTCAGAGTTCGCATGAACGTTTGGCAACACAGTATCAAGAAGCCCTTGAGTCTGGTTCCTTACCCGCTTTCATGACCACTGGCATCACCTTCCTGCTCCACAAATCAGGTAGTACCACGGAACCTAAAAACTATAGACCCATCACTTGCTTATCTACCATCTACAAGCTCCTTACATCTATTCTGAGAAGTAAAATAAACTCGCACATAGTATCTAATAATATCTTAGATAACGCTCAGAATGGATGTAGGGCTGGGTCTCGTGGTACTAAGGAGCTACTCCTCATTGATATGGCCATTAGCCAACAAGTCAAGCGGAGTAGGGGCGTCCTCTCTACTGCCTGGATTGACTACAAGAAGGCCTATGATTCGGTGCCTCATTCATGGCTGAGGAGGATTTTAGAGTTGTATAAAATTAATCCGACTCTTAAATCCTTCTTAGTCTCGTGTATGGGGCAGTGGACCACAGTCCTTCGTCAACCAGGTAGTGGTGGGCACGCCTCTGACCCGCAAGGCTTGATAAGGATCGAGCGTGGTATATTCCAGGGCGACAGTTTGAGTCCATTGTGGTTTTGTTTAGCACTGAATCCACTTAGCACATTGCTGAAGGATTCAGGGCTAGGCTATCGGTTTCGTAGAGGGGGTGAGGTTATATCTCACCTGATGTACATGGATGACCTCAAACTGTTCACATTGAAGCACCAAGATTTAGTGACATTATTAAAAACTACGGAAGTTTTTAGTAATGCCATTAAGATGGAGTTCGGTGTTGATAAGTGTGCGGTTATGCATGTACAACGGGGGAAGGTTGTAAATTCACCGAATTTACAACTTTCTGAGATAATAACTCTCAGATCTCTCTCCGAGACCGAAACATACAAATACCTAGGTATGTCAGAGTCATTGGGTATAGCGGTAGAGGATATTAAGAAATCGGTGAAAGAACGTTTTTTTGGCCGCCTGACAAAAGTTCTTAACAGTTCTTTGTCCGGTGGTAACAAAATGCGGGCTTTCAACGGTTGGGTGATACCTTTATTGTTATACTCCTTTGGCATACTTAGGTGGACTCAAACGGAACTAGACGCCCTGGATAGGCGAGTCCGTCAACAACTGACATTGCATCGAATGTTACACCCACGATCTTCTGTCATGAGACTGTACATTCCGCGGAAGTGGGGGGGTCGAGGCTTTTTGAATGCCAAGAACCTCCACAACCGTGAAGTGTGCAGTCTGAGAGATTACTTTCTACAGAACGGGTGTGACATTCATTGCGATGTCGTGATGGTTGACAAGGGCCTAACACCTCTTTCCTTGGCTAACGAGAACTGGCGTAAACCAAAGGTGCTAGGTACTGAAGACCGTAGGGACGTATGGAAGAGTAAGGAGCTACACGGGCGGTTCTACCGGGTCTTAACAGGACCCGACGTAGACCTGCTCGCTTCGGTGAACTGGCTACGTTTTGGGGACCTCTTTGGGGAAACTGAAGGTTTTGCCTGTGCAATTGCAGATGAGGTTATCAAGACGAACAACTATCGGAAATACATCATGAAGGACGGTACGGTCGACATTTGTCGAGCATGCCACCGTCCTGGTGAATCACTTCGCCATATTATTTCCGGTTGTTCGTATCTAGCTAACACCGAGTACTTACATAGGCACAATCAAGTAGCCAGGATCATCCACCAGCAACTTGCTCTTCAATATGGCCTTATTGAGTTTGAAGTACCGTACTATAAGTACACACCAGTGCCAGTTCTTGAGAATGGTCGTGCAATGCTCTACTGGGACCGATCAATCATCACGGATAGGACTATTGTTGCCAATAGGCCCGATATCGTGTTGGTTGATCGGACCCAGCGTCGGGCAGTGCTCGTCGATATCGCCGTCCCGCATGACGAGAATCTCGTGAAGGCAGAGAAGGACAAACTTAGTAAGTACCTCGATCTAACCGCCATGTGGGACGTAGACTCGACGATCATTGTCCCGGTGGTCGTTTCGGCAAACGGATTAATAGCGAAGAGTCTCGATCAACATCTCAAGAGACTCTCGTTAGATTGTTGGATCAAGAGTCAGATTCAGAAGGCTGTTATCCTCGACACGTGCCGTATTGTTAGGAGGTTTCTTAGTCTGTAGCCTCCACCACCGGTAGTTTGGGTCCTACTCCGCTACTGGTGGGTCACTATTTTTTATATTTTTAAATGTATTTGTGTTTTTTATAAATGTATTTAAAAATGTATAAAATAAGAATAGAAATGAATAAACGATATAATAATAAAAAAACAAAAACACCGCTGACAGGTTGACGTCTTTCATATCGTTTTATATTGTAATTTAATTTTTTTTGGTGCAATTTATTACAATAGATCAGTTTTCAGAATCATTTTACACCATTATAAATAGCTAATATATATCACACTTGAAAATTATAAGGAATAACAAGAAAAACAGAATAAATTACCAACACAACAATGATGACAATTTGAACAATTTGACAACTCCGACAATAAGAAATATGAACAAAATTTTTACATGAATTACAATTTAAGATCAAAAAGACGAAAAGCGGAAACAACCAACGCACAACTAAGATCTGCGCCCGTCTCAACCCCGTCGGCTGCCTCCTCCAGTACCTCTGAAAGTGACGAGTACGTCACTCCGAGATGTAGCAGTGCGTCGAGTGATGAGATTGGGCCCTCGACGCCGTCGCCACCAACACCTGCGCGACGGAGATGTCGACCACCACCGGCCAGCTTGGAGACCCAAGTGGGGCATGCCCCACTCTCAGTGGCTCCCGCTATCGGTGGTGTAGTGCGTCGCATGAAGTGGACACCAATAATAAATGAACATGTCATGCGTGCGTACTATGAGGCCACAGACGGGGAAACTAACCTGACAGCGTATCGTTCTAGGATGCTTCCTCTGTTTCAGGTTCTTCAACCGACAGTTACCGTTTCCGTTCAACGACTTTCGGATCAGGTGCGGGCTATCCAACGATGCAAATTGTTGGATCAATCTGTGCCTGATCGGCTGCACCTGGATGTATTATCTACTCGTCCAACTCCTGTGTCAACGATGGCACCGTCGCCTGTAGCACAAACGGTTTCGATTAGTGCGACTTCAGTCGAGATTACACTTGACACAGAAGATGATACAAGTGATATATCTATTCAGGTAAGTGAGCAATTAAGGAGTACTTTGGAGGATGTGATCTTACAGTATAGGTTTACACCTCAATCTAGACCACGTTTACCACGCTTGCCCACTCATAGGCGAAATCTGGCGTTGATGGGAGCCCTAAATGCATTGCTAGCTCCGTACCTACAGACTAGCAATGATTTGCTAGATACTCACTCGATCCTCTACTGTGGAGCTATTGCCGCTTGTCGTGTTGCACGCGTTAAATTCCCCGAAGTTAACCGTGCACCACGACCGGATGGTGTTCCTGCATGGCAGGCGAGAATCGAGGGACGTATCGGCACATTTAGGGCTCTCATTGCAAAGCTAATCTGCTTCAGCCGGGGAAATAATCGTCCCCGGGTCATGCGTTTTGTGACTCAGGCATTTGCTGGGACTGGTATTAGTTCCCAGCAATACTTAACCAACGTCACGGAACGTATTGACTTTCTGAAGCAGAAAGTATATGCATGGGCAAGTCGTATTCGTCGTTATAGAGAGCGTGTGGATAGATACTGGCAGAATCGTATCTTCCAAAGCGATCAAAGGAAGGTGTACCGAGTGTGGGAGGGAACTAGGCAACGTTTGAGCGACGGGCAACTGCCAGATACTCACGCCATGAATCAATTTTGGCGTGACATATGGTCGGTGCCCGTCGAACATTCGGAGGGTAACTGGATCAGTGTTGTTGAGCGAGAATGCGATAACATCGAGCCCATGGAGTCTATTACAATAGACTCCGAAGACGTCAGTTGTGCAATGCGTACGGCACCGAACTGGAAAAGTCCTGGGCCGGACGGATTGCACAACTTTTGGATAAAGTGGGTCCGTAGTTCGCATGAACGCTTGGCAACACAGTATCAAGAAGCCCTCGAGTTTGGTTCCTTACCCGCTTTCATGACTACTGGCATCACCTTCCTGCTCCATAAATCAGGTAGTACCACGGAACCTAAGAACTACAGACCTATCACTTGCTTACCTACCATCTACAAGCTCCTTACATCTATTCTGAGAACTAAAATAAACTCACATATAATGTCAAATAACATCTTAAATAGTGCTCAGAATGGATGTAGGGCTGGGTCACGTGGTACTAAGGAGCTACTCCTTATTGACATGGCCATTAGCCAACAGGTTAAGCGGAGTAGGGGCGCCCTCTCTACTGCCTGGATTGACTACAAGAAGGCCTATGATTCGGTGCCTCATTCATGGCTGGGGAGGATTTTAGAGTTGTATAAAATTAATCCGACTCTTAAATCCTTCTTAGTCTCGTGTATGGGGCAGTGGACCACAGTCCTTCGTCAACCAGGTAGTGCGCTTCTGGTCCACGTGACTTGATTAGGATTGAGCGTGGTATATTCCAGGGCGACAGTTTGAGTCCATTGTGGTTCTGTTTAGCACTGAATCCACTTAGCACATTGCTGAAGGATTCAGGGCTAGGCTATCGGTTTCGTAGAGGGGGTGAGGTTATTTCTCACCTGATGTATATGGATGACCTCAAACTATTTACACTGAAACACCAAGATTTGGTGGCATTATTAAAAACTACGGAAGGTTTTAGTAATGCCATTAAGATGGAGTTCGGTGTTGATAAGTGTGCGGTCATGCATGTACAGCGGGGGAAGGTTGTAAATTCACCGAATTTACAACTTTCTGAGATAATAACTCTCAGATCTCTCACCGAGACCGAAACATACAAATTAGGTATGTCAGAGTCATTGGGTATAGCGGTAGAGGATATTAAGGGTATAGCGGTAGAGGATATTAAGAAATCGGTGAAAGACCGTTTTTTTGGCCGCCTGACAAAAGTTCTTAATAATTTTTTGTCTGGGGGTAACAAAATGCGGGCTTTCAACGGTTGGGTAATGCCTTTATTGTTGTACTCCTTTGGCATACTTAGGTGGACTCAAACGGAACTAGACGCCCTGGATAGGCGAGTCCGTCAACAACTGACATTGCATCGAATGTTACACCCACGATCTTCTGTCATGAGACTGTACATTCCACGGAAGTTGGGGGGTCGAGGATTTTTAAATGCCAAGAACCTCCATAACCGTGAAGTGTGCAGTCTGAGGAATTACTTCCTACAGAATGGGTGTGGCATTCATTGCGATGTTGTGATGGTTGACAAGGGCCTGACACCTCTCTCCTTGGCTAACGAGAACTGGCGTAAACCAAAGGTGCTAGGTACTGAAGACCGTAGGGACGTATGGAAGAGTAAGGAGCTACACGGGCGGTTCTACCGGGTCTTAACAGGACCCGACGTAGACCTGCTCGCTTCGGTGAACTGGCTGCGTTTCGGTGACCTCTTTGGGGAAACTGAAGGTTTTGCCTGTGCAATTGCAGATGAGGTTATCAAGACGAACAACTATAGGAAATATATAATTAAGGACGGTACGGTCGACATTTGTCGAGCATGCCACCGTCCTGGTGAATCACTTCGCCACATTATTTCCGGTTGTTCGTATCTTGCTAACACCGAGTACTTGCATAGGCACAATCAAGTGGCCAGGATCATCCACCAGCAACTTGCTCTTCAATACGGCCTTATTGAGTCCGAGGTACCGTACTATAAGTACACACCAGAGCCAGTTCTCGAGAATGGTCGTGCATTGCTCTACTGGGACCGATCAATCATCACGGACAGGACTATTGTTGCCAATAGGCCTGATATCGTGTTGGTTGATCGGGCTCAGCGCCGGGCGGTGCTCGTCGATGTCGCCGTCCCACATAACGAGAATCTCGTTAAGGCAGAGAAGGACAAACTTTCTAAGTACCTCGATCTGACCTTCGAGATAACCGCCATGTGGGACGTAGACTCGACGATCATTGTCCCGATAGTCGTTTCGGCAAATGGACTAATAGCGAAGAGTCTCGATCAACATCTCAAGAGACTCTCGCTAGACTGTTGGATCAAGGGTCAGATACAGAAGGCTGTCGTCCTCGACACGGCACGCATCGTTAGGAGGTTTCTCAGTCTGTGACCTCTACCGCTGGTAGTTTGGGCCCTGCTCCGCTACTGGTGGTGGTCTGACATGGATTTTTTTGTTTTATTATATGTAATTTTTCATATAAATATTGTAAAAAAAATTATGTTAAGAGAATAATTTGAATAAATGAGTATAATAATAATAATAATACGTACGCCTCTGATTCGCATGACTTGATAAGGATTGAGCGTGGTATATTCCAGGGCGACAGTTTGAGTCCATTGTGGTTTTGTTTAGCACTGAATCCACTTAGCACATTGCTGAAGGATTCAGGGCTAGGCTATCGGTTTCGTAGAGGGGGTGAGGTTATTTCTCACCTGATGTATATGGATGACCTCAAACTATTCACACCGAAGCACCAAGATTTAGTGACATTATTAAAAACTACGGATGTTTTTAGTAATGCCATTAAGATGGAGTTCGGTGTTGATAAGTGTGCGGTTATGCATGTACAGCGGGGGAAGGTTGTAAATTCACCGAATCTACAACTTTCTGAGATAATAACTCTCAGATCTCTCACCGAGACCGAAACATACAAATACCTAGGTATGTCAGAGTCATTGGGTATAGCGGTAGAGGATATTAAGAAATCGGTGAAAGAACGTTTTTTTAGCCGCCTGACAAAAGTTCTTAACAGTTCTTTGTCCGGTGGTAACAAAATGCGGGCTTTCAACGGTTGGGTGATACCTTTATTGTTATACTCCTTTGGCATACTTAGGTGGACTCAAACGGAACTAGACGCTCTGGATAGGCGAGTCCGTCAACAACTGACATTGCATCGAATGTTACACCCACGATCGTCTGTCATGAGACTGTACATTCCACGAAAGTGGGGGGGTCGAGGCTTTTTGAATGCCAAGAACCTCCACAACCGTGAAGTGTGCAGTCTCAGGGATTACTTCCTACAGAATGGATGTGACATTCATTGCGATGTTGTGAAAGTTGACAAGGGCCTTACACCTCTTTCCTTGGCTAACGAGAACTGGCGTAAACCAAAGGTGTTAAGTACTGAAGACCGTAAGGACGTATGGAAGAGCAAGGAGCTACACGGGCGGTTCTACCGAGTTTTAACAGGACTCGATGTAGACCTGCTCGCATCGGTGAACTGGCTGCGTTTTGGGGACCTCTTTGGGGAAACTGAAGGTTTTGCCTGTGCAATTGCAGATGAGGTTATCAAGACGAACAACTATCGGAAATACATCATGAAGGACGGTACGGTCGACATTTGTCGAGCATGCCACCGTCCTGGTGAATCACTTCGCCATATTATTTCCGGTTGTTCGTATCTTGCTAACACCGAGTACTTGCATAGGCACAATCAAGTAGCCAGGATCATCCACCAGCAACTTGCTCTTCAATATGACCTTATTGAGTCTGAAGTACCGTACTATAAGTACACACCAGTGCCAGTTCTTGAGAATGGTCGTGCATTGCTCTACTGGGACCGATCAATCATCACGGACAGGACTATTGTTGCCAATAGGCCCGATATCGTGTTGGTTGATCGAACCCAGCGTCGGGCAGTGCTCGTCGATGTCGCCGTCCCGCATGACGAGAATCTTGTTAAGGCAGAGAAGGACAAACTTAGTAAGTACCTTGATCTGTCCTTCGAGATAACCGCCATGTGGAACGTAGACTCGACGATCATTGTCCCGATGGTCGTTTCGGCAAACGGACTAATAGCTAAGAGTTTCGATCAACACCTCAAGAGACTCTCGTTAGATTGTTGGATCAAGAGTCAGATTTAGAGGGCTGTTATCCTCGACACGTGCCGTATTGTTAGGAGGTTTCTCAGTCTGTAGCCTCCACCGCCGGTAGTTTGGGTCCTACTCCGCTACTGGTGGGACACTATTTTTTATATTTTTAAATGTATTTGTGTTTTTTATAAATCTATTTAAAAATGTATAAAATAAGAATGTTATTAAATAAACGAAATAATAATAATAACCTGGCAACACTGCTACAAAACAGTCACATTTTTTTCTTGAGGAGCATTTATTAAAATATTTTACCTTTAATCTACAATAATACAAAAATATCATTCAAAACATAATAAAAGTACAAATATATATCTATTACAAAAAAATCAGCATGAAGAAATCCGGAAAAAACAAACATATATTTTATAAATTACAGTACACTTTGACACATTATGTCAGTGTAACAAACTGAAAATGATAATACGAAAATAAGACGAAAATCAAGAAAAAATATAATGTTGACAAGAGCTGGCGCCAAAAAAGCACATTTACCAACCCCGGACTTGTCGCACAGCTCCGCCTTACAGTCGTCGACAACTGTGACTACTGGTGAGGCGTCGAGCTCAAGCAGCGACGAGTTTTTCTCTCCGCCGACGTCACCTCTACCTGTACGTCGGCAGGGGAGAGGCCGGCCACCGACTGGCTTGGGACCCCGAGGCCCTCCGGCTTCGATTACGGACCCCGCTACCGGTGGTAATGTGCACCGCATTCGATGGAACTTCAGTATGAATGAAAACGTGATGCGGGCATATTTTGTGGCTACAGAGGGGGGAACTAACCTCACTGCGTACCGTGTTCGCATGCTACCTCTGTTTCAGGTACTTGAACCAGATGTCAACGTATCGGCACAACGCTTATCGGATCAGGTGCGCGCCATACAACGCTGTCACCTGTTGGATGACGCTACACTTGAGAGGCTACGCTTAGAAGTGTGTAGTGGTATCACGCCTTCTTCATTGCAATCATTACCTGTGCCATTACAAAGTAACCGTAATGAAATAACGCAAGAAAACATCATCTCAGATGTTGGTGAAGAAGTGAGTGATGCTGCTATACCTGTAAGTACTCAATACAATGAGGAATTAAGGAGCGCTTTGGAGCGAGCGATTGGTGAGTTTCAATCTGTCCCTATTAAGTGTAGACCGCGGCTTCCGCGTTTGCCCACACATAAAAAAAATGTGGCGCTAGTGTGTGCCCTAGACTCGATGTTAACATCGTTTTTTAACAACTGCAGAAACATTACTGATGCCCATTCCATTCTGTACTGTGCAGCTGTTGCAGTATGTCGAATAGCTGGTGTTAAATTTTTTAAACAAGAAACAGCTATTCGACCAAAGCCTGCTGTACCAGCTTGGCAGTGCAGAATTGAACGGCGCATCAACGAGGCTAGGGTGCTCATTGGCAAGCTACACTGCTTCAGGACGGGCAATACACGCCCGAGAGTCATGCGCTTTGTGACCCGTGCATTCGTGGGAACTAATATTAGGCCCTGTGAATACTCTGTTCGGGTCACAGAGCGCATCGATTACCTGAAGCAGAAAGTTTATGCGTGGGCGAACCGCATAAGGCGGTACAAAAAAAGAGTGGACAGATACACTCAGAATCGCTTGTTCCAAAAAAATGAGAGGTGGGTATATAGAGGGTGGGAGCGACCTTTTTTTTTTATTTTTTTTTTTTTTTTTTTTTTTTTTTTTTTTTTTTTATATTTGGTTCGCCAAATTGACGCCGCCCGCCTGGTGGTAAGTCGTGACGACGTCTAGCGATTGTGGGCCACTCTCACAGCACACATTACTATTGAGAGTGGCCCTCAACTTGACGACCTACTGATGTAGGTCTCTTCACGCTCCGCTTAAAGAACCCAGGATTATATGTGGGAGGAAACACGTGCACAGGCAGGGCGTTCCAGGCCACTATCGTTCGGCAGAGAAACGAACGTTTAAAACGTTCGGTTCTCGCGAACATGCTATCCACTGTGTGGGGGTGGCATCTCTGCCCGGCACGAGTCGTTCGGGATCGGAAGGAAGAGGGTGGGATCAGATTGAAGAGCTCTTCAGAACACTCGCCGTGGTAAATACGGTAGAATGCGGCCAAGGAAGCCATTGTTCGGCGCTGAGCTAGCGGCTCAAGGCTTCCCGTTACCTCCGGACAACCAATAATACGGATAGCCCGTCGCTGCATAGCGTCGAGAGCGTCCAGCAGATACTTCGCGGAGCCGTCCCAGAGGTGAGAGCAGTATTCGACGCAGGGTCTAATCTGCGTCTTGTACAGCAGACACCTCTGGTCCGGTGTAAAGAATCTCTTTACCTTATTCAGTATTCCTAGTTTCCGCGAAGCTAGCCCTATACATCTTTCGATGTAGTTTTTATTATTGAGCTCTCGACGAACGTCTATGCCAAGGATATCAAGGTTGTCCTTCATTGGTAATAATGCATTCTGAAGAGAGGGTAGGGGAAGGAAAGGGGATTTCTTCGCAGTAAATGCACACGCCTGTGTTTTGCGGGCATTGAACTCGACCAGGTTCTCGGTACCCCATTGAGAGATACTGTCGAGGTTACGGTCGAGATCAGCCACGAGTCGTCGTCTCTCCTCCTCAATCTCAGATCGCCCCGCCGTCGGACGAACCGAGTAACTCCCGTGCAGTGTGCTGTCATCTGCATAGCAATGAATGTTCCCGAGGGATAGCATATCATTGATATGCAGAAGAAAGAGAGTTGGTGATAGTACGGACCCCTGCGGTACCCCGGCATTCACTTGCAAGAAGCGAGAAGCCTGGCCATCGCAGAGGACCCGCACTCGGCGCTCGTTTAAAAAGCTGGCAATCCAGCTGCACAGTTGAGGAGGTAGACCATATGCCGGAAGCTTGGAAAGGAGCGAAGCATGCCAGACCCTATCGAAGGCTTTGGCGATGTCCAGGCTAATAGCCAAGGACTCGCCGTGCCTTTCCATAGCCCCACCCCAGACATGCGTTACGAATGCCAGAAGATCACCCGTTGATCGCTTTGGCCTGAAGCCGTATTGTCGATCATTGATTAGCGAGTGATCCTCTAGGAATTGCATGAGCTGCTTATTTATAAGGAGCTCAAGCACCTTGCAAATGACTGAGGTGACAGCTATGGGTCGATAGTTGCCTGGATCGGACCGATCCCCTTTCTTGGGGATCGGTTGTACGTTCGCCTCCTTCCAGACCTCCGGCACGAGCCCTGAAGAGTATGACAGGCGGTACAGACGCGTTAATACTGGAGACAACTCAGCTGCACATTTTCGTAGCACCACCGCCGGAATGCCGTCAGGGCCACTGGCTTTCCGCGTGTCGAGTGACCGCAGCACTGCCCGTACATCACATTGCCTGATAACAATATCAGGCATTGTGTGGCCACAGTTGGCGATGGCGGGGGGCTGCAGGCCACGGTCGTCGACCCGGGAATTAGCCGCAAAGAGGTCTGCGAGCATATCCGCTTTCTCTTGGGCTTTGTGAGCCAGTGTTCCATCTGGGTAACGCAGCGGTGGCAGCGAGGGCTGACAAAAGTTAGATTGCACGGCTTTGGCCAGTTGCCAGAATCCACGGCTGCCCGTGGGATGGGAAGTGAGCTCCTGACCAAGCCGCGCGACGCGCTGGGCATCCGCTCTCTTAAAGGCCCTCTTACTCGACTTTGTGGCCCGGTTGTACGCTGCTTTGAGGTGGCCCACGTTTGGGTCGCGCACAGCCCGGGCCCTGATCCAGGCGCGATATGCCGACTGTTTTTGTCGAACAGCTTTGGCACAATCTCGCCCGAACCAGGGACGGGCTCTGCGGATACTGGCGACATCAGTGAAAGGGATGTAATAATCCATCCCTAAACTGATCTCGCCAGCAATAGCAGAAGCACTATCCGAAGGAGCCTTTCCTACAAAGCAGCGCTGGCTCCAGGGGACGGACGCAAAATAATCGCGTAGACCGTCCCAATCCGCTGACGAGTAGTGCCATAGTCGTCGTGACGTTTGCACAGGACGTGCAGGAGGTGACACCTTCATGCCAGCGTGAACAACACAGTGGTCGGAACTACCCAGTGGGGCTCCTACCGAAACACTGTACTGGGCTGGGCGACTCGTCAGTTGTGGGGTTTCCTAGGGCCGCTGTGTAACGTTTATTTCTTTTTTGTTGCACTGCCATTGTAGATTTTGAAGAAGAAGCGTGAAGACAGGGCGACATTTGGTGCAGCAGTAAGTGACAAAGCGCAGGGGCTAGCTTTGTCTAGAACCGTGTGGTTAGGTCGGAGCCGACCCGCCGGACGGAAGGGCTCCCAAACCCCCCCGATGCAAGGCCGCCGCTACCCCACACCGGTTACCACCCGGAGCGGCGATCCCACATCAGGATTATGCGCAACATGTGGGGCAGCCTCCTGGGGTGGTTGGCCCCAGGCGGGCCCTATGACTGTGTTGCGGGCGGCCGCGGCAACGCCGTTGCTAAGGGTCTCCCTGGCCGGCGAATCGACCCACACCACCCACACTAGACTCCGTTTCGCCCCCACTGGTCCCATGCCTGCTGCACCATACATCGCCCTGGGCCCGGCGGTGCAGCTGCTGAACCCCTAACGCAACCCAGCCTGGGCTGGGTTACTTGGGGGGCTTTAGCACAGCTGCACGGTGGTACCCCCCCGGACCAACACTGTTGTACCACCTGGTACCCACGTAGGGGCCGAAGCCACTCCATAGGTACCGTAAATTAACGAGCCTCGTCCGTTTATCAGCAGGTGCGCCACTAGCAGGTGAGGTCGCTGGGGCCCTATAGATGTTGGTAGAGCCCCTTTGCACCCAAATAGAGCCCCTTTGCACCTAACTCGGATGTGACTGATGGGAGTCTACCTGATGCTGTTTCTACAGTTAACTTCTGGAAAAGCATCTGGTCGACGCCCGTCAGTCATACACAGGATGCGTGGATTAGGGATGTTGAGCGGGCGTGTGATACCAATTCCAGCTATGGAACCTATAACCATATCTGAAGAAGATATTGGTTGTGCAGTTCGTTCGTTGCCAAATTGGAAATCTGCTGGACCGGACGGACTGCACAACTTTTGGTTAAAATGGTTCCGTAGCTCACACGCTTGCTTGGCATCTTGCTTCCAGTCATCCCTTGAGTCAGCGTCGCTTCCAGCTTTTATGACTACCGGAGTAACCCACCTCCTATACAAGTCTGGTAGTACCACAGACCCCAAAAATTATAGACCTATAACTTGTCTACCTACCATATACAAACTTTTTACATCCATCCTGAGAGTAAAAATATATTCACATGTACAAAACAATAACATCTTGTCAATCTCTCAGAATGGATGTAAAAGTGGGGCACGTGGTACGAAAGAGCTCCTTATTATTGACATGGCTGTTTGCCAGCAGGTACGCCGCAACCGAAAGAACCTTGCGACATGCTGGATTGACTATAAGAAAGCGTACGATTCTGTGCCTCATACATGGCTTCGGAGGGTGCTAGAGCTGTATAAAGTTGATGCAACTCTATGCACCTTTTTAGGGTCATGTATGAGACAATGGAGTACGGTTCTTGTTTATCCAGGGTGTCGTCAGGTTCTAGGAGGTGGTGTACCAATAGGGATTGAGAGAGGTATATTCCAGGGTGATAGTCTGAGTCCGTTGTGGTTTTGTCTAGCACTGAATCCTCTCAGTACGTTACTAGAGGGTTCAGGGTTAGGCTATCGGATGCGCAGAGGGGGTCAAATTTTGTCCCACCTTTTTTACATGGATGACCTAAAGTTATTTGCCCCTAATGGCCCCGATTTGATGGCTTTGCTAAAAGTTACTGAAACTTTTAGTAAGGCCATCAGTATGGAGTTTGGGGTAGATAAGTGTGCGGTCATGCATGTAAAAAGGGGCGGGATTGTGGAATCTGAAGGAGTCAATCTTTCAGATTTCACACGATTTGGGTCACTCTCCGCAACCGAAACCTACAAATATCTAGGTATGTCTCAAGCTCTGTGTATTGCTGAGACTGACATGAAACAGAAGTTGCAGGATCGTTTCTTTGGCCGCCTAAAAAAAATACTGAAAAGTCTTTTATCAGGCGGTAACAAGATGCGTGCTGTCAACGGCTGGGCCATGCCAGTCTTAGTTTACTCTTTTGGCATACTTAGATGGACTCAGACGGAGTTAGAAGCTCTGGATAGGAAGGTGCGTTGTCTATTGACTTCATATCGAATACACCACCCACGTTCGTCAGTAATGAGGTTGTATATACCACGGAAATGTGGGGGTCGAGGATTTTTAAATGCCAAGACTCTCCATAACCGTGAGATATGCAACCTTAGAGAGTATTTCCTACAGGTGGACGTGGATGTGCATCGAGATGTTGTGGCAATTGACAACGGACTGACCCCGCTGTCCCTTGCGAAAGAGAACTGGCGCAAACCTGTAATATTAAGTGTATCTGATCGGAAGGAAATATGGAAGAGCAAGGAACTGCATGGTCGATTTTATCGGGCTCTAAATGGACCCGATGTTGATTCAATAGCATCGGTATCCTGGTTACGATTTGGTGATCTCTTCGGAGAAACTGAGGGTTTTATCTGTGCAATCACTGACGAAGTCGTGATGACGAATAACTATCGGAGATTTATTGTCAAAGATGGGACGCTAGACATTTGTCGGGCATGTCAACGTCCCGGAGAATCTTTAAGACATATTATCTCTGGTTGTTCCCGTCTTGCGAACGGTGAGTATTTGCACAGACACAACCAAGTAGCCAGGATTATCCACCAGCAACTTGCTTTAAAGTATAACCTTGTCGACGTGGAGGTACCTTATTACAAGTATGTGCCCGACCCAGTTCTTGAGAACGGTCATGTCACATTGTATTGGGATCGATCTATTATCACTGATAGGACTGTTATAGCTAACAGACCTGATATAGTGATAATGGATCGATTAAAGCGCCTTGCAGTAATTGTCGATATCACTGTGCCACATGACGAGAATCTCGTGAAAGCAGAAAAAGATAAGCAAATGAAATATTTAGACCTAGCTCACGAGATTGTTGACATGTGGGATGTTGATTCGGCGATTATTGTTCCGATAGTCGTATCTGCGCATGGTCTAATAGCCAAGAGCCTCGACCTCCACCTACAGAGGCTCGCGTAAGGCAGCTGGGTCAAGGGCTTGATGCAGAAGGCGGTTCTGTTGAATACGGCTCGTATTGTGCGGAAGTTCCTGTCTCTGGAGCCCTAACCACCGGTAGCTTGGTCCCTGTACCCGATGCCGGTGGGTTACTGTTTTTTATATTTTCAAATGTATTTTTTATAAATCTATTTAAAAATGTAATAAATATGTGTTAAGTGTTAATAAGTGTTTTATGGGTGCAAAGGGGCTCTACCAACATCTATAGGGCCCCAGCGACCTCACCTGCTAGTGGCGCACCTGCTGATAAACGGACGAGGCTCGTTAATTTACGGTACCTATGGAGAGGCTTCGGCCCCTACGTGGGTACCAGGTGGTACAACAGTGTTGGTCCGGGGGGGTACCACCGTGCAGCTGTGCTAAAGCCCCCCAAGTAACCCAGCCCAGGCTGGGTTGCGTTAGGGGTTCAGCAGCTGCACCGCCGGGCCCGGGGCGATGTATGGTGCAGCAGGCATGGGACCAGTGGGGGCGAAACGGAGTCTAGTGTGGGTGGTGTGGGTCGATTCGCCGGCCAGGGAGACCCTTAGCAACGGCGTTGCCGCGGCCGCCCGCAACACAGTCATGGGGCCCGCCTGGGGCCAACCACCCCAGGAGGCTGCCCCACATGTTGCGCATAATCCTGATGTGGGATCGCCGCTCCGGGTGGTAACCGGTGTGGGGTAGCGGCGGCCTTGCATCAGGGGGGTTTGGGAGCCCTTCCGTCCGGCGAGTCGGCTCCGACCTAACCACACGGTTCTAGACAAAGCTAGCCCCTGCGCTTTGTCACTTACTGCTGCACCAGATGTCGCCCTGTCTTCACGCTTCTTCTTCAAAATCTACAATGGCAGTGCAACAAAAAAGAAATAAACGTTACACAGCGGCCCTAGGAAACCCCACAACTTCACATTTCGAGGTGGAGTTCACTAACGTCCGTGGACTCCATGCGAACCTCGATACCGTCCACCACCACCTTGAGACGGCACGGCCCGCTGTGATGTTCCTCACGGAGACACAAATACGCCGCCCTGACGACACGTCTTACCTGTGTTACCCCGGCTATGTCATCGAGGAACAATTTCGAGACAAAGCCGGGGTGTGCGTGTTCGTTAGGGCGGATGTTTGCTGCCGCCGGTTGCGCTGCCTAGAGAACCCCTCCAATTCCGTCCTTTGGCTGCACGTAGACCATGGCTCTATGAGCCAGATCTACGTGTGCGTCTACCGATCCCACACAGGGGATTCTGAGACAACAAAGCTCTTCCAGTACCTCAGCGAGACGGCTGATGAAGCGCAGGTGCGGTTCCCGAACGCTGACCTAGTATTTCTGGGGGACTTCAATGGCCATCACATTGAATGGCTGGGGTCCCTCAAGACTGATCATGCGGGTAGAGCCGCCCATGCGTTCGCTCTCTCCCACGGTCTGACCCAGATGGTATGCGGGATCACCCGGATACCAGACAGGTCAGATCACGCGCCCGCTCTGCTGGATCTACTGCTGACGAGTCGCCCAGCCCAGTACAGTGTTTCGGTAGGAGCCCCACTGGGTAGTTCCGACCACTGTGTTGTTCACGCTGGCATGAAGGTGTCACCTCCTGCACGTCCTGTACAAACGTCACGACGACTATGGCACTACTCGTCAGCGGATTGGGACGGTCTACGCGATTATTATGCGTCCGTCCCCTGGAGCCAGCGCTGCTTTGTAGGAAAGGCTCCTTCGGATAGTGCTTCTGCTATTGCTGGCGAGATCAGTTTAGGGATGGATTATTACATCCCTTTCACTGATGTCACCAGTATCCGCAGAGCCCGTCCCTGGTTCGGGCGAGATTGTGCCAAAGCTGTTCGACAAAAACAGTCGGCATATCGCGCCTGGATCAGGGCCCGGGCTGTGCGCGACCCAAACGTGGGCCACCTCAAAGCAGCGTACAACCGGGCCACAAAGTCGAGTAAGAGGGCCTTTAAGAGAGCGGATGCCCAGCGCGTCGCGCGGCTTGGTCAGGAGCTCACTTCCCATCCCACGGGCAGCCGTGGATTCTGGCAACTGGCCAAAGCCGTGCAATCTAACTTTTGTCAGCCCTCGCTGCCACCGCTGCGTTACCCAGATGGAACACTGGCTCACAAAGCCCAAGAGAAAGCGGATATGCTCGCAGACCTCTTTGCGGCTAATTCCCGGGTCGACGACCGTGGCCTGCAGCCCCCCGCCATCGCCAACTGTGGCCACACAATGCCTGATATTGTTATCAGGCAATGTGATGTACGGGCAGTGCTGCGGTCACTCGACACGCGGAAAGCCAGTGGCCCTGACGGCATTCCGGCGGTGGTGCTACGAAAATGTGCAGCTGAGTTGTCTCCAGTATTAACGCGTCTGTACCGCCTGTCATACTCTTCAGGGCTCGTGCCGGAGGTCTGGAAGGAGGCGAACGTACAACCGATCCCCAAGAAAGGGGATCGGTCCGATCCAGGCAACTATCGACCCATAGCTGTCACCTCAGTCATTTGCAAGGTGCTTGAGCTCCTTATAAATAAGCAGCTCATGCAATTCCTAGAGGATCACTCATTAATCAATGATCGACAATACGGCTTCAGGCCAAAGCGATCAACGGGTGATCTTCTGGCATTCGTAACGCATGTCTGGGGTGGGGCTATGGAAAGGCACGGCGAGTCCTTGGCTATTAGCCTGGACATCGCCAAAGCCTTCGATAGGGTCTGGCATGCTTCGCTCCTTTCCAAGCTTCCGGCATATGGTCTACCTCCTCAACTGTGCAGCTGGATTGCCAGCTTTTTAAACGAGCGCCGAGTGCGGGTCCTCTGCGATGGCCAGGCTTCTCGCTTCTTGCAAGTGAATGCCGGGGTACCGCAGGGGTCCGTACTATCACCAACTCTCTTTCTTCTGCATATCAATGATATGCTATCCCTCGGGAACATTCATTGCTATGCAGATGACAGCACACTGCACGGGAGTTACTCGGTTCGTCCGACGGCGGGGCGATCTGAGATTGAGGAGGAGAGACGACGACTCGTGGCTGATCTCGACCGTAACCTCGACAATATCTCTCAATGGGGTACCGAGAACCTGGTCGAGTTCAATGCCCGCAAAACACAGGCGTGTGCATTTACTGCGAAGAAATCCCCTTTCCTTCCCCTACCCTCTCTTCAGAATGCATTATTACCAATGAAGGACAACCTTGATATCCTTGGCATAGACGTTCGTCGAGAGCTCAATAATAAAAACTACATCGAAAGATGTATAGGGCTAGCTTCGCGGAAACTAGGAATACTGAATAAGGTAAAGAGATTCTTTACACCGGACCAGAGGTGTCTGCTGTACAAGACGCAGATTAGACCCTGCGTCGAATACTGCTCTCACCTCTGGGACGGCTCCGCGAAGTATCTGCTGGACGCTCTCGACGCTATGCAGCGACGGGCTATCCGTATTATAGGTTGTCCGGAGGTAACGGGAAGCCTTGAGCCGCTAGCTCAGCGCCGAACAATAGCTTCCTTGGCCGCATTCTACCGTATTTACCACGGCGAGTGTTCTGAAGAGCTCTTCAATCTGATCCCACCCTCTTCCTTCCGATCCCGAACGACTCGTGCCGGGCAGAGATGCCACCCCCACACAGTGGATAGCATGTTCGCGAGAACCGAACGTTTTAAACGTTCGTTTCTCTGCCGAACGATAGTGGCCTGGAACGCCCTGCCTGTGCACGTGTTTCCTCCCACATATAATCCTGGGTTCTTTAAGCGGAGCGTGAAGAGGCACATCAGTAGGTCGTCAAGTTGAGGGCCACTCTCAATAGTAATGTGTGCTGTGAGAGTGGCCCACAATCGCTAGACGTCGTCACGACTTACCACCAGGCGGGCGGCGTCAATTTGGCGAACCAAATATAAAAAAAAAAAATAAAAAAAAAAAAAAATAAAGACAATAATAATAATAATAGCCTTTATTTAATAATCTTACATAAGCTTAAACTTATCTATAACTTATCTAAATCTAGTCGATATTGACACCAGTTTCGTGAAGATTATCTTGCTTCCCAGCATAGGCCTCCCCTAAAGCTCGCCACAGTGTACGATTACGTGTTTTTCTTGTCCACGTGACACCTGCTATCTTTTTAATGTCGTCTTCCCATCTACGACGTTGCCTTCCTTTCCTTCTTTTATGTTGTCTTGGGCACCACTCTGTTACATTTTTGGTCCACTTATCTCTTTGACTTCGCATCATATGACCTGTCCACCGCCATTTTAGGTTTTTAATGCAGTATGTCACATCTCTAATTTTCGTTTGTTGACGTATTGTTTCAAGTCTTACTTTGTCTTTGAGCTTTATATTGAGCATGCTTCGCTCCATGCTATTTTGACAGGTCTCGATGCGTATGTTCTGTTGTGTTAAGCTCCATGTTTGGCATCCGTACGTCATGATAGACAGAATACACGAATCAAATACCTTTTTCTTTAATCTTAGTGGCACCTGGGGGTTTTTCACAATTTCTTTAAGAGACCAATATCTTTTCCATGCTGCGTTTATTCTGTTATTTATTTCTTTTGTTGTGAGGTCTATAGTAGATATTACCTGTCCAAGATACATGTATTCCTCGACATATTCTATGGAAGCACCGCTGACTACAATTGGAATATTTTCTTTGTTTGTCATTCTTTTAGTTTTCGCGGTATTCATTGATAGTCCAACATTGAAACTTTCATATACAAGCTGTTCTAGCATTTCTTGCAGGTTAGTTACGTCGCTTGAAATAAGTATTAGGTCGTCCGCAAACCTCAGGTGGTGTAGTTGCACTCCGTTAACATTTAGTCCATATTTGGTCCAGTCGAGTCGTCTGAAAATATACTCAAGACTTTTGTTAATAGTCTAGTCTAATCCCACTCCTTGCGTCATTGTTTCAATGGCACAAGAAGGCGCTGGAGAGGATCAGCGGCCCGAACTCCGCCAGGATCTCATGGAGACTTGGAGGGTGCGACTTGAGCAACCAAAGTGGGGAACTAACGTCATCGCGGCGGTGAGACCGATCATGGACGAGTGGCTGCAGAGGCAGCATGGTGACCTCACGTATCGTGGGACGCAGGTCGTTACCGGGCATGGATGCTTCGATAGCTATCTGTTTCGCATCCATCGTGAGGTCACACCCCGGGGTCAACACTGCGAGGTTTCCGACGACGACACCGCACTCCACACGTTGGTGGAGTGCTCAGTGTGGGCGAGTCAGCGCCGGGACCTCGTAGTGGGTCTGGGCGTGGATATCCTCTCGCTGGAAACCATGCTGCAAGCCATGGTCTCCAACGCGAGTAGGTGGAACGCGGCCTGTCCTTCTGCGAGCAAGTCATGCTCGCGAAGGAGGCGGCCGAGAGGGAGAGGGAGCGTACCCTCCCCGCTGCGTTTCGCAGTCAGCGGCCAGGGTGCCGCAGATTCATCTACGCCCAGGACCATCGACCTCCATGATCGGGGCCTGAGGACGGTGGGATAGCCACCCGCCGTCCTTACAGAAGCGACTCATCGACGCGGGATAAAACCCAACCCCAACGAGGAGGGATTTTCATTCCGACCAAACCAACGAAGAGGCCACACAGCTGGTCAGTCAGGTCAAGTGCGAGTCGGTCTCGCGCACACAGGGTTCCGTATAAAACCGCCAAAAATAAACAAGTTTGTTGTATGGGAGCCCTCTTAAATATTAATTCTTAAATATAAATATTATATTCGGTTTTTAGTATTTGTGGTTATATAGAGGCAACAGAAATACATCATTTGTAAAAAACTCAACTTTCTAACTATCATGATTTATGAGATACAGCGCAAGACGAACGGACGGACGGACAGCGAAGTCTAAGTAATAGGTTCCCGTTTTACCCTTTGGGTACGGAACCCTAATAAAAAATAAATGAGATGCCATCAAAAACACAATTGTAAAAAAACAACACTTGCAACTAAGTTCCTTTACCGTAAAACATCAACACAAATATAAATTAAATTGATCTTGAGACTAGATGGCGCTGTGAGCAATTATCGTAACAATAATGTTCATGTCTATAACAAAATGCTACAAAAACGCTTAGAACGCATCTACATTAACGTTTTTAAATATTTCATGTTCACAATGTTCTCCAACGAAATGCATAGCTTTCAAATCTTGAAAGTTAAAACTTGCTTTTAGTTTAACAAGGTCTGCAGAAGCCTGACTCTGTTATTGTTATTTTTATACTATTTTTCCAAGAAATAACTTCACCTAAAATGACAGTGTTTTGTAATATCGAGGCGTTACTCAACATAAATATGTTGATGTCCAAGTGGATAATTTATATTGCAAAATATTTAAAAAGTTTAACATACTCATTGCTTTAAAAAAGAAATTTACGAGTATCTTTAAAGAAATTCGACCCAAACGAACATCTCCCGGTCAACGGACGAGGCCCCGGCAAACGTAGGTAAATGTTCCCTCGTCCTTTAACTTATTGACTAAGTCTGCAGGACAGTTAAGATACGTATGTGGTGTACGATATAGTATACAAACATGGTATATAGTAAGTACATAAGTACTATATTGTGTGACCTTCAAATTGGACAAAACATATATTTACTTCACATAATTTTAACAACAACAACACAAAATCACGTGTTTACAATTTAAGCACTGATTTGACTGATGCTTAACTTTCTAATAATTGTAGAACATTGTATAAAATGTTAGAGTAAAGTAGTTACGCTACTTCCGCCACAACTGAAAAACTCTTTTATTTTTTGCAAACAAACTCCTGCCGTTCCTGTCCGTAGCGATTACCAATTATCTGGAATATAAAATTAGTCTGAAATAATCTTTCTCTGGCCGTTTTAATTGTAAATTGGACCTAATGGTAATGCCACACGTCTATCCCTGACGGAATAGACAATATTGGTTTATTGCGCCCATACTTCGCTGTATCTGGTGTTGATTCCGGGTATATGTGAGATTTGTCATGAGAAAGCGCCTACTATCAATGTGACAGTCATATGTTCGACAATAAAATACACACAACAAACTTTACAGGATTTTGTTCTTGGTTCCTGTATAATCTACTGATTGCATACATTATTGGTAGCTATGGAGATCACTGTCAAACTACCGTCTAAAGACCATGGAAATACTAACTGATCTACTATAGACTAGGGCAAATGTTCAACTTCAACGTTCAACTGTGATGAACTGTTGTAAAATATTGTCTGTTGAAATGTTCTGTGGTAAATGTTGAATGTAATACTGGACGCGCTTATCTACGGCGAAGTAAACTGGAGAGGGGAAGCAACACGCAACTGAGCACTGAGCAGGTATCTGACAGTGTGATGAGTCCATCGGTTAGCTTAAGCCCATTGCAATTTCAAGTAACATCAGAACAATAGAATATGGTTGCAGGAGTACCAGCAAGATCTTAAAAGACCCAACCCGTCTGCCTAACTTTTCGGGAAGCTGTAAAAATATATCAATAGGCTTCCCCACCAGCCGTCCCGCTTTTAAAATACATGTTCATGTTAAATTTCAGCGAAATCAGTCGAATAGTTTAGGCTGTAGCTCTCTATACCTACATACATTTTCCAGCAATCACTGTTTTCGACTCAGGGGAGTTCAAGGATGATGGGAAACTCAAAATCTCAAAATCAATTTTTCATTCGATCACAATACTTACTGTACAATCTTCCAAAAATATCCCAAGGGCCGTCAAGGTAAATAAATTTACTAAAAACATTACTTAGACTTATAGCACCTTGGTAAATCTTAATAGTGCGATCTACTTACATAGAACAACGCCATCTATCGAGGCCAACACGAACTAAATTTAATACTTAAGTGGGCAACTAACATTCCGCCCACCATGGACAAGTGTCCATACAGCAATTGAAACAAATGATAAAAATTATCTATCCTACCATAATCAAAAATAACGAAAAATAAAACAATCTTACTATCTAATCGACACAAAATTAACAAAAACAAGGGTAAAAATATCTAAGTTGTAACTGGTAGAAATATAAGCTTAGACACAGGTCTCTTGACCATGACATCTTTACATTTCAAAGACACGACACGTGTAAGATTGTCCGCACCAATATGTTTGTCCGTGATTATTCCATACAACCATCTTGCCGGTGGGAGACTATCCTCCTTTACCAGTACTATATCGCCTATCTTGGGTTCAGGGGTAGTGCGCGACCACTTATAGCGATGCTGCAATTGAGTCAAATATTCTTGCGACCATCTACGCCAAAAATCCTGAAGAAGCCGTTGAGTGTTACTGCCATCGTTTCAGAGTGCTCATTTTCGACTTCTCATAATTGACATCTGGCACCAAGACTAGGGGCTCACCTACAAGGAAATGTCCAGGTGTAAGTGGGGATGGGCCTTCTGGGCAGGAACTAATTTGTGTAATTGGCCGTGAGTTCAAGCACGCCTCTATTTGGCATAAAAGTGTCGTCATCTCCTCGAATGTCAAAGTGCTATTTCCTACTATTCTTCTGAGGTGGTGCTTTGTAGCTTTCACCATAGCTTCCCAAAGCCCTCCGAAGTTCGGAGAGTGGGGTGGGATGAAGTGCCAGTTGGTACCATTAGTTGCCAACCAATTTCCTATGTCCTTTGCTACTACAGACCCTTCCAAGTGAAATGTGTCTTTCAATTCCCTGTTAGCTCCTACAAAGTTGTTGCCATTATCACTCCACAATCGCTTAAAAGCAGCCAAAAATGCCTCTGAGGTCAAATCACTGACAACTTTGAGGTGTATTGCACGAGTGGCCATACAGACGAATAAACAAATATAACCTTTTGTGGAATGATAACCACGTCCCCTTGTAGGTCTAACAGCTATAGGTCCAGCGTAATCCACACCACTTTGATGGAAAGGACGGCAAGCAGTAACACGGGAGGCTGGCACAATTGCCAGCCTCCCGTGTTACTACTTGTATTCGCCATTCTGCTCACACAGGTCAACCGATGATGGGTCAATACCCATCATCGGTTGACCTGTGTGAGCAGAATGGCGAATACAAACAACACATTTATGAACATGCCGTCTAACTAGATTTTTGGCATTCACAATCCAATACTGAGTTCTCAAATAATTCAGCATTAATTGAGGACCCCCATGCATGGTACGTTCGTGAGCATCTCTTATAATTAAATTTGTCAGATGCGATTTATATGGAATCAGTATTGGATGTTTAACCGCTTCTGCGACGTTAGGATTCTGAAGTCGCCCACCAAACCTGAGGATATCTTCACCATCAAGGAATGGATTAAGCGAGGTAAGTTTGCTGGTTTTATTTAGTTTTCCGGTAATTTTCAAGCTTTCCATTTCTTCCAGAAAACCTTCTTTTTGGCACATTCTTATACAAGTAAGTAATGAATTATTTATTTCATCAAATGATAGCCAACGCGCAGTTTTATCTTTATTTATACCTAGAAATCTTCTGCAGTAAGCCATGACTCTAATAAGCCTATTCAAATTTGAAAATCTACAAATAATATTATCTACATTTGCAGTAGCTATATGACAGGTAACTTTTTCCCTTTTCTGTTCTAAATCTGTTCTCTTAACTATCCCCTTCGGGTAATGGACTGTATTTTCTTGTAGCCACTTCGGGCCGTTTCTCCATAATTCTATTTTAGTTATGTCACAAGGAGCTACACCGCGAGACGCACAATCCGCTGGATTATCGTCAGATGTAACATGAGACCACTGGGAAGCATCTGTAACTGTCAGTATGTCAGCTACTCTATTAGCCACGAAAGTCTTCCACTTGCTGGGGTGAGTACTTAACCAAGCAAGAACTACACTAGAATCAGTTCACGCATGAACGTCAGTCTTTGGTATCTTTAACACGGTGGAAATTTCTTGCAATAACTTGGCCAATAGAGCAGCACCACATAGCTCCAAACGAGGTATAGATACCTGCTTCACAGGAGCAATTCTAGACTTAGAAGCTACTAAGTTTACATGCACGTCACCACTTAGGTCCACAGATCTAATATAGACTACAGCGGCGTAATCAGAGATAGAAGCATCCGAGAACCCTTGCAGTTCTGTCTGAACATCGTCTCTACGAGTCCTAATCCACCTTGGCAGGCGGTAATCGGTGAGATGAATGAGATCCTTGCGGTATGAGAGCCAATCTTGAAGAATATCAGATGGTACTTCATCATCCCATCCTATCCCAGCCAACCATATTTTCTGAATAAACACCTTAGCAGTTGTTATGACGGGTGCGATCCAACCAAGTGGATCGAATAACCTAGCAATGTCCGATATCACTCTACGTTTAGTCACAGGTTTCTGAAGTTCTGGAAGGTTAAGCAACCTTTTCTTCCAAATATAAAAATCGTTTACGAGCGACTTCATAAGAATTACCGTACTGACAATCTGGGTCGTTTGATTTAAATGGTTACTTTACTACATAACGACCTGACAAATCTCTCTTATGGGTTTTTGTAAAGAACTCTTCGCAGGCTTGGTCTTCCTCTGATAGATGTTTATTGTTATCAGAAGACGGCTCCTCCAGCTCCCAAAATCTTTTCAATAGATCATCAGTAGATAATTGAGAATGCATACTTACGATTGTGTCTTGCGTTATAGAACGTGTTTCATGGGGTTGTGATGCGTGTATACAGCCAGAGAGGATCCAACCGAGCTTGGTGTTCTGTGCTATGGGACAGCCCGGCAGACCTTTGATTACTCCTTCCAATAAAATTTGACAATATACTTCTGTCCCTAGAAGAACATCGATTCTATTTGGTGTACCAAACATGGGATCAGCCAATTTCAAGTCAGAAATTTGTGGAGGCCATCCCTTGACTGTGACCTTTCTCTCTGGAAGGAGAGTGGTCAACTTACTCAAAACGTGAGCCTTTAAGTGAACTATACAGTTAGGATCTTGGCGTGACTGTACCCGTAAAGTAACAAAACCTTTAGACTGCAATGTTGCATTCTGTTCACTGCCAAGTCCTGAAATAAAACTTTTATTTGGTATCTTCTTTAGACCTAGCATTTGTACTGCAGACTCGGTTATAAAAGACGCTAGTGAGCCTTGGTCTAAAAGAGATCTCAATACGAAAGTGCCTGATCTCGACTCCACCATTATCAAGGCAGTGGCCAATAATACTTGGCTGTTTAAATTTGAGAAACAGGAAACAATATCTGATGCTGCGACCTCTTTGCGGCTAATTCCCGGGTCGATGACCGTGGCCTGCCACCCCCCGCCATCACCAACTGTGGCCACACTATGCCTGATATTGTTATCAGGCAATCAGGCAATGTGATGTACGGGCAGTGCTGCGGTCACTCGACACGCGGAAAGCCAGTGGCCCTGACGGCATTCCGGCGGTGGTGCTACGAAAATGTGCTGCTGAGTTGTCTCCAGTATTAACGCGTCTGTACCGCCTGTCATACTCTACAGGCCTCGTGCCGGAGGCCTGGAAGGAGGCGAACGTACAACCGATCCCCAAGAAAGGGGATCGATCCGATCCAGGCAACTATCGACCCATAGCTGTCACCTCAGTCATTTGCAAGGTGCTCGAGCTTCTTATCAATAAGCAGCTCATGCGATACCTGGAGGATCACTCGCTAATCAATGATCGGCAATATGGCTTCAGGCCAAAACGATCAACGGGTGACCTCCTGGCATTCGTCACGCATGTATGGGGTGAGGCTATGGAAAAGTTCGGCGTGACCTTGGCTATTAGCCTGGACATCGCCAAAGCTTTCGATAGGGTCTGGCATGCTTCGCTCCTTTCCAAGCTTCCGGCATATGGTCTACCTCATCAACTGTGCAGCCGGATTGCCAGTTTTTTAAACGAGCGCCGAGTGCGGGTCCTCTGCGATGGCCAGGCTTCTCGCTTCTTGCAAGTGAATGCCGGGGTACCGCAGGGGTCCGTACTGTCACCAACTCTCTTTCTTCTGCATATCAATGATATGCTTTCCCTCGGGAACATTCATTGCTATGCAGATGACAGTACATTGCACGGGAGTTACTCGGTTCGTCCGACGGCGGGGCGATCTGTGATAGAGGAGGAGAGACGACATCTCGTGGGTGATCTCGACCGAAACCTCGACAGTATCTCCCAATGGGGTGCCGAGAACTTGGTCGAGTTCAATGCCCACAAAACACAGGCGTGTGCATTTACAGCGAAAAAATCCCCTTTCCTTCCCCTACCCACTCTTCAAAATGCAATATTACCAATGAAGGACAATCTAGACATCCTTGGCATAGACGTTCGTCGAGAGCTCAATAACACAAAATACATTGAGAGATGTATTGGGCTAGCTTCGTGGAAACTAAGAATACTGAACAAGGTAAAGCGATTCTTTACACCGCACCAGAGGTGTCTGCTGTACAAAACGCAGATTAGACCCTGCGTTGAATACTACTCTCACCTCTGGGACGGCTCCGCGAAGTATTTGCTGGACGCACTCGACGCTATGCAGCGACGCGCTGTTCGCATTATAGACTGTCCGGAGGTAACGGGAAGCCTTGAGCCGCTAGCCCAGTGCCGAACAATTGCTTCCTTGGCCGCGTTCTACCGTATTTACCACGGTGAGTGTTCTGAAGAGCTCTTCAACCTGATCCCACCCTCTCCCTTCCGATCCCGAACAACGCGTGCCGGGCAGAGATGTCACCCTCATACCGTGGAAACCGTCTTCGCGAGAACCGAGCGTTTTAAACGATCGTTTCTCTGCCGAACGATGGTGGCTTGGAACGCCCTGCCTGCGCACGTGTTTCCTCCAACATATAACCCTGGGCTCTTTAAGCGAAGCGTGAAGAGGCACATTACTGGGTCGTCAAGTTGAGGGCCACTCTCTATAGTATTCCTGTGTACTGTGAGAGTCGCCCTCAATTGCCAGACGTCGCCTCTTACCATCAGGCGGGTGGCGTCAATTTGTCGACCTAAATATAAAAAAAAAAAAAAAAAAAAAAAAAAAAAACTGAATGGTTGGGACCGAGACAATTAAAGCACAACTTATTGGCTTGGACAAAATTACGACGTGTCTCTACATCTTCTTTAGCGAATTTCTTGCAATGGATAAACTTATGATCCTCAGAACAAAAATTACAAGTTGCTGTTGAAGTTACATGTAATACCTTTGAAATACGAGTACTACTATTATTTGACCTATTAAAATATTAAGAAAGAAATTATAAATAGATCACAAAAACTGATGTCATCGGCGGGATTCGAACCCACGGCCTTTCCCTAACAGGGGGACTACTCTGCCAACTGAGCTACGATGACCACTACCGACAACATCGAATTTTTGCTTCATATCATATTCATAATTTCTACATCGCGCTATTAAGGTTAGCGTTGGATCCACCTACCGCAGTTCTATCGAACTGACGGTACCAGTGTATCGTGTTACAACGATATTTAGACACTGAATTTTTAGATGAATCCTTACCAAATCCATATATTTTTGTATTTCAAAGCAATGAGTTTGCTTAAACTATTCTTAAAATATTAAGAAAGAAATTATAAATAGATCACAAAAACTGATGTCATCGGCGGGATTCGAACCCACGGCCTTTCCCTAACAGGGGGACTGCTCTGCCAACTGAGCTACGATGACCACTACCGACAACATCGAATTTTTGCTTCATATCATATTCATAATTTCTACATCGCGCTATTAAGGTTAGCGTTGGATCCACCTACCGCAGTTCTATCGAACTGACGGTACCAGTGTATCGTGTTACAACGATATTTAGACACTGAATTTTTAGATGAATCCTTACCAAATCCATATATTTTTGTATTTCAAAGCAATGAGTTTGCTTAAACTATTCTTAAAATATTAAGAAAGAAATTATAAATAGATCACAAAAACTGATAGAACTGCGGTAGGTGGATCCAACGCTAACCTTAATAGCGCGATGTAGAAATTATGAATATGATATGAAGCAAAAATTCGATGTTGTCGGTAGTGGTCATCGTAGCTCAGTTGGCAGAGCAGTCCCCCTGTTAGGGAAAGGCCGTGGGTTCGAATCCCGCCGATGACATCAGTTTTTGTGATCTATTTATAATTTCTTTCTTAATATTTTAAGAATAGTTTAAGCAAACTCATTGCTTTGAAATACAAAAATATATGGATTTGGTAAGGATTCATCTAAAAATTCAGTGTCTAAATATCGTTGTAACACGATACACTGGTACCGTCAGTTCGATAGAACTGCGGTAGGTGGATCCAACGCTAACCTTAATAGCGCGATGTAGAAATTATGAATATGATATGAAGCAAAAATTCGATGTTGTCGGTAGTGGTCATCGTAGCTCAGTTGGCAGAGCAGTCCCCCTGTTAGGGAAAGGCCGTGGGTTCGAATCCCGCCGATGACATCAGTTTTTGTGATCTATTTATAATTTCTTTCTTAATATTTTAAGAATAGTTTAAGCAAACTCATTGCTTTGAAATACAAAAATATTTGACCTATTAACCTTATTATCTAAAAACTCTAGTGACCTGAACCGTTGTTCTAAGAACTCTTTAAAATCTCTTAACTTGGGTAAATCATCATTAATTTTACAAACTTGAATTTCCCATAATTTTCTAGACTCTGTGTCAAGCTTTAAACCAATAATGTAAATAACAATTATATCCCATGAGGAAATATCAATATTAAAATTTTTAAGGGCATTTAAATATTCCACCGTGGTGTCTAATAACGCCTTTATTGCACCAGATGACTCGAATAGTATGCTTTTTTGATTCATAAAACGTTTCAACAGTTAGCCAAATGATTTTTATTATTTTATCGATTTTCTAATAAATCCCAACATTCCCTGTAATTAGTAGCTGTGATAGGAATGTGACGTAACAGCTGTTCGGCTTCACCCGTTAAATGTCCCTTAAGATAATAAACGTTCAACGTCGCCCAATCCCTTATTGTTGTGGATCAATGATACAAATAAATCGCGAAAACTGGTCCACTCTGCATAATTACCGCTAAAATTAGGAATCGAAATTTTAGGTAACTTGACACTACCGGATTGGTCACCGCGTGACCCCTTAGTATCAGAAATTGAGACAGGCTTAGAACTATTAAATTTAAGTAAACATGCTTTTAATTCCGCCTTGTAATCTGTGTATAGTTCTTCCGTAACGTCATATGAATCCGTCTTGTAGTACTCAGATTTTTTTAGCTCTTCTTGACTAAACTCAGCAACAATTTGTTTATGTGTAAACCGATATGTAGACCAATAATCGTCCAAAGACTCTATTCGAGTTTCCACATAAGATTGCGTTATCCTTTCCTTGGGAGCCTTTTTATAATTAATTTTTGCCTTTTGTATTTTTGATTTAATATCCTCTTGAACATTAACATAAGCATCCATTTTAGCCTTTTCAATAGCTGTTGAATTTCTGTACAATATACTGAGTTGTCCTTTCGTAACTTGTACCAATCACAAAAACTTTAGGGTTGTATTGAGATCCAACTATCCCTCAAAATTTTGTAAGTTGATGAGCTTTTGATATAAAATTTTCTAAGTCGATGATAATTTAATGCAAATTTAAGTCGATGGATTTCCAATGCGAATATTTCTAATTGTTTGGCGTTTGTAATTGGGTAGAAAATCCAGCGTGGGTTCCCCGTCTGTTCACTTTTTGAGAAATTATTCTAAGTCCCGGCAACACTTAAACTTTTGAGGAGTCTATTTCTTCATGCATTAATCACAAGTCACTAGATGATTGATTTTTAACAATTAAAATGTACTCACGGTTGTCACTTCATATACTTCACTTTTTTATTTGTCCCAACACTGCTCGATCCGCTAGTCGCTTCCGCTTCCGCTTATGCACGAACTCTTCTCTGTATTCTCACCGTTGAGAGATTTCGTTTTCACCACAAAGAGCACTACGTTCCCACAAGTGGATTCAACCCTTTTGTCACGGCCGGCTCCGACAGGACCATGTACAATTTTCCAAAAATATCCCAAGGGCCGTCAAGGTATTTGTATTAAAACACACTTGCTCAGGACAAGATAAATTTACTAAAAACATTACTTAGACTTATAGCACCTTGGTAAATCTTAATAGTGCGATCTACTTACATAGAACAACGCCATCTATCGAGGCCAACACGAACTAAATTTAATACTTAAGTGGGCAACTAACACTTACTCTTATAGAATACTACAGGACGGCCGCGGCTTTGCGCGCGTGAAAACCCTTCCTCGAGAACCACTCTATCCATTAATGAAAACAGCATGAGAATCGGTGCAGTCGTTTTTGAGTTTATCGCGAACATACCAACAGAGAGACGCGGCAGAGGACATTGTTTTATAATATAGTGATAAGATAAGTAAATGTAAAACCTGGTTATAAAACAAAACAATTTCATGGTGATAATGTACTTAAACCATATTATTAACGCGTTACATGTTAAAATTAACACCATTATTACGAGTATAACCTAATATTTACGTTATTCTACTGATCAGTTCAATGTCTACATTTTTGATACGCACTGTAAGTGCATCTTTTGCAAACTGTACTCCTCCTTTATGCACGTGGGTCTTCACGGTGTAATGTCTTAGCAAATGCACCAAACCACTTAACATTTGCATGCGAGCGTATCTTGCTCCGATACACATTCGGTTGCCTCTTCCAAAAGGTAAGTACGTCATATCGTTCAATTCTTGCTCGTTCAAGAATCGATCTGGGTCGAAAACTTCCGGATTTTTGTGATACTTAGGGTCGTAATGGTAGTCGAACACTGGAAAGTAAACCTTCACTCCTTTTTCTACAGGTATATTGCCTGTAGGTAGAACGGTATCTTTTACGCACTGTCTCGACAAAAAACCGAGGGCAGGATACATTCGTAAACTCTCACTTAATACTCTGTCCAAATACTCAATTTGAAATATTGCTTCATATGTCAACTGAGAATTATTTTTTTCAAAAGCTGCATCCACTTCTTCGTGTACTCGTTTTAATATGCCAGGATGTCTTCCCAACTCCATCAGAGTTGAAAATATTGTTGCTGCACAAGGATCAATGCCAGCTATAAAGAAAAAGAATGATTGAGCCGCGAATACCTCGTTAGTTGGTTCTATGCGCAAGTTAGTCTCAGGGTCAAACATTGTGCCTTCTTTCTTTAGCTTCACACACATATCGACAAAGTCATGTCTATTGACTTGATCGGCCTCACGCTTTGTAATAACTTGTTCCATGGCATCTATAAAGAAACGTTCATGTGCCCCAAAGAATTTCAGTCCCAGTGCTTTATATAAACTAGTACTAACTGCGCCTGTAACGAATTTTAGGTTCAAAGCTGTGGTTGGTTTTAAAGAATCTGATACCATTTTGCGGAAAGGAGAATCAAAAGTAGACCCAGTCCCAATCCCAAACACCGATGCAGCAGTGGCCGCTGTACAAAAATGTGTGATCGTGTCGTGAGCGGAATAAACATTTTCATTCAGTCTTTCGGGGTTCAGTTTCAAGAATTCTATAAAATCTTGAGCACTCTTGTCTATGATGTAGTACATGTTCCTTAACTTAGCACTTGTAAAAAGCGGTGAAAACTTCTTTCTTAGCAATTTCCACTTTGCGCCGTTTAAGAATAACATACTGTTGGCCAGGATATCTTCCTCATTTATGGGTACTCCTCGGTGATCAAAAGAATGAAAATCTTTTTGCGTAATATGCTGCACATTTAGTGGATCCTTCACGTATAAAGCCTGGTCGATCATCGAGCCCAATCCCATGGCGGGCTCACTGCCACAACTGTTGTGAATGTCACTGAATACTTCAAACAAAGCTTGTTTCCCTACCAAATATTGCAAAAAAGGTCCGCCCAATTTAGTTTCCATGA